>OZ010588.1:105041549-105159049 GCA_963932145.1 Acanthosepion lycidas
TAAGTGTTCTTGATATGGTAGCTCTTGAAAAACCAAACAGTTCAGCAACCTTAGTGATCGAGGCTCCTGCCATGCGAGCTCCAACAATTTGCTCTTTTTCGAAATCGGAGAGGTCACGCAATTAGCTTAAATTTTACTAAATTCTAAAAATAAATAAGACGAAGACAGTAAATTAGATAAATAAACTTATTTACAATAGATATAAACTGTAATTACGAAGTTTTAGTTAAAGTTCTTAATATAATGGGTCTTTGAAATATAGGAGTGGATTTTGCAACTGTTCCAATTATTTTGTCCAACCACTATATATATATATATATATATATATATATATATATATATATATATATGCTTAGTCTTTTATTCTTACTTTCCTTTATAACCTTGTTTACGAGTTCCGATAGTTTCCTTAGTGTCTATCACACTTATTTTTGTGTAAATTAGTCACTTGTTTTTAACTGTGACATATCTTACACTCCTTCTCATCGCCTCCCAGACACATGACATCTACCAATATTTACGCTATAATGGTATTTCATTTACGAATATATTTTTTCCTTTGTCTCTCAAAGAGACGTCGTTAAGTGGATTTATAGAAAGAGTTTGATCTTCACTAGGTGTCGCATTACAATATTTAGTACCTAACAAAGTCGGTGTGTGTGTTGAGGGATATATTTTTTTTTGTCTGTGAATAGATGAAAGCAGTAAAGTATGCTTTAGACGCGTGTGAAAGAATTGACAGCGACGTGTAATATATTTATCTGGTTGTAGTTATTACAACCTTACAAGTTTGTAGTATGTTCGATAACAGGATTTATCTTTCCTTTTTATATGATGGGCTGTAAGGAAAAAAAGTGCTTTCAGTCTCACCGCATCTTTGATAAATTGAAAGATCTGGAAACATGAAAGATCGAAACACTTCTTCCAAGTTCTTATCTCGCCGAGTAAAATGTTCACATCTGACCAACCACGTTAGAAATAAAGCAAAAGAAAGATAATTTAAGAGACCTGAGTGCCGAAGTCGATTTATATAATTTTAGTTTTCATTTCCGAAATGAGGATTTGTCAATATGAATTGATATATTTGAGACTGCAGCTTTCTGGATAAAGACGGTTGGTTTAATGTTGCGTTTCATATCGTCTCTAGTTTTAATTTTGCAGACCCCTTACCGAAACACTATATCATCGACGGACAATCTTCTATTTTATCTCGCGTTATTTTATGAGAGTCAGTAGTTGTAGCAGTGCTTCTAGGAGGAAGCGAGTGGGCGAGGGAAAAATGATCGAGTGTTACATTTTAAATGGTTAGTCAAAATCTGGTTCGATTTCTACCAGAAAACATATTTTAATTTCTCGAATGTACAAACCAATTGGCGTCTATTTCAAATACGAAGTATCCTTATAATAACGTTCAGAATAATAAATATGCATAATGATTCATGCTTAATATTGCGGTTTTGGTTCCATCTAAAGTCTACGTCAACATTTAACGTATGAAGGTACCTCTTTAGTGACTATTTATTTGTTATTGTGGCCTCAAGAGGAGCAGATAGGTTCGCTTATTATTCATTTCCCAGTCTTTTGAACAGATGTAGATTTTTATTGCTTATATCCTGTTTAGGATTGGTTTTCTTTCATTTCCAGTAGCCCCTTGCGTCTTAGTGGCCTTATCATCTTACTTGGGGTGAATTGATGAAAACAAATATTACTGACAGAATAAGGTTATTTTACGTGTAATGTAAATAATAATTATTTGGAAGTCGATAGCTTTTCCAATTGACAGGTTCACACTCCTCCCCAGTCATTAGAGGTTTATCCCTTGATTCCTGTTTAGGATTGGGTTTCAAGTTCATCCTAAAATCTTCTTAGTCTATGTGTATGTTTAGTTTGATGTGACTACTGAAAAGTTCGAATTTATTCATTTTAAATATTTGTTTTGTGTATGTATTTTTCGATATATATATATATATATATATATATATATATATATATATATATATATATATATATATATATATATATATATGATCGAAATAAAAGTATAAAACTTAATATTACGAGACATATTAAAAAAAAAAACGGGTGAAGCAACCGGTTTCGCTCCCGCTCTTCAGGCTTCAACGGGAGATTTAAAACTAACACAGAAAAATGTACAATAAAAGGAATTGTAAAAAAAATCAAAAAACAAAACAAAATGCCAAAGGAACTAGAAACAAATGACAGCGAGTCCCAACAAACACTCACGTTGTTTGCACAAATTTAAATAATATTATTAATCTGTCCACGCATGAACTAACCGAGTTAGAATCTTTTGTTCTTTCTCACGGGTTGGACTTCTCCATTCCACCCTCTATGCCTGACAAGGAGAAGATTTTTTCAGAGTTCGAGGTTTTCTATGCTCAGTTGGCAAGACTACCTCTGTCGACGCGGTGACTAATTTGAAAGCCCAGTTGAATAATTTCGCACACACTTTTTCCTGTTCCTCTGTTGCAACTGCTGAATCCAAATGAAAAGCAGAACATCAGCGTGGTGTTAATTCTCTGAGGAATAATTATAACTTGATAATTTCCAGACCAGTTAAAGGTGCTGGAGTAGTTATTTTAGATCGAGCTGACTATATAACTAAAATGTCTTCTATCTTAGAAGATACTCCAATATTTACTAAACTTGGTTCTGCTGACACCTGCGATGGAACCTCTTCAGGTGAAGCGAAATTTCAAAAATTACTTCTAAAGTAGGTAAAGTCAGGGCTACTTTCAAAAGAAATTGCCAACGAAATCCGTCCTTCCGGTTCGATTCGTCCCCGATTATATGGTCTCCCGAAAATCCATTAAGAATCTGTACCTTTACGACCGATTTTATCTATGATCGGTTCAGCCCAACACAACGTAGCCCAATGGCTCTACACACTTTTGGATCTTGTGTTGCAGTGCCTGGATGGATTTTGTATAAAGGATTCCTTTTCCTTTGTCGACCGCGTCCAAAATTTGTCTTCTTCTGGTAAGTTCATGCGCTCTTTCGATGTCTGCTCCCTGTATACTTGGGTCCCTTTAATGGAAACCATTGATATTTGCTGTGATTTTCTCTATCGCAGTTCATTGACTCCACCTAGTCTTCCTGAGTCAATATTTCGTGAATTGATGAAATTTGCCACGTCCTCTGTCGAATTCAGTTTCAACTACGCCATGTACCGACAGATCGACGGAGTTGCTATGGGCTCACCTTTGGGTCCGGCACTTGCCAATATATTTGTTGGCTTCCAGGAAGAAAAGATACGAAAGAATCCACTTTGTCCTCAAATGTACTGTCGGTACGTTGATGATACCTTTTGTTTATTTAACGGTGAAGTTGAGGCCGACCAGTTTCTTTCGTTTTTAAATGGTATCCATTCTGTACTGAAATTTACTATTGAAAAAGAGTCCAATCACCAATTGGCCTTTTTGGATGTATTAGTACATCGCACATTAACAGGTTTTCTCACTTCCGTTTATAGAAAACCTACTTTTGCAGGGTTGTACACGCTTTGGGACTCTTTTTGTCCCACTAAGCGCAAGATTAGCATTATTAAAACCCTCCTACATAGAGCATTAAAGATCTGCTCTGAGCCTTTCTTGAACGACGAAATCGACTTTATAAAGGATACCCTATGTAATTTGGTTTATCCTCTTGATACTGTTAATTCAATTATCCGTAGTAAAGTTGAAGAGTTCAGAAGTGCCGAGCTCTACACTGTCAAAAATGCCCAGTTTACATCAGATTACCCTGGATTGGTACCAAATGTGAAAAAATAGCTAAACAAATTTCATCCAATGTTCGTTGTTGTTTTTTCTCTGCTGAAGTTCGGATTATTTTTCAAACTCGGCCGATGTTTCGATCTGCGTGTAAAGATGTTCTCCCTCCCCATCAAATTAATTCAATTATTTACAAATACGTTTGTAGTTGTGGAGCCGACTACATAGGGAGAACAACTCAACGCTTAGACATGAGAATAAAACAACACGTTCCTACAAAAATTAAAAATCACACCTTGCCTTTGAATGGACTCGTCCCAAACACCTATGGTTCCGCCATATGCGAACACCTATTAAAGAACAGAGATTGTGCAGCCAAATTTAGTGTTGACTCGTTCAGTCTGAAGTCGGACGACCGGCTGATCGGTTCATCGGTTGAACTCTCTGCCTTCGGGCGGGGAGAAACCCGAAGGAGTCTACGCCGGAGGGCGGAGTCTCTTTCGGGGAGGTAAACCGACCCTGAACCCGTTTATACGGTTTAAAGGGTATATTTTTGGCCGAGCCCGCGGCCTCGGAGATCCTACATTAAGCCGGCCTTGTGCCACATGATGCCCTCGTGGAGGGGGGTGACTAAATACTAGTGTTGACTGGTTCAGTCTGAAGTCGGACGTCCGGCTGATCAGTTGATCGGTTGAACTCTCTGCTTGCGGGCGGGGAGGAACCCGAAGGAGTCTACGCCGAAGGACGGAGTCTCTTTCGGGGAGGTAAACCGACCCTGAACCCGTTTATACGGGTTCAAAGGGCATATTTTTGGCCGAGCCCACGGGCTCGAAGATCCCACGTTAAACCGGCCTTGTGCCACATGATGCCCTCGTGGGGGAGGGTGACTAAATACTAGTGTTGACTGGCTCAGTCTGAAGTCAGACGTCTGGGTCACAGGCTGATCGGTTGAACTGTCTAACTAAATACTAGTATTGACTGGTTCACCGTGTTGTCCCGGTCTCACTCCTTATTTCATCTAAAGGTTCTGGAGGCACTTTACATCGGGTCCCCTAAGTCTTCTTTGTGCAAACAACGTCATTGTTTGTTGGGACTCGCTGTCATTTGTTTCTAGTTCCTTTTTCCATATTTTTTTTTTTACAATTCTTTTATTTTACATTTTTCTGTGTTAATTTTAAATTTCCCGTTGAAGCCTGAAGAGCGGGAGCGAAACCGGTTGCTTGACTCGTTTTTTTTTTAATATGTCTTGTAATATTAAATTTTGTACTTTTATTTAGATCATTAAATTTTGTATCTACAAAAATATCTTTAAATATATATATATATATATATATATATATATATATATATATATATATATTAGAACATAAAAAAATTATCTCATATGGGGAATAGAATTATTTCAACCGAGTAAAAAATTCATCATCTTATTCAACCCCGGTATATAGACTGAGTTTGTGTCGGAATTAGAAATTTAACAGTTAGCTGTCGAAGAATTAATACAGAATTTATTCATTTCAATGCTTCAGTCAGATGAAAGGCACGAGACACGGCCAGGGTAGGGTACCTTTCTATCTTGTGTCTTTGTAAAGTATATATATATATATATATATATTGTAATGTACATATATATATATATATATATATATATATATATATATATATATATATGTGTGTGTGTGTGTGTGTGTGTGGTGGGAGAAGAAGTGGATTCATGCCTTTCCAAAGTGTATTTTTGCATAAGTGATTATAACGAAACCAGCTAGTATTGGAACTCGGCTCTCTGATTAACCATTCCAAGACATTATGTATTACACCACCTGCGCATCCAAGCTTACAGGACCAACTATACCCAAGCGGTTACACATCTAGGTACTGACCAGTCTCGACATTGCTGGATGGATACATAGATAGATAAGAACCTACTTGAGGAGATAGATAGATAGATAGATAGATGGATGGATGGATAGGGAGGAGAGACGTAAGGAGAGAGAGATTGTCTTTCGAAATAAATACTTTTAAATTATTTGTCCGTTTACAATATTATAATAAAAATATTACAGAATTCATAATGAAAAAATTCTGGCTAACACGCCTTTCCTATTACCCAGATGTTGTTGCCAGACACAAAAGGGAATTAGTCCTGCCGTGAAAATGCTCCTTACCATTTTATATATGTTTTATGCCAATATATTAGGTTGGTGCAAAATAATGACGTAATAAGGTCGTTTTTTGACGTTAAAAATACGTCAAAAAACGACATTATTACGTCATTATTTTTGCACCAACCTAATATGTTTGCATATGCGGGTCTGTATTTTAATTCATTGGCGAAACTAAAATATTTTCTTAAAGAATTACGTTATTCGGACAATTCTGACCTCAACTTTATTGCCATGTTCACAACGTTTCGGCCGTTGTACAATCTGGCCTTCATCAGGGGATTTGATTTTCGTACCGAAACCTTTGTTTCGCCCACAAGCTTAGATTATTCTAATTACGCCTCTACGGGATGTCTCAATTATTTCTCTTTAACTCAACTCTCCAAGTTTTGAACTCACAACCCTTTGGGTCTCGTCACTGGATCTAACCAATGTCTTTATCCACTGGAGCATGTATCCTTGAGGAAATCGGTGTATGAATTTCTTGGACTTATAAACCTAATGTCTCGGCAACCGTTTTTACCAGTGCTCATATTGCAAGTTTTCTGTTATTATAATTGATTTTTTTGTTGTTATCCATTGTATTTCTCTAGCATTACTTAATTTTGTTATCAAATAATTTTTGAAAAGTTCAATAAATGGTGGATTTTTCCTCATGAGGAAACAGTTACTATTACCATTATTATTATTATTATTATTATTCACGGGCGTCAAGGTTCATGTCCAGCAACACTGGTCGTGTACAGGGTGTTCCAGAAGTCTTGGGAACCATTTCCTTGTATCTGCTGAACTATGAATGGTATTAAGATGAAACTGGTACCATTTTAAAGCTAAATTCATTAAGTTTTTTGTAATGCTAATGATTTTTTCATATTTTTTCAGCTCCCGTTATGGCGTTCACTCAACCAGAAAAAGGCATTTTACGTCCTTGAAATTGTCAAAACTAAATCATGGACACTTTTTCAACGTGCATTTCTCATTAAATTCCGAAAAGATCCACCAGAAATGAAATCCATATTGAGATAACATGGTAAATTCATGAAGGATGGGTGTTTGTGCCCAGCTATGAGAACGGGACGCCCCTCAACTTCAGATGATCTGGCTGAGCGAGTTCGTACTGCCTTCGAGCGGAGCCCCCGTAAATTGATCAAAAGAACCAGTAAGGAACTTCAGCTACCTACAACAACTGTTTGGCGTGTCTTTAAAATACGACTGCACATGACAGTTTACAAGCTACAGTTAACCCAACAGTTGCAGGACTCTGATGAACCAGCTCGTCGTGACTTTTGCATTGCAATGATAGAAAAGTTGGAAGATGACAGATTTGATATGTGGAGTGTGACCAACGGTGATCACATTGAACATCTTTGAACATTCCATGGAAAACTTGAGATTAAATTCTTTCAGAATATGTCAAGCGCGTTTTTATATCCTTAATAGTTTCCGATATATTCAACGGCAAAATATTCCTAAGACATTTGGAACACCCTGTACAATAACTGTGCAATTGGATTTAATGTTACAAAAAAATAAAAAAACAAAAACAAACCAGAATTGATTTCTTTTGTTCCTGATCATCTTCCAACGAAGAAATACTATGAAAAAGAGAAGCACACACACACACACACACACTATATATATATATATATATATATATATATATATATATATATATATATATCGTAAACGTGACGTCTAGGTAGGTAAGGAAGGCAGTGCCTACCCTGAATAGAATAGATCTGTAGCACAATATGAACCTAATCCAACAAAATCATAAAGGTTAATCTGATTATTATGGTTATTTTCTAAGCGTAGTTTAGATCTGGCGCAAGATCAGGTGCTTAAATCTGGTGTAAAGTATGGGGCACCCAGTGAGAATGGAACTCATTACTCAGTCGTAACTGTTCTAGCAACACAAGCTTGCTAGCCATCTCCCCACGTCGGGACGTCCAAATCTGATTATTATGCATAAAATGCAAAATATATTACTTTTTTGCAGATAAAGGTCACAAGCTACTTGTCCAGAACAATTACTGACGGCAAGACCCGGATATATATATATATATATATATATATATATATATATATATATATATATATATATATATATATCTCGTCAAATAACGAGCTGTTGAATTTCCAGTAGCCAACCATCCTAACTTTAGGCTTATCTAAGTTTACACGGACCCGGACAAGCCTATGATCCGAATAAACTATGTAATGGAAACTTGGACACCTTAAGAGCCCTACATCGACTCTCCTAACTAAAACTCGGTCGAGGTAGCTAGCACGCACCCCTACAGCCGAGCTGCCACTATTTGTCCAAGTCCAAACTCCTCCATGAGAGTGCTCATTCCATTATTCGTCGACAAGATCAAACCCGTCGACAAAGTCGTGAAAAGGTTTCACGCTCCAGTTGTTAGTACCCGAATTTGAATTTTTATCCTATACGATCTATCTCGGGGTCAAGGATGGCATTCCAATTCCCCGCTAAAACTACCCGACGTAGTATCATCATAAACGGCCCGGTCTGCCGAAGCAAAGCAGGCCGCTCAGTCTGGATATTGGGCTCATAAGCCCCAATGAGACGCAGAGCCTTATCCTTTATGGTAACATCCAGCACGCAAAGTCTGTCCGCAGGATCTGCGAAGACAAGAGTACAAGCAGCCTTCAAAGACATGCTCACCAGCCAAGAGATACCCCTCGAGCGTCCATCAAATCACGCTGCATAAAGAGAAAAACCCTTAGACAGAATGCCTTCATAATCGAAGAAAAACTGGTCTCTTGCACACGACATATATTCACCCCTAAAGGCTTAAGGTCGCTAGCGAGCCTCACCCTTCGAGACTCCGACCTCAGGCCTCGGGTATTCACACTTGCCAACCAGAGTGAAATTATCAAAGCAATTAGGGTTGTCCACCATAATAGAACATGGCCGGGCTGAGAACACCGACAGTGCGTGTGTGTGTGTGTGCGCGTGTGTGTGCGTGTGTGTGTGCGTGTGTGTGTAATTTTTGTGTCTTTTAAATTGCATAAATATTATTTCTCGTTTGGATACGTAATGATAAAATAGAAATTAAATCTTACACCAAACATTGTCGTTACTTTTAGGTTGTTGCATAAAATCTTTCGTTTTTTATTATTTATTTGTGTGTCACTATGATACAAGTGGTTACTGAGGGTGAAAGAATCGGAATAAAGAGCGAGACAATGAAAGAATGAGAATAAAAAAGACAGAAGATAAGGATTGACATTGCGTTTAAATTTTTGAAGTTTGCTGGAAAGCAAGAAGACAGCAGTTCCACAAGCGAGATGTGTGATAGAAGAAACTGTTAGCAAAGAACTTGCGGTTGGATTTAGCCATTTCGAATGTAAATTGATTAGACCCTTTTGCCAGTCTAATACTGCACTTAAATTCATAAAATCATAAGTCGATCACGAGAACAATTACAATGAAAATATTATAGTGAAGAAAACGGCGACTTACCTCGTCAAACCAAGCGACAGCGCACCGCGTGTATCTCACGACGGAAAAGAAAATTACTTACCCCCAAAAAAGGGCACGTATTCCACATGATATACTGAAAACAGAATATTTAGATTAAAATCAAGTCCGTCGCAGGAGTCTCTATAAAAGAATTTTGTTATGCAGAAATTTGGCGTCCTCTCCCAGTTGTCGGCGAATGAAAAAAATGCTCGGCCGATAAAAGCAGGAGGTGTTCTCGAATCGAGAGGAAAATTGATATATTTCGGCTACCGCGTTTGTCGGAGAGTGAGTTATTTTTCTGACTGGTTACGTGCATTGGGATTTGTGAGATAGTGCCTGCGAATCGAGTTTTCGGCATTTCTTTCTGCCCTCGATATTCGAGTCTGAACTTACAGGGATTTATTCTCTGCGTTGTGGAATTAATATGCGACAAATATTTCCTTTGCTTTCAGAACGCTTACTAGTATTTATAGAAATGGCACAGGTAGGCTACATTATGGCAGTGTGAAAGGGACTGAGAAGGGACTTTGAGAAGGTGGGGCCAAGTTAGAAATACCTTCAGCTTTACGGCAGTGGAAAAGTGACTGGTCAGATGTCATGTCAACAGCAATAATATTCCCGATTATTCTTTGGTTTTTATTATGAATCTCTAAATATATGATAAAAAACACTGGATCACATGAAGGAGCAATATTCGAAGCATAAACGAATCCTAGATTTATAAACATGCAACATGGATTCTGGAGAGAAAAAAATGTTTAGCATGTCACACTGACCCAACCTTCTTAGTAGAAAGCCTGACAGTTGATCAAATATAATCTTTTCACTTCACGTCAGCAAAGAACTTTAGCACCAAAAGTGGCAACGAATCAGTCTCCTGGAGGTTAGCATTAGCCATGTTGATGGAAAGAAGAAACGGGTTTCTTAGATGATTACTAGAGAGCAGTTTCGTTTTGGTGGCGTTAAAATTAACAAGCCATTCCTTGCCCCAGTTAACAGAAGATTTTAAGTCATTTTTTAAAACCAGTTTTTATTAATAGTTCTGATGAATTCTTCAACAATGGGTTGTTTTCGATCTCCTGTCGACAATCTACGAACTGTTCAATGACTTGACTTTAGAAATCAATAGGTTTTGATTCGAAAAAAAATCAACAATCCACGTTTTAAGCTTAACATCCTTGTCGAATGAAACACCCTTCAAATTGTAACAAAGCATCCGTATATAGTGGTAGTCTGATGGGGCTACATTAGGAGACTATGATGAGCGTGGCATAACTGTCCAACCGTTCTCTCTCTTTCAAACTACGAGTAGCTTGGTGTCGAGCGAGTAAACTGGTAACAATGAAGAACAGATTGAATTTTTCTCTCGGTAAATACGTGAGGTAACCATGCGCCGTGTTGCTGGATCTTACCTACTGAGTGAAGATGACGAACGATATTAAAATGAGAGTCTGTCCACTTCTTAGCCAATATCCCTCGTGGTCTTCTATCTGATATTTTAGGGTTAGGAATCAGCCGTGAACATTTCTTTCTTTCATGTAGGTTGTATTAATTTTACTTGTATTCACTTTTTGTGATAATTAATAATTTTTAAAAAAATTTAACCTAAATTCACTTTATCATCATAAGTAATAAACTGGATACTGACTTTGTGTCCGCCGCCATATTATCGGATTCCAGTTACGAAAAAAAAAAAAAAAGATCTGACTAGACAGGTTGTCAGACATAAAGTAGTTAACGAACTTTCTCTTTCTTTTTTTTTTCATTTCCAAATTCATGATTTTATTGTTCGGTAGGGGATGATCTACAGAGGAATACCATGGACCGAACATGTGAGCAATGAAGAAGCTTTAAAGAAAATGAAAACCAAAAGCACACTTATACATAGCATCAGAAAGTGGCAGATGAAATGTCGAGGGCACATAATGAAGAAAAAGGGTTTGGAAAATTTGACACTCACAGGACATTAAAAGCAGGAAGGACAAATGAAAACAGCATATCACTGACCGAAGTGTTTGAGAGAAAAATGATTACGAGAGACAGCAAAAATAAAAAAAAAATATTACGGGCTACAAAAGACAGGAAGCTGTGGAGATAGCTCGCCTCCTGAACAGACACGGCATATAAAAAACGATTACAAACTATTAGATGTCTTGTTATGAAAGCTATTTATTTTAAGATATTCCATCTCTGAACAAAACGCATCACAAACAAGTTTTCTATTCTGACATTCATCTTACCACTATTATATATATATATATATATATATATATATATATATATATATATATATATATATATATATAATTCCAAGGTTTGAACAAGCAGCTCTAAATAGAGTCTGTCCAAAATTAGCCTTCTGGCATAAAAGTGCCGTATGCCATAAAAATAACCAGGTAAGTAATGACTGGCTGCTACTCTCCATGAGGCAGGATGTGACACAATGCCTAGTTTAATGTGGGGCATATCCGAAACCGTAAGCTCGGCCTAAAATTCCCCGTAGATCCCGTATAAACGCCGTCGGGTCTGTCTACCTCATCGGACGAGACTCTGCCCTTCGGCATAGCATTGCCCGGGTTCCTTTCTGCCAGAAGACAGAGTTCGACAACAGCTACGAGCTGAGCACGCAGCCAGCTCCAGCTGCCTACCCTACATGAATCTTCAGGTAGCCAGTAATATTTACCGACCTCCCCATGAGGTAGGATGTGGCACAAGGCTGACTTTAATGTGGAGCATATTCGAACCGGTAAGCTCGCCCCCAAATTCCCCGTAGACCCTGCATAAACAGGATTGGGTCTGTTGCCTTTTTCCCCGAAGACAGAGAGTTCGACATCAACTAAAAGCTGAGCACACAGCCAGCTCCAGTTGCCTAACTACATTAATCTTCAGGTAGCCAGTAACTTGCAGTAATAAGATGATTGCCTTATATCTTATATATCACTAGACGAGTACCAAACTTGCACAGTGGAGAGGGTAGATCATCCAGCCAAGATCAAAAATGGCAATATATATATATATATATATATATATATATATATATATATATATATAATATTTCAACCTGGAAAGGATTGTCAGCATACCAAAAAGTGCTCAATAACAAGAGAAACTGATGTCATGTTTGAGGATCTGAAGCCTTATGTGAAATTAAGATAATACATTTATCCAGAATTAAATATTTTAAGAGAAATCTGTTCCTATCTTCAGGTGATGGGAAGTAAATCTAGAGTTTCTTACCATCTCCTGAAGAAGTACAATCAAAGGATTGAAACTTGAAAGTTTTTGTGCAGCGATTTCAAAATGTTTTTATTATAATCCCTTATAATAAAAATATAATAATATATATATATATATATATATATATATATATATATATATATACATCGTTGGGTGACATAAAAAGATTGGTGGATTTTGCTCTGGCGTTCCCATCCTCTGATCGAAAACAAACAAGGTTGGTTTATCATGGCATAATGCTGTGGCGCCATTAGTTTATGAAAATGAGGCTCCAATTTGGGAACTGCTTGATCCCGGGCGATTATCTTATAAGCGGTTTTTTGGAAGCATCGCTCTTATTTCGTTTTAGCTTGTATATGGAATTATAAATTGGACAAATCTTCAAGACCTTCTCATTCACACAACGATTCTAGTAGTCAGTAAATTTGATTCAAACATTGACAGAGGAAAACAGTACATAACCCCTGACTAACGAGTTTATGTAAATAGGGGAACAGTGATAGAACAAAAAAAAAAGACAAACTTTGCTAATGACTTAAACGGACAGGAAACCGTGGAGAAAAAATGATAGTTTACGACCTGAAATAACACAGGACATAGAAGGTAATGTTCATACAAAATGGGAAGGAATGTATTATTCCAATGTCTTATTTCAAATTCAGTCAAATTATGTCATATATTTGTGTGTACATGAAACAGAAGAAGCACATATAGGCCACGCATGCGCAGTACAGACATATTCAACGCCATAAACACAGACGATATCTGATAGAGGTTCAACCCTTTTCTTATAATATGTATTTACAATTATGTCTGTTTCTCATCCAACTTTATGAATAGATACATTAACAAGGAAGAGGTAATGTCTGCTAAGACTTTTGGCAAGTGTCTTGTGAGGATTAAATCATTTGATGCCAGGTGGGAATTTATAAAAGCAACTAAATGATGTATAATATTCCCAGTACTTTTAAAAACCCAAGCCAACAAACTAATTAGCGTTAATCGGACCGATTAATCTCCTGAAGATAATTAGCGGTCACCAACTTGAATATCTTTACGGTAATGTCGAAATTCATAAAGACTGTTGCTCTCTAAACACAATTATATCACAAGTTCCCACCTCTATCTACTAATTGTGAAAAATATTGAGACAATGATTACCACCATGTTTGTCCAACAAATATGGCATAAACTCCACAAACGGATTGATTCAGATTCTGCCAAATCAAATTCTAGGTTCAGTTGAAGTTGAAGATTTATCTACCATTGTTTCTGTTAATGAGGCAATGATTATTATTATTATTATTATTATTATTATTATTATTATTATTATTATTATTATTATTATTTTATTTCCTTTAATTTCTGGCGTTTACACATTTCTTTCCGGGTCCCACCCAGAGACCTAAGGTGAGAAATGGCATCATTACACTTTCCACTGACAAAAAAAAAGAAAAGAAAAGAAAAGAAAAATTACATAGATAAAGCCCTTCGTAAAGTGTGGGCTGTACTTGTCAGAACAATTTTTTGTATCTCTTTGAGTCATGGACTTCCAGGAATCCCTTCAATTGGTCTACTGGAGTCTTTTCCAACCAATCCTAGGGCTCCAACTACAACAGGGATTGTTGATGTTCCCATGTGCCACATTTTTGAGATTTCTATTTCAAGGTACTTGTATTTTGACAGCTTTTTGAATATCTTCAAAGAAACATTGCAGTCTGCAGGTACTGCCATATCAATAAAGAGACAATTTATTACTATTATTATTATTATTATTCAAAATATTTACAAGGACAGCATCTTCAGTGTTTTCCATAAGTGCGAAATTATAAACCCAAGCATACGTTTATATTTGCCTTTTCCCACTCCTATAAATTCATCTTTAATAATTTACTTAGGTTCAAGAGTACTCAGTCAAGACTAAAGTTTTTAGGAGTTCAAGCCTATATATATATATATATATATATATATATATATATATATATATATATATTGTGTATTTAGACAGCAATCCTTCATTTATAGATGTTTCATTAAAGACGACAGACAAGGTAATACGAATAAGGATTTAATTTAATTTTTCTTGTGTTCGAATAAGTGGTTTCTTTTCTGGGCAAAGAGTGTGTAAAAACTATCCAAATGTTCTGTAATTCCGAGCACTTTCGGCTATATTTTTAACCATTATCAAGGATGATTTTATTTTTGCTTTTTAATTCCTTGCATGGGTTGCGTGTATGTTTTTAGAGTCATAGGGATGTTTTATTTTCCGAACACAATTAGCACATTGTGGCCGTGTTCATAGTTCATATATTAAAATGTTGGTTTTTCTTTTTTATTGTTAAGGCTTCCATTATTTACATCTTTTTTTTACATGCGCATGAGGTTATTATGTTTGTATTTTCTTCTAGTATGTTTCCGATAGAATCTGGTAAGTGTGCGTGCATGTTTAAATAGATTCTAATAGAGCAGTGGTCAGATAGGTGTAACGTAAGGCTTTTGGATAGGCATGTAATCGTGTGACCGATGTAACGATTTAATGAAACACACACACACACACACACACACACAGATATATATATATATATATATATATATATATATATATATATATATATATACAAAATATTTACATTCAAACAATTTTCATTGAATAATATAGACATATTGTTTAATTATTTTTATGCACAGCCAGTTAGATGAGGGCTATAGGAATGTAGAACAACCATGACTGAGATACAAAGACAAGCTGAAGGACAACTTGTCAGCTGTCAATATTCAACATAACATCCTCAAGCGCTTAGACTTGGAGCAGGTAGAATGGAGATCAACGTGTTTTAGTGGACTCAGTAGTTTTCGATCTGATTGTCTGAATCATGTTCAAGAAGCGAGAGCAAGATCTAAAAGGTCAGCCAATCTAACAGTGATCTCACCTTACAACCCACCCTGTTGCTCCATATGTAGCCTCATTTGTAAATCACTTGTGGGTCTTAAATGCCACTTAAGATGATCGCACAAAATTTCATGACTGAAACAAGCTGTCAGATCCTCATACGTCGAAACCGACGGGCGAGTTCATTATATATATGCAGGTAAGATGAGGACAAATGAAGTATAATTACATACACAGCATTTAATATAAAAGACAGCTCAGTACATGGTAGAGCTAAATATTATTTATTATAGGAGATTAATATATATATATATATATATATATATATATATATATATATATATATATATATATATGTATGTATGTATGTATGTATGTATGTATGTATGTATAATGAAAGTATTTCCATTCAAGCTGAAATTGTTTGTCGTAATGTCAAACGAACGTTTCTACAATTTCTCAGGAAAAAGAAACTGTTTTGACTTGAAAGTCACAAAAAATTCTTCGCAAATAAAAAATAAATGCCGTAATGAAATTCCAAAAGAAATTCTTTCAATGCTTTCATTTAAATGAGACGGAAATATTCAGAAAAATAAAATCCTTACAAATTACGAGTCTGACAATCTTTATAGGTATTTTGTGCATGTCTCTATCTTTTTAAACGGGTTGAATTATAACGGCCTTGTATTAGATGTTAATAAGCTATAGAACACTACAGAAAGGCTATAGGCTTAGAATGATGAAAAGATGAACCTGGATCGATGTTCTTATACAAGCATACACACCTCTACGGTTCGTACTCAAACAGAAATCTTTGTTTTATATATATATATATATATATATATATATATATTATAAATTAATTGATTTAAAATATTTTTTTTCGCTACACAGTTCTAACCATGTTTCAAAAATGGAACCTAAAAGCTTCGAATTTAATTTTGTAATTAAATTAAAGACATTAGTTCCATTTCATCCTCAAGCGAATTTTGGAGCAACCTATTTTTAAGATTACTGGGTTTTAAAGACACAGCAAAAATCATAATTCACGTTTACAAGGATACAGAGAAATCCATTCATCTAGACAAGGGGTGTTTCATTATCGCTGTATTTTGATGTATCAGTTATTAGTTACGTTTTGGTAGGTTTAGGGATGTATTTTCCAATGAATTCTGACATCCGTTAAATGCATGTCGTCTGGATTTTAAAAAAAAATTATTGTTAACGGCAAAAATTCTTACGGTATTTTTTTCTATTTGCATACTTAAAGATTTTTGGGGGGGTGTTTAGGTTAGAATACGTTTTATTTAACTACGATTTAAAAAAAAATTCACTTTTAATTTTTAATATACTATTAGGTTGGTGCAAAAATAATGACGTAATAATGTCGTTTTTGACGTATTTTTTAACGTCAAAAAACGACATTATTACGTCATTATTTTTGCACCAACCTAATATATTTCTTTTTAAAACAAGTAAATGTATTTAGAATCAGTTACAGTAAATAAAATTATTTTCACATCAAGTATAAGTATGTATATTACTAAGTTATAATTTAAAAAAAAATTATATTTAAACATTATTTAAGTAAAATTTTTGACAATGACGGCAAAAATATCTAATTAATTTCTGATTTAGTAAACTTTTATTTTTTTATATATTTTATATAAATCCAGTAATATATAGTTTCTCATGTAAGTACAAAGGACATGGGTCATTCAATGGCTTAGATCTAGCTTTTCATATTAATTTCATTTTACTGTAGGTGTTTTATTGGATTAAGTGCTTGTAGTACTTTGAGAGAGGTGTTTAGGTTAGAATACGTTTTATTTAACTACAATTTTAAAAGATGTTTAGATTAGAATTCGTTTTATATAACTACAATTTTAAATACCACTTTAAAATACAACTTTAAAATACAACTTTAAAATATTTTAATATATATGTATAATAACAATAATAGTAAGATGAATTACACACACACATACATATATATGTATATATGCCATAGATTTCGGCGTACAAGTTGAGATTTCAAACCTAAAAAATATTTCGCAAAGTAGGGGTCGACTTATATGACGGGTATAAAATGAAAACGTTTACCACTGATTTGAGTTGTAAACAAGTGGGGGACTTCATTCCTAAGAATTACTGTACATCACTTACCGTACGTCCAAGAGGCTACCAAAAATATATCGCACGAAGACTTATATTTGGTGAATATATTCGGCATATTAACACAGAAATTAATGTCAAATAATAAAATAGTAAAGTGGTGTGACCATATCGAGTTCTGGCATTTTGTTAATTTATTTAAGCGGCCATAAATAATGTGACAGATTAACCATCCACAAGTAACTGCCCTGATGATACTGTAAGGTCGAAACCCGGGTAGTTGAGATTTCAAACCTAAAAAATATTTCGCAAAGTAGGGGTCGACTTATATGACGGGTATAAAATGAAAATGTTTACCACCGATTTGAATTGTAAACAAGTGGGACATCATTCCTAACAATTACTGTACATCACTTACCGTACCTCTAGCAGGCTACCAAAAATATATCGCGCGAAGACTTATATTTGCTTAAAATTATTCGTCATATTAACACAGAAATAACCATAAAATAATAAAATAGTAATAGAAATTCAGTCTTCTATTAACGCCATATCACACATCGCGTCCAACTGCTGATACACTAAATGTAAACAATGATCGAAGCGCCGTTTAACTGAGGCGGCCATTCACACAACTAGATATGGTATGCGTGGTATCTGTGCTATTTCATGATTGTAATGACAGTAATATTTTATAGGAGTTGATGTTTACATCACTGATGTACATGTTGGGTGGGTGATACTGTGTTATAATAACATCTGATATGAAACAGTCCTGTCATTAACATATCTGCATATGAGGTTTAATCTACGGCATTAATATTTTATAGATGTTGAATTTAATGTGTTTATCAGTAGCTCTGATGAATTGTAAATGTTATACCAGTGCAATATATGGTACATAGCAGCGTGTTGCAGGCTGTTTGCTACACAACGCATGTAGAAAGATAGGGTTAGTGTCTTAAAATACAGCTAAGCGTTGTTACCTTATGTAGCTTTGGCACAGATTATCGTATACTGTAGCCCAACTTCATTTACCGTTGGCTTAAGTTTTGGGCCACTGACGGGTATAAAATGAAAACTTTTACCACTGATTTGAGTTGTAAACAAGTGGGGGACTTCATTCCTAAGAATTACTGTACATCACTTACCGTACGTCCAAGAGGCTACCAAAAATATATCGCACGAAGACTTATATTTGGGGAATATATTCAGCATATTAACACAGAAATTAATATCAAATAATAAAATAGTAAAGTGGTGTGACCATATCGAGTTCTGGCAAAGGTTATCGTATACTGTAGCCTAACTACACTTAACGGTAGGCCTATGTTTTGACCCACTGTTATCCTCCCATTTGTTCGGCGGGAGTGGGGGTGACCTATACGCTAGGCATATGCATGATAAATCAGAAAATTTGAGCTAAATATCTTGAGGTCTACTTGAAAGCTGCAATTTATGATAGCTAGCTAGATAGATAGATTGGTCCCGATTGATACAGATAAACAATTCTGAATTAACAGACCAAACAATGATAAATAAATTCCATGAATAAAGGCGAACATCTTTCGAATCTTATCTGAATGAAAATGGCGTTGAAGGAATGCACTTGATTGAGAAAGTAAATATCGAATACACGCGGATAAATTGATAGAATTTCTTAACGTCACTTGATTAGAGAGAAAAAAACAACTTACGTGATTTTATTCTTTTCAATCAAGTTATTATGAGGGAAAATAATCTCTTGATATTTCAAGTGGAAAATGGTTTTATCTTTTATCGGCAGTAACTTATGGAGTTGATTGTCGGCAACGGAAAGCTTTTTTTTCGATGACAAACCTGATCAATTATTGTTATTATATCTACACAAAGTATTGATTCGCATGATTTTAGATATAAAAAAAAAAATCTGTGACAGACAGAAATTATATGTGTGTGTGTGTGTATATAATATATATGTATGTGTTTATAATATATATATATATATATATATATATATATATATATATATATATATATATATAGAGAGAGAGAGAGAGAGAGAGATCGATAGATAGATAGATAGATAAAATAAAAATACATAATCTGGAATGCCCGACGTAATCACACAAAACCTGAACAAATAATAAGGCATCATAAATATTTTTATAAAATATGATCAGGCCAAGAAGTATTCAATAAAAACAAAATTATATCTATTTATATATGGACAGATATACTTATAAAACGATACAACAAGATAGATAGATATATAGTTAGTTAGATAGATAGATAGATAGATAGATAATGGCAAAAATGTGTGATAAATCTAAAGACATGAATATGTAGGCAGATAGACAGACAGACAGATAGAGAGATAGATAGATAGATAGATAGATAGATAGTGTACAAAGTTTGATATATATCTAATGATATGAATATATAAACAGACAAACATAGATAATGAAGAAATTGTGATATATCTAAAGATATGAATATACAGACAGACAGATAGATAGATAGGTAGATAGATAATGAACAAAATGTGACATATCTAAAGATATGAATATATATATATATATATATATATATATATATATATATATATATATATATGTGTGTGTGTGTGTGTGTGTGAGTGCGTGTGAAAAGTGTGTGTATATAAATATAAATATATATATATATATATATATAATTATTTATATATTATATGCGCGGTACTTATTAAAAAGCGCTCAATATCAGAGATAGAGCTAATATATATATATATATATATATATATATTGATAGATAGATAGATAAATATATAGATAGATAGATAGATAGATAGATAGATAATGAAGAAAGAGAGATATATCGAAAGATATAAGAATATAAAGATAGATAGATAAGAAGAGGTTGAGACAAACAGCAAGAAGCTGTGTTAGTACAAAATATGATCGATTGAAGATACTTAGATCGATAAATACGAATAGGCCAGTTAAAATCTGAAGCAAGCAAAATACAGATTAAAACAAACAGTATTAACCTAATTAGATGAATGTGGAGAAAAATGATTCCAGACAAAAGAAGTAAACACACATATGAAGTTAATAAATGAAACGAATAATTGTATCACCTGCCAGTGATGCTACCGATTTTCATGTCTGTACCGTAAGTAAATACACTCTAAGAAGAGCAGATGTTATTCTGATAAAATTCCTCATATTGGAAATAAAAGGAAGCTAGAAAGAGCCATAAACGGCTTCTTCCAATCGCGATGTAGCGCTTAGAATAAGAATAATAGTTTCATCATCATTCTTGATTTCTACCACATATTTTCATTCTTACAGATTTTTTTTTCATCATATCAAGCAAGGCTATAAAGCCACTAAGACACGAATAAAGAATAAGAAAATAAAAGATTATTAAGAAGAAGAATCAGGAAGACTAGAGAATGATTGATATTGCATTTACATATTTGAAGATCAATGTTGTCTGGTAAGCAAGACGCCGGAAGAGAGTTCCACAGGTGGGAAGTGCGAGAAAAACTCTAAGCATATAACTTACGGTTACATCTAGGCAACTCAGCTTATAAATGATGAGACTTTTCTTTTTGGCAATCTAGTACTGCGCTTAAATTCATGAAGTTTAGTTACCACAGAGGAAATTTCATCAGAACAATTGCCACGAAAATATTTATAGAAAAGAAACAGGGAGGCGACTTTACATCGGTAGAACGTTAATTAAAGACTGGATGCCAGTTCATGACAAGTAACATTGCAGATTTATTTTTGGATTTGATCAAGAAACTCTAAATATATTACAAGAGCACCAGACCTTATATGGCAGCAAAATCCAACGCATGGATAAATGGTAAGATTTATAAATTTATAAGGTAGATTTGTGTGTGTGTGTGTGTGGGGGGGATTGTCAAGTCCGACACAGTGAACCAACTGTCCCAGCAGCAGACCTAGTAATTGATTCAATATAGTATTTCAACTTCATGTCAGCAGAGAACGTTAGCAAAAAGTCCCTTTACCGGAGATTAGCATCTGCTAGGCTGATGGAAGGTAGATAGATGATTAATAAAAATAACGCCTGTTTGGAAGATTTTAGGTTACTTTTGTGATTAGCTGCCAATTTGACCTTATCGAACCGATCAGAGTAAATTAACGTAAAGGATTATAACTCTCCACATCTTCCTTTTTCTTTATTATCTGTGAATTTCCAGGACTTCATTGGAAATATAAAAGAATAGTTGCCTGTTGTGTTTAAGGCGATCTTGAATTTTTGAAGACACCAAATACATAGAACTAAATCATTGCATAAAACAACTGACTATGCCATTTGAGGACTGAAAGTCGTGTTTTGCTAAGCATACTGATGGCTCACCCTGACAATGGAAGTGCTTATTAAAAAGGTGAGTCTGTTTTTTCACATCTTTTTGATGTATACCAAACATGTGATCCTTGGTACAAAAAAAATAAAAAAGAAGAAAAAATACAAGGCCCAAAAAATAGCACTCCATAAAAAAAGGTTATGATACCACATACAAATATCGAAGTACTCCCAACTCCACTACCCAAAATAGCAAACAGAACAATGTAAACTATTTACATTACTCGGACTATCATCCTCATCTTTGTTGCCATATTTTTCAAAGTTTCGGCCGTTGTACGCTCCGGCCTTCTTCAGGTGGTTGGACAGATACTGAAGGGCCGAAACGTTGTGATAAATATAGCAACAAAGATGAAGACAATTGTCCGAATAATGTAAATAATGTACATATTACCTCATAGACAGATACTGAAAGGCCGAAACGTTGTAATAAATATGGCGACAAAGATGAGGACAATAGTCCGAAAAATGTAAATAGTGTACATAATACCTTTTTCCGAAATATAGACAGATACTGAAAGCCTGAAACGTTGTAATTAATATGGCGACAAAGATGAGGACAATAGTCCGAATAATATTAATAGTGTGCATAATACCTCATCTGAGAAATATAGACAGATACTGAAAGACCAAAACTTTGTAATAAACATGTCGACAAAGATGTGGATAATAGTCCGAATAATATAAATAGTGTGCATAATACCTCATCTCAGAAATATAGACAGATACTAGTATGAGCGTTTCAGAAACATAGTCCGTCTCTGCATCTCCCTCACTTTCGACCACCCGATAACCGTCTGCTTCCAAGGATCGAAATAACATATTGACAAACTGATCTTTGCTCTTCTCGTTTGAGAGCAAGAGCTCTTGATTAACATTAACTCTTTTTTTTTTAAAGCAATTCACCCCCAAGCAAGGTGGGAGTGACACTAGCACGCAAGGGGTTACAGAGGATTGAGAACAAGAGTAAAGAGGCGTGTTTGAGGAAAGGATACGGAGAAGGACGGGGAACAAGTTTAGGATATCAGATGTCGATTGACATTACATGTGAAGATTATAGTCATCGAGGAAGCAAGTAAGGGGAAGGGAGTTCTACAGACGGGAAGTGCATGAGAAGAAGCTGTTTGAGTAGAAGAGACGGTTAAATTTAACAGGTTTTAACAAGGATGGGACTGAGATGCCAGCCTGGTAGCTCGCTTAAATTCATGCAGTCTGGGAAGCAGCGAAAGTAGCTCGTCGGAACAGTTGCCGTTGTAGAAGAGACAGAGGGAGGCCACGGGACATCTGTGGGATAGCGATTGTAGACTAGATGCCATATTCGTCTCTGGATTTTGTCGAAGACCTCGAGACGTACAGCAGGGGCACCAGACCATATATGACAGAAAAATTCCTTGCAAGGACGGATGGTTGATTTATAGATCTGAAGGATCGACTCAGACGGGAAAAATTTCTGATACGACACAGAGAACCAACTTTCCTTGCGGTAGATGAAGCTATTGATTCAATGCATTTATTTCATCTCATGTCAGCAGATAACGTGAGATCAAGCAGGCGTAACGAGGCGCTTTCAAGGAGTTGGGAATCAGCCATTCTGATGGGAGGCAGGAGGGTTCACTGTGGTGGGTAAAGGACTTTCAATCCATTTTTGATTTGTATATTAGCAGAAATCCAAGCTGCATTTCGCTGATCTTCATTGTCTTTTATGGACGTGCCTGCATTGTGACCATTAAAAAGGATGCTTGATGACCCATACTTGGCTTTTATGTAGCTCAGATACGGTGCAAACATGTCACTGTATCTCACTTTAGGCAAGCACTTTAGTCGGTGGAGGAAAGCACCTCCATATAAACCAAACCTTATGCTGTTGGTGACTGAGATTCAAGTACGTCAGTGGTCAGATAAGGTTTCAGCACGATGTTGCCTTTCTCATTTGAAAATTCTTAAAAAATGAAGTTGAAATGGAATGAGTTGGAATTTGAAAAACGGGGTCACATCTTCGCATTTTTTAAGCTCAATAAGCATACGTACTTGAGAACTAGTCAGCTCAATGTGCTATTCGCTGGTTTTATGGAAAAAGACTGGTCAACTTTGTCATGACATCATGCACTTGGACGCAGTTGTGCATGCTATGCACCACATTACTCTCACTGATTCAGAAAACAATCGTTCTTTAGTTAGCCCACCATTGCTTACTTGTTCAATAATGAGGTTATAGGACAAGCCTGCCCAGTAACAGTCACTGCGTTGCACAAAATGAAACCCGGACACTGAGAACTGTTGATGATACCAAGGATACTTTTCAGGCAATTTAAGCATCCTTTCTAGGTACAATCGTGCACTCTTTGCATACTTGGCATACGTATACGAAAGAGCAAGGTATATATATATATATATATATATATATATATATATACACACACACATATATATATATATATATATATATATATATATATATATATATGTGTGTGTGTGTGTGTGTGTGTGATTTGCAGACAGAACTGTTTCGCTGTATCACAGCTCCCCAGTGCAACTAGACAACCCAATGCCTTAAGGCCGGATCGAGACCCAACCGATTTTGATTCTACTACTGAGCTATCTTCACTCGACAGAACGAGTCAGCCAAATCAAGCGTTTTGTTATTTTCACAAACATAAACAAACGCCAAGCATCCATAGTTCTCCATTTTACTGAAGATATATATATATATATATATATATATATATATATTTATGCAAACTAAGATAGACCCTCAAGCATGAAGATTAACGTACATGAATCGACTGAAATTTCTAAATACGAAGTGACAAAGAGCATAGATAGATAGATAGATAGATAGGAACATCCTGAAATAAATATAATGAGAGAGATGATCTTATAATGTGGGGACAGATAGATATGAATATGCTAAAATAGATAGATATGATCAAATTGAGATTGTTAGATATAAACTTATTGAAATAGATACATATGAAGAAAACTGTGAGGTCTTCTTTTATGGAACATAAAAGAAGACCTCACAGTTTTCTTCATATGTGTCCCTTCAAGACGTATGCGATCACGGCTCTCCACCTCTTTCTTTCCCTTGCAGATCTTATGTATATCATGCACTGCATTCTCTTGCTTTCCCACAATCCGCCCTGTGAGTATTAGATTTTCCAAGCCATCCTTTCTCATTACGTGCCCCAGAAATTTCAGATGTCTCTTCCTGATGTTAAGGAAAAGTTTCTTCTTTGTTTGCATCCTCTCTAAAACCTCATCGCTGCTCATATGTTCGGTCCATGGTATCCTCAGCATCCTTCTTTAGAACATTTACTCTGTTACCTCGAGTCTCTTTTTCATTTTTGAGGTTATATGTAAATCGCTATTTCTGGTTCATCTTTTTGTAGATTGCCATGAATTCTGTCTTCTTGTAGTTTATGCTTAGTCCCTTCTTCTCGCACTTCTTCGCTACCTTCGGTAAGAGGTTTTGTAATTTCTTTTTCGTGTCTGCTATCAGCACCGTGTCATCTGCGTATTATATGTTGTTAAGATTATGGCTGCCAATAATGACTCCTGGTAGGATTTCCAGTTCTCTCAGAAGTGCCTCTCTGTATAGGTTGAATAATTCCTGTGAGAAGATATATCCTTTCTTTACGCCATTTTTTTTGTATATCTTCTGAACTCATGTTTTAACTTTATGCAGGCGGTTTGCTGTTAATAGAGATTTTTGATTATTCTAGTTTCTTTCCCGAATATGTCAAGGTTGCTTAGCAGCTCTAACAGATCTTTGTAGCGTACTTTGTCGAATACCTTTGGGTAGTCCTATAAAACACAGGTGAACGTTTTCCTGCACCCGTATTGCTCTTTCTAATTACATTCTAAACATGAATATCACGTTCCTTGTTCCGTTGTCTTTAATAAACCCGTGCTACTCTTGTCCTATCTCTGGACTGATTCTGCTGTGCGCTCCATTCATCAGAATACGGATGATGAGTTTTGTTATGTGTCGCACTAGGCTGATTGTTCGCTGGAGTTCACATTCGTCTGCGCCTGTTTTCTTCGGCAGTGCTATGAACAGAGATCAGTTTATACATGTTCCGGTATATCACCACTGTTGTAGATTTCATTTATTACTTTCGTAACCTTGTCTACGCCAACATTATCTAAACCTGTCAGATGCTGTTGGGAAAAAAACTTGCAAAACCAAGAAGGGTAATTTGGACTGGGTTTAGTATATAAATATTAAACGATAGCAGATTTAATTTTCAAAGCCTTCCGACCTCATGTTGGTGTACTAATACTCATACAAGTGCTCTATCACGAATAATGTGATAAGGTTCATTGGTTGAAAAAACTCGAGTGCAAGAACGCGTTATATAACGAAAACTAAAATGTTTTTCTTGTATTCTTTTATTTGATTGAATTATTGACTGATTTCTTTAACAGCATATGAACTATTTATGGGGTATATAAATATCGGAAATTTTCTAGTGAGCTTTGAAGTAATAAAAATATATGTTATTCTGCTTTCACAATTGAATACATGGTAGATGATAGTCAGCTTTAACGCATATACATGCAGGTGTGGACATAAAGATGCGGTAATATGTGTGATTTACGTTGTAGTTTTGTTGAAGTTATATTTTGGAATTCAGTTTAATTTCTTTAAGAAATGTTATAATATATGGACTCATTCAGCTATGTGTCATGCGTATCGTGAAATCAAAAGAAAATGGTTGAATCCGTCAACACAGCAATAAAAACAATATCTCCACACGTGACAGTAATTGACGTAATCTTCAGTTAACAGTAAGAAAATAGCGTTCTCTAAATTCTTCAGTTGCTAAGGATATTTTGTTTTGTTATTATTAGTTACTTTGTTTAAATAAATTGATTTCGTTTTTGCCTTGAAAAAGTCGACATTAGACGAAACGCGTCGGCAATTATTACAGTTTTCCTATTGTCTTTTACACACACACACACACACACACACACACATTATTATTATTATTATTATTATTATTATTATTATCATTAATTAAAGAATATCAAATACTGAATTGATTACACTTTATGCCCTTCCACCTTCCTCAAATGACATAATAATGTTAAATATTAAGTCAGTATATCAAAATAGATCAACACACTCTGACTTTTTTGACTTTCTAAATAATATAGCAATATCTCTTGATTTTAACCCGGAGTAATTTTTCCATTTCATTTGTGATTTTGTTTGTAGGCCTTGAAATTTGAGAGCTGCTTTTTTTTTAGACCTCTCATGAAAGAAAAATTATTTCCTATGGGAATTTAAGTGTTTGATATTCTTTAATTAATTATAATTTTGGTCTGTTTTTTGACATAGAGCTCTCCCTGGATCTATATCCTCCTGGAAATTCCATACGGATTACCATATAGTAATATTACTATATATATATATATATATATATATATATATATATATATATATATATATATAGAGAGAGAGAGAGAGAGAGAGAGAGATAGAGAGAGAGAGAGAGACACATATAAAAAATCTAAAATGGTGGAACCACAATAATAAAAAGAAAAAGCCAGCACAGCGTTTTTGTAAAATAAAAAAAAAACATCCCCATCATTATATATATATATATATATATATATATATATATATATATATATATATATATATATATATATAATTTATGATTAAATTTGGGCATTCATTGCAAAAGTTTCTCAATCTATATGTTTGATAATTGTTTCAATTTTTTTTTCAATAACTCTTCTTATTTTTCGGTTGGAAAGGTTTCACTCTTCTGTCAAGTTCATCTCATGCTAATTTTGGGGTAGCTTCAAACTTTTGAACTTTAGTGTATATATATATATATATATATGTATGTATATTAATCGAATTCATCCCATGCAGTGCAGTAAAGCCACTAAGGCACAAGGGGTTACTGAGTGTGAAAGAATAAGAAAAAAGCGAAACATCATTAAGGAGCGAGAAAAATAGAAGAGTAATTAAGAAGTCAGTAGATAACGATTGACATTGCATTTAAATTTGCTTTTTAATCATTTCACCCCATACAAGGCAGTAAAGCCACTAAGACACAAGCAGTTACTGAGTGTGAAATAATAATTTAGAAGACAGTTGATAACGATTGACATCGCATTTAAATTTTTGAAGATCAGTTGACCGGAAAGCATAGAGCCAGAAGTGAGTTCCACATGCGAGAAGTGGGAGAAAATAAATTGTTGGCATAAAACTTACGGTTACATCTAGCCAATTCAATTGTAAATTGATGGGACCATATTGCCAATCTAGTACTGCGTTTAAATTTATAAAGTCTAGCTCAGAGGTCGGCAAACTTTTGGAGTGAGAGAGCCAGAAACCTGTGCAGTGCCTTGGAGGAGGGCCATGATATCAAATTTACTATAATACATTGTTTCTACCTCTGACCGCTACGTCCAGAAGAAAAAACAACGAAATTAATGTTATATTATTTAAACAAGTTTCCTTATTTTACTGCAGGTATAACAGGGTAACAACACAATCAATAAAAAAATGCAAATTCCTTATTACAAATGAAATACAGTTAAAAATGGCAAATTATTTAATGAGACACTTGTTTCTGCTTATAGTTCCATAACTTCTCTACATCAGGTGAAATATTTGTCGGCAATAGGAGCAAAACATCGGCCAAGTGGTCATCGCCCAACCTTATTCGAAAAACGATTTTAGTATACTTCATTTTCGAAAAAGTTATTCACAAGCATATGTACATCCAAATAATGATACCATTCAATAGGCTTTTATATTTTCCGCTTGGCAAAACATATTTTAAAATTTCGTTGCATTGTAAATTGATTAAATCCAACTGACATGTTTCTGCCACCTGATCCATAAATTAATTAAATAATTTGTGTCCAGGTATTAAAGTTGGCGGGCCGATCAAAAATCCTTCGAGAGCTGGATGTGGCCCGGGGTGCCGACCCCTGGCTTAAAAAATAACAATACATGCAATTCTTTGCTAAAGATGCTGAAAATAATGTTCGATTTATTGTATAGCTCCGGCAATTATGTTTTACCTTCGCTAAAGTCAGATTAGACCAAAAAATTTGTTGATGACAGGAGCAAAACATCGGCCAGGTGGTCATCACCTAATCTTTTTCGAAAAACGATTTTAGTATATTTCATTTTCGAAAAAGTTGTTCATAAGCATATGTACTTCCAATTAATGTTACCATTCAAGAAGTTTTTATATTTTCCGCTTGGCAAAACATAATTCTTGTACAAGTCAGCAGTGGATTTGCAATTACATTTTGATTTTAAAAAGTTCGTTGCATTGTAAGTTGATTAACTCCAGCTCATATGTTTCTGCTACTTGCTCCACAAATTAAATAATTTGTGTACAGTTGTTAAATTTGGCGGGCGGGGCAAAAATCCTTCGCGGGCCGGAAATTGCCGACCTCAACTTTAGATACCATAAGGAAAAGTTAAACTGAACAAAGAAAATGCTCAAGGAAGTCATCGCAACTTTACAGTAATGGGAAAGTGATTGAAGTCGAGATGATAGATCAGGATAAATAATATTACTGCTTCTCTTTTTGATTTTAACAAGAATCTCTAAATAAATAGCAGGAGCACCGAACTATATGTGACAGCAAAATTCTAAGAAAAGTCGAATAGTAGACATATAGATATGTAACATAGATTATGGAGAGAAAAATTGTCTATCACAACACAGTGAACAAATTTTTAGTAACTGGACTAACAATGGATTCTCTGTCGTTTTTTTTTCACTTCAAATCAGGCGAGAATATTAACCTTAGAAGACGTAACGAGTCCCTCTCCTGGAGGTTATCATCAGATATATATATATATATTTATGTTTCCTTTCATTGGATTTATTTTTGTCACTTTCTTGCCTTGTGAATTTTCTTCTTCACACACTTTTTTCTCAAAATCCTTCCCACTTATTTAGTTGATTTCTAGGGTTAGAAAAGGCGGGAAATCGCGTAGCTACGCTCACTCAGAACCTCGATAGCAAAGCGTAATGGGCGTCCTGGGTATGACGATAAACTACATCCGCGTCCTGGGTATGACGATAAACTACGCCCAACAACAAGGCTTCAGATAATGTTTTCGGAAAAATAATGTTGCCAGCTATACGCTATTGAAAAAATAATGTTGCCAGCTATGCGTTTTTGAAACAATAATGTTGCCAGCTATATGTTTAATAGTACTGTATATTTAATATATATATATATATATATATATATATATATATATACCTTAATTTGGCATTAAATCACCCACAGTGGTTGATATGCCATTAAACCCAACCAACCAACCAACCAACCAACCAACCAACCAATGCATAAGTAAAGAGAATAATAAATTTCAGGAGAAAGGATTTTCTTTTAATGACTCTGCTATTACGCTTATAATTTTAATGACTTTTGAAAATGTTATATGTTCTGTTCACCGTGGCAATTTGGAAAACAATCATTATGATGAGTACATAGGAGTAAAGATGAGGGAAATCTTTGCCGGAAATATGTTACAAAAATAACAAGAATGAAAAGGCCGCGGTAAATCACGAAAATGGTATATGTCAAAAACTCAATCAACGGGAGTGATTTTAGAATACATCAGTCACAAGGTCATTTTAAAACAAAGATGACAAGAAATGATTCATAATTTCAAACAATGACGAAGCCAGAAGATCAAATCGGCTGAAACAAAGGTGGAAAGAATAACGATTAGAATATTAATTTGAAGAATTCCTGCTATAAATGACAATGTCACATCTGAGAATTTCAGACAATTAGGAAGGTAGAAGATCGCATCGGCTGAAACAGATAAAAATAATAAAAGATGAGAATATTAATTTGAGCAACTCGTATTACCAACGATAATGCCTCATCTAGGAATAATGGAGAATGGTGAAAGCAGATGATCTCATCGGCTGAGACAGTACTAAAATTAACAAAAATGACAAAATTAATTCGAACTTAGTCATACTATAAATGATAATGTGTGATCTGGAGTCTTAAAGTATTATCAATTTGGCGCAAACATGAATAAAATACTTAATTGAAAAAGTTAAAATATGATCGGAGAAAATTATAACCCAAAACTCTTTAAAAATTCTTAAAATCAATTTATTTCGACCTTTGAGCAAGTAGAGTGTGACAAATCTATGGATCCGTAGGTAACTTGGACCGCGGGTAAGTGAGATTCGCGGGTAACAGGGATCCGCGGGTCACTGGGATCCGCGGGTCACTGGGATCCGAGGGTGAATGAGATCTATGGATAAGTGTGATCCGCGGGTAACTAGGATACGCGGGTAACTGAGATCTGTGCGTAACTGGGATACGCGGGTAACTGGAAGCCCCTCTCTGACAACATTTCTGCTTTGCACTTAACCTTAGTCAACTCGGATTACCGAAAATGGATAGCCTCCCACGAAGAAAATTAAGCACCGCGTACTACCCCCACCCCACAATGAGTCAGGAGAATAGTATGAGAAAGGGAAATAAACAAGTTGCCACATAGGAATTACGTGTAGTTGTAAAATTTGTGGGTAACAAAACACCCCATGTGACTAACAAAGAGTTAATGAAGCGGAAGTAGTCCCCGATCTTCAGCGTAAGACAACAGCGTAGTGGAATCTCGAATTTTTCATTATACAGGGAAGCAGGAGAAATGTTTTTTGCAACACCTTTTCCAATTCACACAGCAAGCTCGATAGGCCAGTGTGGTAGGCGATACGTAAATGTCATGAATCAGTTCCCATAAAATAATAATATATTGTAAACGTCAGATCCCCAAAGGAAATCCTCGCTTTCAATCCTTAACATATTCCGATCAAATCGAGAATGGCACTTTTGATCTCTAACGCCCGCCCTTTGAGAAGCCTTGATCAAAGAAGCAATCAGATTCAATCGTATCCTTTTGGAGCAGCTGCAGATCGATAATCAATCTATTCGATGATTGGTTGGTTCTATAAAATGAATGCTCCTTGACAGCGTCATAATAGGCATTTGTCCTTCAGGGCATCTACGAAAGTAGAGAGTTACTTAGGGGTAGAGTTGTCACCTTGGGCTTACAAATAGAGAACTGGGTTATATTTGAAAGTCTTCTTTGTGTTGTGTCCTTTCAGGGCATGAGCGATCATGGTTCTTCACAACATCCTGTTAACAATTTTTGCGGTCTCTCCTAAACCCCGTTCTGCTAATCGTTTACACAAACCCGTTTCGCTGCTCTTCCCTGTTCCTCTTGCCTTCAGCATGCCTTGTGAGTGTTAAATTTGTCAAGCTCTCTTTCTTCATTATGCGGGAAAGAAATTTCAATTAACTTTTCCTCATTTTAAGTGTATTTTTTGTTTCCATTTTCTCTAAGAACTTCGTCGTTACTCACATGTTCAGTCCATATTATTCACATTTATACCTCAGCATATTGATAAGTCTTTGCGAAATATACATTACCTGTTGTCGACATACCGTAAATTGCGGGGCACATTTCAAGTTTTCAAGCCTAAAAAATATTTCCAAAACTTGGGGTCATCTTACATGGCGTGTAAAAAAATTCAACCTCAGAGAGAGATCGCTTTCAAGGCACTGTAGAGGGAGTGTTAATGTATGGTGCTGAGAAAATCCCTACCGGGGTTGATAAGACAGACAGCCGATATCTTCATCTGCCGAAATAGACTATTCCCCATATGAGGTGATTTGGGATTTTATTGTTTATTAATTATTTGCTCTGTAATAATAAATACATTGAGCTCTTTTTGTGGATCAGTTTTAATATTTTATAATACTAGGATCCACTTGGATTATATACCAATGAATTACTTAGATTTATTATATCTATCTATCTATCTATCTATCTATCTATATATATATATATATATATATATATATATATATATATATATATGTATAAGATTAGGAAAAGTCTACGCACAAAACGCTACCAGGGTTTCGACCTCACAGTATCATCTGGGCAGTTATTTGTGGATGGTTAATCTGTTACATTAATCATGGACGCTTAAATAAATTAAGTGCTGCAATCTATCTATCTATCTATCTATCTATCTATCTATCTATCTATCTATCTATCTATATATATATATATATATATATATCTGGTGCAGTTCAATTTATATTACATGAATCATTCATACAAAAAGTAGATTAGTAAAGTTAATGATCTAAATGGCGAAAAACATTTTCACAAACAAATTTATTCAAGTTACATTAACCCACGAACCTCTCGATGAATGTTATGGTCCTTGTTTTTAATATCTACAAGTTGTATAAGGTCTTTTTTTTATTTTGCTAGTACTTTCAGCTGTACTTACAGCCATCCTCAGGTATGGAAATTAATTTTTTTTTTGTTTTTTAGTAAATCCAGGTAGTAGCGGGAAACGAAAGATTAAATGTTAATCGAAATATATTTTTTTTTAGAAATGTGTTATTATTAACAGATAAGAAATTTTAGAGCGTGCAGTCGCAACGCTAAGGTTGAATTTTCTTGAAAATTTAAGAGAGTGCGTTTTTGACAAATATGGTAATTTGATATTTTTTTTTGTTTTTAGGAGTTTTTCTGTCAATGTGGTATGAACTACATTGTTCAATAGATAGAGAAATGTCTCAGCTGTTATCCCGAAATTTTGCACGTTGGATCAGTTCTTTTTAAATAAAATATTTGGTGCAGTTCAATTTGTATTACATGAATCATTCATACAAAAAGTAGATTAGTAAAGTTAATGATGTAAATGGCGAAAAACATCTTCGCAAACAAATTTATTAAAATTACATTTATCCACGAACCACTCGATGAATGTTATGATCCTTGTTTTTAATAACTTCAAGTTGTATAAGGTCTTTTTTTATTTTGGTAGTACTTTCAGCTCTACTTACAGCCATACTCATTCTTTTTTTTTGTCATTTATATCATTAACTTTACTAATCTACTTTTTGTATGAATGATTCATGTAATATATATATATATATATATATATATATATATATATTTAATCGGATTAATAGAAATGAATTCAAATTCGAGAGGAGTTCATTACATTCAGTTTTGCGGATATATCTTGGGTAACGTATGAATCTTCTCGTATCATTCTCGCTAGGAGTTAAATGGTAGGGATGTCTGGAATACTTAGTCTTGGCTGACAACGAGAAGAAACCAGGGGAAAGTCAACTCCGAATTCAAAAGCTGGGATGGATTTACAATGCGGTACACTATACCAGTTCTCTGTAGGCCGTTCTTTCAAAATGTGTGGTTGATTCTGCAAAAGCCTTCACCAAGTTATATAATCAAGTCATATGTACGGGCTGGTTGCTTCTAAGCACTGACCTGCTGGACCGTCATACATCGAAATCGCTGGTACAGATCGTTATATACAGAAAAAAATTATAACTTTATTTGCGATAGAAATAATTTGTAAAAAGTATTAGAAAGAAGTGAATCTATATAATTTTAAGATTTTATTGAAATTTTATTTAAGTTTATGGATGCAACACTTTCGTAACTGATACATGACCTTCCAGACCGTGGCTTATCATGGACGGATCCTGTCTCTTTAAATTTTTTCATCCATTTAGCAATAGTGTTCCTATGAGGTGGTTCTTTATTGTATTCAATTCTAATCTTGCTTTGTACAGTAATAGTAGATTTCAGTTCAGCCAACCAAAGGACACAGTTCACTTTTTCCTCAGTTGAAGCCATGGATCAAATTGATTCTGGAAAAAGAAAATATTTTTACTTATCTAAAAATTTTTGCAAATTTTGAAAGAATTATTCAATAACTATGCTTAAAACTAGGTACATTAAACTTTATGGCATTTTTTACAGATTATTTCTATCGCAAATACAAATAAAGTTATACATTTTTTAAAGTGCACACGAACTTTATGGACACCTGTATATATATATATATATATATATATATATATATATATATATAACGAGTAACATTTCTGGAATGTCAACGCTTACCGTCGATTTGATCTACAAGGGAGACGAACTTTTGGACCCTAAGAAAATGTGCATTTTCTTAATTAAGAAATTCAAATACTTAGGCCGATAGACGTGAATTTACACTATTTGAAAAAAGAGCAATGTCGAGTCATTCACGTGTATCCATTAAATATGACGTTTAAATTCATAATAATTATTGTTGGATTATGAATAAAATGTATTAACTCCTTGGAAGTTATACATTTTTAAAACGATTTTTTTATCTGTTCCAGTCCCGTAATTGGGATTAATTTGTAATATATATATATATATATATATATATATATATATATATATATATATATATATATATATATATATATATATATATATATATATATATATATAGGCGCTGTGTACTTGTACGCTCGTGTTTGTGAATATATTTGAGTTTTTGTTGGTGTATCTGTAATTGCTATATGATAAGCATTGATTACTTGAAAAGAAAATCCTGTCTGTACTGATGAAGTAATAGGATTGGTGGGTAATCTTTTCCAGACCCAACTCTCCAAGAACCACTAAAGTAAACAGGGAATTTTTTTACATAGAATGGATTAGAGCATCTTTCATTGTCACTTGACATATCTTTCAGTGACAAGAAAAAAATTTGAATCTCCCAAATGTATGTACACTCATATATATATATATGTAATTTTTATGTTTATACATTCTTTTTTTTATAGATACAAATATTTAAGTAAATGCTCAGTTTATAATAAACAGTATTAACAACATTTACCGGCCTGAATGTCCTAGAAATTCTCATGGAATATATGCGTCCTCCGACAGGAATCGAACCTGTATCCTATACGGAACCGTCCTATAGCCTGACATGCTTTTACCGATTGAGCCACAGAGGAGCGTTTCGGTTCGCTGGGTCGACTTTACTGTTTTTAAACTACAATATTCCGCCCCGGCTTTATTCAGGTGAATGGAATTATTCTATTATTTCGTCCACAGAGGTAGTTCTAAATCCACGTGCCGTGCCTCTTCCAGATGTCTCAGTTATTTCACTTTAACTCAAATCTCCATGGACACATGGCCCAGTGGATATAAAACGTTGATTAGATCCAGTGACTAGACCCAAAAAGTTGTGAGTTCAATACCAGACCACGGCAGTGGTGAACGAAAAAAACAAAAACTACACAATTTCCTTTCAAATACTGTTATAAAAAAGATAGGCAAGTGAGATACGCGACATACTTGAAGGTAAATTTGTTCGAATTGAGTTCACGCTGGGTACTTGAGTTCCGTTACCATAGCAACAGTCTTGATACTTATGCTCGGACATCATATACGGGTATAGATAGGTTTCACATATCACACGGTTCAAACATATCACTAGACTTTTGAACAGGAGTAGAGAGGTTTCAAAAGTCTCTAGTTTTCTCATTCTCTTTCACTCACAGTAACCCATTGTATCTTAGTGGCTTTATCACCTTGCTTCTGGAGAAATTACTATATGTGTGCGTGTGTAATAGTATCGGAAATAGAAGTGAACATGATGAGAAAAATGAAAAAAAACATTTTAACGACGAGAAAAAATTATTCGTACAATACAAAAAAGAATAAACAATCTTCATTTAATACTTTGCAGAAGCGCCATTATTCACTTCTACGGCAACCAAACTCTTCTTGTAGTTCTCAATTAATGATTTTTTTATAAGCGTTTCACCCCAAACAAGGCGGGAAGCCACTAGCACGCAATGGGTTACAGAGAGTTGGAGCTGGAGCAAATAGGAGTGATAGAGGAAATGATGAAGAGAAGGATAGGGGACAGATCAAGGCATCTGGAGACGTCGATTGACGTTACATTTGAATAGTTGGAGGTTATAGCTATCAGGGAAACAGGAAGAGGGGAGGGAGTTCCACAGGCGAGAGGTACGGGACATGAAACTATTGGAGTAGAAGAGACGGCTACATTTAACAGTTTCGACAGTGAAAGGGTGAGAGCGAGATGCCAGCCTAGTAGAACGCTTAAATTCATGAAGTTTGGGAGCCAGCGAAATCAGCTCATCGGAGCAATTACCATGAAAGACAGAGGGAGGCGACGACACGTCTGTGAGAGAGCGACTGCAGACGAGATGCCAGATCAGGTCCAATTACGTTGCATATCCATCTCTGGATCTTATCAAGGACCTTGAGACAAACATAAGGGGCAGCAGACCATATATGGCAGTAATACTCAATGCAGGGGCGAATGGTTGATTTGTAGATTTGAAGGATCTCCTCCGGCGAGAAAAATTATTTTATTGAGTATTTTGTTCCATTCTTATTCGCATATTGTCTTCAGATCTGGGATGTTGAATTTTCAAATAACGCCACAGATTCTCGATTGGGTGTAAATCTGGGGACTAATTTGGCCATTTCAAGATATTTATATTATTTTCAAGAAGCCATTTCGTCGTGGATTTTGCACTGGGATTAGGATCATTATCTTGTTGGAAGATCCAAACAGGAGGAAGTTCAAGATTTTCAACAGAAATCATTAAATTTGCTTCCAAAATATTTTGATATGCTGCCGCATTAATTCTACCATCTATTACTGATATGTTGCCAATACCTTTTGCATAAAAACATCCCCAAACCATCATGCTGCTATCACCAAGTTTCACTGTTGGGACCGTGTTGTTTGAAGACATAACCATCTTTCCTCCATATATGATTTCTAGAATTACGTAGAAACAAGTCAATTTTGATTTCGTCTATCCATAAAAGTCTTTCCCAATTTGTTTTTTTCCTTATTCTTATATTCACAAACGAATTTCAATCTGGCATCTCTGTGTCTGTTTAATAGCAGTGAAGTTTTCCGAGAGGAACGTGACTAGATTTTCCTATAAATTAAATTGCTTATCGTCTGTTTAGTGACACTGATTCTTGATGAATGTAAATCAGGCTTCAACCCTTGACGAGTAATCATTGGATTTTGTTTAATTTGAGGCTTTAATTGCAGAATTATTCCTTGGAGCAATTGTTCTTCTTTGGTTTTCCATGTTTTGAGTTTTTTATACCTTGCAATGAATGAATTAATGGTAGTAAATGGAATATTCAGATTGTCTGAGACTTTCCTGTAACTTTTAACTTCTTTCCAGATCTTAAAAATCAGTTCTTTTTGCGAATTTGTCATTTATTTATCTACTGCCATGATGAAAACTTTCTTGCACGACAATTACAGAATGTTTTGTTTGTATTTTTAGGCTAAAAATAAACACAAACATTATTGGAACATTCTAGAATATTTCACTTGAATAATCTAGAGTTTTAAGGCAATTTAAATATTTTAAAATCTGAAATTTGCCTTGTACGAATACTTTTTTCAACTGTTAAAACTGATAAATAGGATTTATTTCTATTAAATCAATGTTTTCTGTTTTCTATGTATATTTGGTTATTATGCATCTGTGTACATTGAATTATGTGAAAAGTGTGTTTATTAATTATATGGAAATACAATAAATTAAAAAATTGTATGTGTAGGAATATTTGCTTCCCTCCAATGCACAGATATGTATAAGAGAGAATATATATATATATATATATATATATATATATATGTATATATATATATATATATATACAACTTTGCAAAAAAGGTACTAATGTAATGTATATGCCTGCTACGGTGTCTATGTATATACACGTATATGCAAGAAATACAAAATACAAAAACGAAAAAACAGTCTTTTGCTTTGCTGGACAGATTTAAAACCCAACATCACCAAACGGCTTATATATATATATATATATATATATATATATATATATATATATATATGCACACATAGTTTTTGCCTTACAAGCTGAACCCCTGACGATGATTTCAGATAGAGATAGAAAGTACTTTGGAAATAACAGTGATTTTCACTGTTATAGTGCATTTTTTGAACATTTGATTGTAATACAGGGAAAAGTATCCGTGAATATGAGCGGATTATACTAAAAATAAGCAGCCATGTCTGTGATTTATTTAACCTCACACACACGCACACACACACACACACACACACACACGCACACACACACATATATATAATGTATATATATATATATATATATATATATATATATATATATATATATATATATATGAAGAAATATACTCTTAAGGTGTGTTATATTTATGTAAATATAAAAGTGATCATTGAAGTCAACACTTAGTGACGAGAGTCTGTTTCATACTGGACGCAATCGTCAGGCATTTATATATATATATATATATATATTCCATGTTCTTTCCAGATGTGAGCCATTCTGTATTTTTGTTGTTCTCTTTTAATCTTTCTCCTCTTCCCATCACTCCTCTTGTTTTCTTCTATCATCTCTTTACTTTCAGCAGTTTACTCTGCTTTTATTCTTACGAATACTGATTACCGGAAGAGGGGATGACCGATGAAGTTTCTGCATCGCCTTCCATACGATGAAAATAATATTTTATATAGCGAATTATGCTATTAAAGAGATTTTGTTCTACAGAAGAATAATGAGAATGTCATGGACTGAGAATGTGATCGACAAAGAGTATTTAAGTAAAACGCTAACAAAATGGACATTTATACTTAGAATAAAAAAAATCTATTGTAAACGAGATATATATTTAAATTCTAGCGTAGACAAGACCCAGATCTAACACTTGTATAAAATTGATCTCTGTCATCCTTTTTCAAAATTCGGAATAATAAAATTTCAAATTTCAGGCAATTCCAATAATCCGTTTGCTTTCAATTCCCTCGCTTTAAAGTTTCACATTATAAAAATGATTTGTCTTTTTTGCAAGTGTTAATGATCAACGCAAGAATATTTAAAGAATGTTTCAAATTTAGAATAACGTGATCGATTTTTGGAGGAGATTAATTCTTTGTTTTGCGAGTAGATTGTTTTCCTTTTTTCTTGATGTTTTTTTTTTAATTTTAGTTACTTTATTTTACTCAAATTTCATTTGCATTATTTGCTTTTTTATTGTAATTTTAATGCCGGTGTATATTTAGATGACATCTGTGGCCTTTGTGGCAGTCTCCAGGTAATGATTCCAAGATGAAGGAAAGAAAAAAACAATTTTGAAACAGGGAAATGAATAATGAGAGAAATGAAAATACACGAAGTAGGGAAATATAAGATGAAATGACAAAAATAAATAAATGCACAGAGAAAAGAAAGAAAGAATAAAACAAAAAAAAAAGTAAAGGAAGAAAAGAAACCAAGAATGAAAAGGTAAAAAAAGAAAAGAAAAAAAAGAAAGAAATTAAAGAAAGAAAAGGTATAAAAGGAAGAAAATGAAAAAAAGAACAAAAAGAAATAAAGAAGGAAAGAAAACAAAAAGGTAAAAAAGAAAAAAACGCAAAAAATTAAAGAAAGAAGGAAAGAAAAAAGATAGAAAAAAGAAAATAAAAAGAAAGAAAGTAAAGAAAGAAAATAAAAAAGAAGAGAAGGAAAGAAAGAATTACACTTAAAGCCTGATAGAAATCCATGTAAGAGAAAAGAAAGCAACAAAGGTGTACACGAAAGAAAAGAAAAGGAAAAGAGGAGAACGAAGGAAAGAGCAGAAGGTAGAGGAGATTAAAGAAAGAAAAAAAATACACAACAAAAGGCAAACAACAAAGTGATAATGATGAAGAAGAAGAAGAAGAAGAAGAAGAAGAAGAAGAAGAAGAAGAAGAAGAAGAAGAAGAAGAAGAAGAAAAATGAGGGAGGAAAGAGACGAAGAGGCAAATAAAGCAAAAATAGATACGGATAAATTTCCAATAATAATAATAAAGGAGTAAAAATGACGACATGGTTGAATTGTGAGGGGAATCCATTGGGAAGTATGTCGTAAATTTAGCTTGAATATAAAACAAAAAGTGTTAAGAACATTAAGCAGAGTCAGTGGCATAACATGACATGATATTCTGGGATTTCTCAGTCCAGACAGATCCAGTCACTTATTGTTATGGATGAGGAGAATAGCAATTGATAAATTATGGATTTTTCTCTTACATATGATTCTCGAAAGGACACCAAAGAAACTGAAAGGTTTGAAAAATACTAGGATCTGGTTACTGGCAAAGAAAAATAACAAGATCTGATTAATGGTAAAGGCTATGGAATATGAATGTAGAACCAATTCCTTTAGTAATCCTAGGGACACCGAAAAGACTGAGAGAGAATTGGAATTGAGATCAAGATTGCAAACCTCCAGAAAATTACCAGAATTTACAGTGTGACGATTCTCCGAAAAGTCTTGGAGTTCTGGGGAAACCTGTAGACATTATAACTCAAGAACAGAATTTCCATTGATTATCTTAATACCTGGCATCTCCCGATATCTTCTGCTTTTACAAGATCCAAATCAGGCCGGAGATGGAACACTGCTGTCATATAAGGACAGGAACTGTTCAGTCTTTATTTTCCAGTCTTGGTAGTGTCTAAAAGTGTGTACACCTTATTGTGGATAATGGATTATTTTCTGTGTTATAACCCCTCACCACAGACGAAACATTGCAAGCCTCTCGCTGGTCTATAGTCATTTCCATGGAAAGTGTTCAACCGAAATGCATCCGTTAATTCCATCAGTCCTAGCCTTCACTACCAAGACCAGCCATGCTACGCACGATTGTATCAAATCCTACTTACTCTCTTTGTATTCTATTGGTGATATATAAGTTCCACTCGAACAGCTTCTGTCACACCGACTCCCGAGAGGATGCTTTCCGGATCACAACAGTCATAACCTGTTCAAGACTAGGGTTATTCGTTATCTTCCTCACATATTGAGATAAACTGTGACATTTACGTTGTACCCCTCAAGCTTGAGTGGCTATTGGGCCTTGTAGAGGGTGAACGTTATTGTAAAAGATGTACGACCCCAGCATAATAATAAATGTGCTATTTTCTTTTACACACAAATGTCTACTAAAAATTTATTAAGGTAGTAGCAGTAGTAGTAAGAGAACTAGGAACGATTCAGAAGTATATTGACGTACAGACATTCAGAATGTCTTTGGAAATCAATCTTTTATTAAAATGAGGGCCGCAATATACACTTAGAAACGCTCTTGCCGTAACATGCGTATGACTTAGGGCTCAAGGGAAATAATTGGAGCAGAGGGCTTGGAGAATTTGACACTCACATGACCTACTGAAGGCAAGAGGGACAGGTGCCTACAATTTGTTGAGTTCAAGCCCAAAGAAAACTGACGTGACTAGGAAGCTTTTGTAAATGGATGATGGAACAAAGTGTGGGAGTGATGGTAAAAAAAAAAAAACCTTAATAAGCGCTACAAAAGATAGAAAGCTGTGGAGAACAAGGATCACCCTGGTTCTGAAGCGACGCAGCACATAGAACAATCATAATAATGTTAGAACATCACTCAAGAAATGAGATGTTGAACATGAATGTTAGCGTCTTGCCAGTAAGATTTGGAGCTGTAGTATCTACATTGGATTAATTTGAAACATTAACATTAAGACGTTTGAGACGTGCACAGAGTTTGGGGTTGCGATAATACTGAGAATGCTTATAGTGGGTTAAGAATTTTTGTCTCTTGCTCTCCAGTGACATTTGCCGGACAGCTGAGGTGTATAAGGAAATGCATTGAATAGAACAAGAATAATAAGAATTTCGGATATAAATAAACAGAAGGAAAAAAAGAAGTAAATGGAGAAAAAGAAGAAATAATGCAATAATATATATATATATATATATATATATATATATATATATATATATATATATATATATATATATATATATATATATATATATATATATATATATATTGTTTTAAAATTCTTCTCAATTAATAAGTTTTAGTAATTGCCTTATAGAAATTATATGTTAATATTTTAAAATATAGGTCAAGGTTATTTAAGTTTTAATATTTGATATTATTTGTATTCACTTGGATTATATACCAACGGATTTATTTACATGTACTATATATATATATATATATATATATATATATATATATATATATATATATATATATATATATATATTGTGTATATTTAGGCAGCAATTTTTTTATTGATGCATTTTTCATTAAATGATATAGACAAGTTTTGTCTATTTATTTTAAGTAAGTTCCTTTCATATTGTCTGATAAGCTTAATAACAATATATATATATATATATATATATATATATATATATATATATATATATATATATATGGATTCGAGAATAAAACAACATTTATCCCCCTGGATTTTGAATCCGTCTGTCAGGAAGAGCTAAATATGGAATAGTTCTGGCTCTGCTGAGCATATAATAGTAGGAAATGTTTGGTTAATTTTAGTGTGGACTGTTCTTTGATTTTATCTAGGTCCCACTCCACATTTCACCTCAAGGTTCTAGAGTCCTTGTATATCCCGTGAGCCTTCCCTTTGTAAACAGAGGGAATGCTTTCTGGCTCTGAATGTTATCGGACTCTAGTTTCTTGAAATTCATTTTTTTCTCTTCCATTCCATTTCATTCGTTAATTTAAATTAATTTACACGCTTTTTAAATGTTCTATTCCAAGAAAAATAAACTTGATAAGTCCTGGGAGGAAACCGATTGTTTTATTTTAGCTTTTTCTTTTAAAAAATGCTTTATAAATTTTGCATTTTCCTATCTGTTATTAAATTCTGTACCACAAAAACTTATATATATATATATAAGTAGGTAAGGAAGAAGAATAAGGAACAGATAAAGAAGCAAGGGGAAGGAAAGAAAAGAAAAAGAAAGAAGATAGAAGCAAGAATAAAAAGGATATAACTGAAGAAGTACCGTAATTCTCCATACATAATATTCCTTAATCCATAATACGCACACCTAAAATTGTGCTGTAAGTGTGGGAAAATGCTTCTCTCGTGCATAATACGCACCCCTTGTTTGGTAATCAAACTCTATAAATTGTACCTCTCCAGTTTCATTACGGCCAGCGTTTCCTACTCTTTATTTAAAAAATGGTTTTAAATACAGAATAATGTTATTCTAAATTAGTTTTATGATAATTCTTACTTTACGGTAATTTTTTAAAGATTTTTGTAGTTGTGCATAATACGCACCCTTGACTTTGCTTATTATTGTTTTTAGAAAAAATGCGTAATATACATGGGAAATCACGGTAATTAAAACGAGAGAACGAGAACAGTCACAAGAAGAAGTAAAAACCCAAGAAGAAGTAAAGAAGTAAGAAAAGAAGGAAGGAAACGGGAATAAGAAAAAAATAAAGAAGCAAAGAAGGGAAAAGAAGGAAAAAGTAAAAAGAATGAAAAAGTGAAAAAAGAAAAGAAGAAGCAAGATGAATGCTATAAGAAAAAAACTAAGGAACGGAGAGAGAGGATAAATGTAAGAATAATGAAATACTGAAGAAGAAAGAAACAGACGAAAACAACGAAAGAAGAAGGAGAGAGTAAAGAAAAAAGAAGAAGGAGGAAAAACAAGAAGAATGATATAAATAAATTAGGAGAAGAAACTGTAGAAGGAAAGATAAAAATAAGTAAAGAAGCTCGAATGTAAAAAGAAAGAAAGAAAAAAGTTGTAGAAAAGAAAGAAGAACGATTAGAGAACAAAAGCAGAAAAAAGAAGTTGAAAAAATGGTGTAATAAGGAAAGAAACAATAAGAACGAATAAAAGTGAAGGAAGAAAAGAAGAAGAAAAACAGGTAAGTAAGTAAAAAGATGAAGAGAGAGAAAAATAGAAGAATAAAGAAAAAGGAAAGAAAATGGACAGAAGAAGAAAAGATCAACGGAAAGCAAAGAAGCAGGAAGAATGAAAACAAGAAAAGTAGCAAGAGGAAGAAAAGAAAGAAGATATAGGCAAGGAAAAGGGAGAGAGATGGAAATAACTAAAGAAAAATAAAAAAAGAAGGTAAAGCAGTAGAAAAAGAAAAAAAGAAAGAAGAAAAGACGAAGAAAGAAGAAAAAGACAGGAAAATAAAAGAAGGGAAAATAAAGAAGGAAAAAAAAAAAAAAGGAAAAGAGAGAAAACTAAAAGGAAATACTGGCGATCACATATTTTTCCCAAGTATAAATCTTCGCAGGAAAAGCATACGATGACACATCCAAAGCCATTTCCGGGCCATCGGAATCGGTGTCAAGCGTACACGAGGAGGCGTTACCAAATAAAAATGGTAACTTCTTTGATTCATTATTCTTTCCATTGTCTCCATTTTTATTCCTTTATTTTCTGAACAGTATTCCTTTAATCTTTGAGTCATTAATTCTTTATTCTTAGAGTTAATATTCTCTCCATTTTCTCTATTTTTATTCCTTTATTCCCTGAACATTATTCCTTTATTCTTTCATTCATTAATTCTTTATTCTTAGAGTTAATATTCTCTCCATTTTCTCTATTTTTATTCCTTTATTCCCTGAACATTATTCCTTTATTCTTTCATTCATTAATTCTTTATTCTTAGAGTTAATATTCTCTCCATTTTCTCTATTTTTATTCCTTTATTCTCTGAACATTATTCCTTTATTCTTTCATTCATTATTCCTTCCGTTTTCTCTATTTTTATTCCTTTGTTCTCTGATACTTTATTCCTTCATTCTTTGTTTTATTAATCCTTTATTAGGAATTACAAATGAAGGAAGAAAGTTCCACTGAGACAGCTTTTACGTGAGTGGTTCTCGAGCATTGTATGTATGAAATTTAGTATGAAAAATAACTATAGGGTTTGTATTGAAGCATAATATGTATGTCATTTACTCTTCACTACTTTTATTAGCAATTGATAATGCTATTTCCATGGAAAGTTTATAGGTGAACTATATTCCACAAGTTATAACCTTCACGGTTAAGACCTTCCCTGCCATGCCACGCCCATTGTATGGAACTACCTTCATTTCCTTCGTACCCTATTGGTGAGATGTAAGTTACACCCGAATATCTTCTTAGCACGAGCCACGGCTTCGTGGAACATCCAAGATAGCTTCGCCTATCACTAAAACCTTCCCCATAAACAGTGTCGCTTACTCTGTAACACTCAGCCTCGAGTGGCTCTTGGGCCTTGTACAAACATACAAAGAAAGAAGTAACAAAATAACGGAGAATGATGGATTAAAAATTACGAAATGAAGAGATCAACGAATGAAAGAAGGAAAGAATCAAAGAATGAGAGAATGAAAGAATAAATGATCATAAAATAAAAGAATAAATATACAGAGAATGAAATAATAAAATATCGGAGAAAATTGGAGAGAATGACGGATCGAAGATTAAAGGATTAATGAATTAAGGAATGACGGAATAACATAACAGGAATCCAGAAATCACCAGACAGACAATGTAATGATTAAACATCAGACAATGGCGAGACTAAGGCTACAGAGAATGAAAGAATAACGGATCAGAGAATGAATGAATATGTAATTAGGGAAAAAAGAATAAATTATAAGATACCAAAATAATACAAATCAAAGAATGATGGAATTAGGAATAATTGAATGTTGTAACAAACAATCAACGAATAAAGGAATTTAGGAAAACTGATAAGAATAGATAAACAAAATGATCAAAATGAAAAGATTACGAATATAACTGAATAAGAATAAAGGAATATGTCAAAGGAATATATAATGGGGATTTATGGGCATAATTCGAAAGAATGGAAAAGTGAACAACTTCTAGAATACAACAGAAATAATCGACAAATGGCGGATTCAAACGAGAGGGATTTGAGAGAAAGACAGGGAAATCTCGAATAACGAAATTGGTGACGTTAGAAAGATGAAACGAGAAGAGACGAGATAAAGTTTGAGAAAGCGACCGATTCAAAAGCAAGTTATGCAAACGCCTGAAATGGAAGCTTTGAACATCAGCAAAGTGAAGGAGATTGTAATCTTTTGTATGACGCGATCTATCAAAATGGCCACACAGCTGAACCGTGAACAAACATCTGTAATACCTACGAAGGTGGGCTGAAATGTTCATAGGCTGAATATAAAGGAGTGATGCTAGAGCTGTGAAACCTTGCATGCATCAATTTCAACTCTGCTTATTATTATCTGCATTGTTTATTTCCAGGTAAACAGACATATGGCGATTCAAAGAAGATTGTTCATCCGGCTGGTCAAAGCAGCAGATATGATGACGTCATCATCAATGTGATACAGGTTATCAGCCAAGTGTTTTTTCATGTTAGGGAATAAATGATAGTCAAACCAGGAGAACAGGGAGGATGATCGATTAGTTCAAAGCCACAGTCACGCACAATAATCATGGAAAGCAAGGAATTATGTTCGGAATCACTGTTCTGGTGAAACAAGACCACTTTCGTCAGTTTTCCTGGGCGTTTGTTCTTGATAGACTTTCGTAACTACCTCAGCAAGTTGGCATCGATGGTGTGACCCTTTTGCAGATAGTCAATAAACATCCATTCCAAAAAACTTTTACAAAGTGGGATACAGGTTCAATTCCCACCTGAGAGCCCATTTTATTAATTGAGATTTCTTGAGTGCACAGACAGATGGACATAATACACACAGTTTAAAGTAAAAATAAAAATTAGGCTAATTCAAATACAAGTGTCTACTATAACATTTGAAATATGTATGTGCATATGTGGCAAAATATATTAGGTATGACATTGAATTCAAGTGTCCTTTCTGTTTCCATTGTCCTTAAAACTTCCTTGTTACTCATATGTTCTTTCCATGATATTCTCAACATCCTTCTGTAGAGCAATACAAAGTTCATAGGCTAAGCAATATATTCTCATGGAATGTGACCAAATGAGTTTTATTTTTCAACATAGCCCCTCTAACTTGTGGACCACACACTTCTTTCATCTGTGTTGCCCTAATTGAATCCCATTAGTGAAAATGCTTTCATCCTATTGGTCAAAAAGTCATCAACAGCAGATATGAGATCATCATTACTGCTATACTGGTTCCCAGCCAAGTGTTTTTTCATGTTGGGGAACAGATGATAGTCATATGGGGCCAAATCAGGAAAATAAGGAGAGTGATCAAACAATTCGAAGCCAAAGTCATACATAGTTGATATTGAAACCAAGGACTTGTGTGCCAGAGTATTGTTCAGATGAAACAAGACCCGTTTCATCAGTTTTCTTGGGCATTTGGTCTTGATAGCCTTCCATAACTACCTCAGCAAGTTAGCATAGTACTCTCCATTGATGGCGTGACTCTCTTCTAGATAAAACAATGCTTTTTGTCCATTTTCAAGAGAAGTAGTTACTAAGACGAGTTGAAAGTTATGCATGCAAGATTTCACAGCTCTGGCATCATTCCTTCATAGTCAGCCTATGAACTTTTCTCCTCATCTCGTACATATTATTAAATTACTATTCTTTGAATTTTTAGATTTGTTCGTACATGAGGATTTCACAGTGGACTTAAATTTATCAAAACTATTGTTCTCAACATGTATAGGCACGACGTTTCGACTAAATACTCTCTGGCTATCTTCAGGTCTCCATCTCCAGCTGTTTATTATTCTTCTGCTGAAAAGTAATTATTGTATTATTGTTTTTGCTGTCTCCTGTTACTTTCTGCTCATCCAGAGATTGAACTTACAACAACCAAGTGACAAATATATTTGAAGTAAAGAACATCTACATCCGCTAGGTGACCGTTCTGAATAGCATTTGTTGGAGTGTTTTTAATCCAATGTCAGATAATGTCAATATTTGGTTATCACATTATGTGAAAGTATGTGTAGGCGAAACAAAAGAAAAATGATAAGATGGTATTGATGGTGAACGTTATTCCAGACCCCACCGACACTTATAATAAGTTTAGTTAAAGCTACAAACTGATTGATAGATTGTAGTTGTCTAAATATTGATATAAGACTGAGAAAAACGCGAAAACTGCTGTAGAAGCTGTGAGGTTTATCCAGGCCTTCCTCTCCCAGATTCCTTTGCGTACTCGGCGTGAGAAGGTCGTATCTGGTCGACCTGTTGACATCTGTTTCCCCTCTCACACCCTCTCTCTCTCACAGATACTCTCTCTGTCGTTCTCATTATTTCCCTCAATTTCTTTCTCTCTCCCTTTTTCTATCTCTCTCTTTCTCTCTTCTTGACGTTCTAAAATATACTATGTTCCTATTAGGAATAGACAAGTAAAAAATCCGAGGAAAATTGTCTTCATTCCGACTGCTGACGCAGCGTTGGGGTCCCAACTGAGAAACTGCCAGTAGAAACTTGAGACGAGACACGAGACACGAGACACAACGCAACAGCCCCGATTTTGGTATTTTTACTATTTTTTTAAGATGAGAAGATATCAGTTTATTCAAGCTACTGTTTTCATCATTGACTGTGGTAGATGTTATCAGAGAGACAACCTTTTGATCATTTACGCTCTGACCATCTTCAGGTGATTTTTTTCATTTACTGGGGATCGCTTGTATGAGGTGATTTTATAGAGTGCTACAGAAATAGCCCCCACATATACCTCCCAGAAATATCTCCAAAAATAATAGTAAGGCGTTAGGTAGATGACACAATTGCTATTAATGCTTTACAATTATGTCGAAGGTATTTCTGTCAGAGCAGGAACGAACAAGAAGCGGTATCATGGGGCAAAAAGTAACACAATAATCAGTATATACAAGTTATAACTTATCCGTAAAATTAAATGACATCTTCAGATGGCCATCTTCAGATGTCAATTATTTGATTTATTGTTTTTATCTTTCTTATTAATGTTAGACACAGCGTTTCTGCCAATGTCTAATATTAATAACAAATTTAAAAACAATAAAACGAGAAACTCGAATGAATCAACGTATATTATTTTTGTGATGTCAACGGGCACTCATTGCCACTTTTGTAAGGTCAACGAATACTCGCTGTCACTTCTGTAATGCTCATTGTAGTAGAGACTTTGTAATCGCAGATAAAACTACAGTACGCCATTGAAGAACACTGGCGAAAGACACCTTCGAATATAACTCGCACTAATAGTACTTGCTCGATTATATTCGCTCGAAAGTAACCACCGAATACTAATCCGTATAGAGTAATAGTATAGTGAATAGTATAGAATTAGTAATCCGAATAGTAATAAAGGATAGACTAGAAATGGTGATCAATTACATGTCACGCTGTCTCACATATAAGCGTTTCCTCTATGGTCACGTGGTCTATTAATTCAATAATGGGATCGTTTGTGTTTGCTCACTGGCGATCAGTGTTCAGACTCAAATGTCGGCAGCGACATTTTCTTCCTATATAACAATTATGAGAATATATTTGTGATTTCTTTTATCTTGAAAAAACAACAACAAAAAACAAAACAAAACAACAAGCAATGAAGTCAACCATTAAAACTGTCTATAAATATTTAAGACTTTCAATATTTTTGTTTGAGATTAAGTTCTGTTTGCGAAATTTTGAAATTAAAATTTTCCTTCTTGCTTTCGCTTTGATATCTATTGTTGCTAACCATTATTGAATATTTCAACTCTCATCGTCTTCTTTGTTTTAGTCAGAGACTTTGAAATATGGTATTATTATTCAATGTAGTTTTAAAGGTTCCGTATGTCTGCTATTGTTTTCATTTGAAAACATCATTTTTAAAAATTATTTCACCCCAAGCAAGGCAATAAATCCACCAAAATGCAAGGGGGATACTGGGTGTAAGAATGCGAGGAGAGAGAACAAAAAAAAAAAAAAGAAAAAAGAATTAAGAATTAAGAACATAACGATTGACATTGCATTTAATTGGGAAGCAAGAAGCCGAAGGAGAGTTTCACACGCGAGAAGTGCGATAGAAGAAACTGTTAGCATAGAATTTAGGGTTCCATCTGGACATTTCAACCTTAAAATGATGACGTTTAAATTCATGAAGTCTAGGTTCCATAGACGAAAGATCATCAGAACAATTACCAGGAAAGTATTCATAGAAAATGCACAGGAAAGCAACATTACGGTGGTTGGCAAAGTGACTGATGACGAGATGCCAGGTCAAGACCACGAACATTGCAGATTCTTCTTTGGATTTTATTAAGAATATTTAAATACATTAGAAGGAACACCAAACCAGATGTGCCAAAATATTTAAAACAATGACGAATTGGAGGCTTATAAACATGTTGATAGATTCTGGAGAGAAAAATTTTCTAGCAGGACACAGGGAACCAACTTTTCTAGTAGCAGGCCTAGCTGTTCATTCAATATAATATTTCCATTTAACGTCAGTGGGGACATTTAGTTTGAGAAGGAGCAATGGGTCATTTTCTTGTTCGTGCTTGATCGAAGACAAAAACTATTCTCCCAGACGATTAAAAGAGAGCTGTTTTTGTTTTTACTTTTAAAAAATTCTCTTGTTGCTTCCCATGGTCGCTCTATTGACTTCTCATCATCCTTCTATAGAACCACATTTCTGTTGCTTCAACTCTCTTCTTCATCTGTGAGGGGATTGTCCAATATTCACTGCTATATAGTACAACTGACATTACATAACACTCTTGTCTTTGTTTCTTACGAAATCTGTTTCTTAATACTCTGCTTAGTTTTTGGAAGGCATCTTTCACTATCCCTATACGTATTCGGATTTCATTGTTGTACTTACCGTACTCTATTAAAATAGTACCCAGATATTTAAATCGTCGTAATTTTTTCATATTGGTATCTCCAATGGGCATAGATTCTATCGAAAAAATTGTCTATCCCTACATAGGAAGAAAACTGCTAGCAGCAGACTTTGCAATTGATTCAATATATTCTTTCCACTTCACGTCAGCGGGGACCGTTAGTTTGAGAAGGAGAATTGAGTCAATCTCTTGGAGAGTATCATCAATCATCCTGATGTATGATAAAAAGAGTTCTCTCACTCGACTAAAAGTGAGCAATTTCGTTTTAGAGGCGTTAAAGTCATTTCATAACAGAATCTGAATGTTTAAAGAAAGTTTCAGCTAGTTTAATATACGCTGGTTTTGTATATATTTTGTGATGTCAACGAACACTTGTTGCCACTTTTGTAATGTCAACGAATATTCGTTGTCACTTTTGTAATGCCTATTGTAGTAGAGACTTTGTAATCGCAGATGCAACTATAGTAACGCCGTTGAACAATACTGGTGTCAGACGCCTTCGAATAACACTCGCACTAATAGAACTTTCTCGATAATACTCGCTCGAAAAGTAGACATTGAATAGTGATCTGAATAGTAATCCGTATAGTGATCATTATAGAGAAATAGCATAGTGAATAATATACAAAATAGTGATCTATATATTAATAGAGGATAGTGTAGAAATAGTGATCTGTATAGTAATAGAGGATAGTGTAGAAATTCCCATATATACATTCCCTTTGCCATCTCGTGATATACTTATTCAAAAAGGAATCACCTGCGTTTGCTATCTGGTGATCTGTGTTCAAACTCCAGTGTCGGCAACGACACTTTATTCCTAAATAACTATATGACTTGGTGATGTTTTTAATATTCAATGTATGTTTTTGACTGCCACCATCTTTTTTGTTTTTACTTACATTATTTACATTCGGACTAATATCCTCATCTTCACATTAGACCGACTGTAAATAATTGGAATAATGATAACTGCTCATTCAAGAAATTTAGACAGACATTTGTTTTTATACGAGTCTTTGTAATGCAATGTCGCTAATAAAATTTTAAAATCTTTTAAAAAATTTATCTTCATGAAATCTAATTAAAATTATCTTCATTGTAGTTTTTGTAGAAGTCTTTCAGATGAGTGGTTTTTTCTTCATATTCAGTGAATCTTTTGGACTGTCCTTATCTTTGCTGTTTGTGTATAAGATTTTCAGATAATTTGTCAGTATTCCATCATATTCAAAATATTCTGATATTCCAAAGTTTATTTCTTGACCCTTTTATCAAGACTCAATAGCTTTGTAGCTTGAATCCAGATCTATACCTCAAGATTAGATTCTAATTATATAATTTTTAAACGTAGAATTAATATAATATATTACGTTGCTTTCACTTTCTATGTGCCCTGTCCCTTCAGGACGTAGGTGATCATGGCTCTCCACCTCCCTCTATCCCTTGTAGCTCTCAACAAGTTCCTTTCTTCTGCCTCCTATCCCAGACCACGTTCTGTCATTCACTTGCTTAAGGCCGCTAGGTATGTCATTATCTCTTTTTCCCTCTACTCGACCCGGGAGTATCAGATTCTCCAGGCCTTCTTTCCTCATAATGTATCCCAGAAATCCAAACACTCTGAAATGTTCGTATTGGAGCTTCCGACAAGAATGTCAAGCAGTACAGCTTGTCGTTTCCGAATTACTGTCAGAGAGAATTGAATAGTGCTCTTTTTCTCATGGATGATGGCCAATTGACTGTGCAGTCGTCAAAATGAAAACAAGCAACGCACATGCGCGAAATTAAATATATAAAATGGTGACAGTTTAGCCATCGCCCCCATCTCTCTCTCTCTCTCTCTCTCTCTCTCTCTCTCTATATATATATATATATATATATATATATATATATATATATATATATATATATATATATATCGAAAGTATAAAATTTCTTTTTCCGAATTTTTAGCTAAGGATCACTCATTTAGATCATAAGTGCAAAATTCTAAGATCTTCCTGGAATTCAAATATCCATTTTCTGTTAATCTCACGTTACAAAGCAATATATTTGCGATGTTACCATGTAACGTTGCAGGCTTATTGTGTGGAGTTTCATCTGGTATCTCACCATCAGGTATTTTTCCACCTCCCTAACGTAGTTTCCCTGTGCCTTTTCTATAAATATTTTCATGATAACTGTCCCGATAAATTTCCTCTGTTGTACCTAGAATTTATGAATCTAATCGTAGCAATAGATTGGTGGCAAGATCTCATCATCTTACAGTGGAAATTGCTAGCTCTAACCGTAAGTTCTATGTCAACAGTTTCTTCTCTCGCACTTCTTGCTTGTGGAACTCTCTTCCAGCTTCTTGCTTCCCAGTCAAGTTTGATCTTCAAAAATTGAAATGCAATATCAATCGTTATCCTTTGTGTTTTAAACTGCAGTTCTTTTATTTCTCTCTCCTTAATAATTTATTCTTTTTTTTTTCTCAAATTCTTTCTCATTCTGTAACTCCTTGCGTCTTAGTGGCTGTATTGTCTTCTTTGGGATGAAATGATAATAAAATAAAATAAAACGTTTTGAAAGTTTAAGGGTTTTTGACTTGATTTCTTACTTTTTATCAACATTTTGTTGTTTATTTCAAACCAAAACATAAAGTAATTCTTAGCAATGATTTTTTTAAATTTTTAGTACAACAATGATGCAAGTTCTACTATTTAACCCATAGCTGAGGAGACGGTATGGATTCATATATTTCGGTTGCCTGTTATTTTTACCAGAAAATATATTTCTAAAAGTCGACTTATTCTATGATATATTCAGCAAACGAAGTTTTGGGTGAGGTAATTTTCTTACAATGGTACCATTCCGCTGAGCCAACCAGTCAAAGAATTAGCTTTCTGTTTCATTCATTTTTTTTTCTTCCTCAGAAATCTTAGCGTTTGGCTTGGAGTGGAAAAAACAAAAACTTCCGGTTGCGTTGATACGACCAAATTAACTGCCTTGAACATAATTCTTTTTTTCTGGTGCTATGTAGAGAAAAATGCTAAACGATAGAAATAAGAATCCTGAGAAAGGTTCAGAGAGAGAGAGAGAGAGAAATCGATTGGCTGAATGATCGATCGATTGATTACCTTTCATATAATATCGCAATTGGCATTGTTTCTAAGTAAGACATTTGGAAAGAAAAGAAAAAAGGAAGGAGAAATAAAGGAAATCGTTTGAAGTGAATAAAAAAATATTAACAGAACTGAGTGAACACGTAAGAATATTGCTGAATAAAGTGTCATTAATTGTTTCCCAACTTCCGAGGTGAACAACTTTCGTTCTTCCATACTTTTCTTTTGAGTACCCTCATCTTTGTTGTGTATAACGTAGCATTTTGAATTTTATTATATTTCTGAAAGGAACATTTTACATTATTTCGACTAAGGTCCCACCCTTTCACTGTCGAAACGGTTAAATGTAGCCGTCTCTTCTACTCCAATAGATTCATGCCTCGCACCTCTCGCCTGTGGAGTTCAATTCCTATTACTTGTTTCCCTGATAGCTATAATCTCTAACTATTCAAATGTAATGTCAATCGATATCTCCAGATGCCTTGATCAGTTTCCTGTTGTTCTCTTTATCTTTCCCTCTACCACGCCTTTTTACTCTCGCTCCAACTTTCTGTAATCCCTTGCGTGCTAGTGGCACCCTACCTTGCTTGAAGTGAAATGCTTAAAAAAAACAACCGAAAAACAAAAAAAAAAACAAGACAAAAAACAAAATGCACAATGTTTTGTTTGAAATGATTGAGTTGCTTTTTACGGCTTAACACTTTGCAGGTTTTTTTTTAAAGCTAGAAACTATTTTTAGATTGTAAGAATTTTTTAGATACTAATGGTTTAGTGATACAAGTCTTACTAATTAACCCATAGCTGGGGGAGAAGAGGTGGATTCATACATTCTTCAAAGGTATTTTTGCACAAGTGAATATAAGACAACCGAAATTGGAACTCAGCTCTCAGATTAAAAAATTTCGAGCCCTTATCCATTACAGCATCCGTGCACCTAAGCTTACAGTACTTAGCATTCATAAGCGGTCATGTATCTAGCTACTGACAAGGCTCGACGTTGCTTAACTTTTCTGATCGTACTGGAACCGATGTTTCAACGTGATCTGACCGTAAGTCAACAAAGTTTTCATCGCTATACTCTTCGGTTTTGGCGTTTTTTCAAAATTTCTATTACTTCCAAGTAGATATATGGGTTGTAGGATGTATAAAGGTGTATTGGTTAACGAGGGTTGTTTCGACAGGACAATTATACTGACTACATAGTTCATTCCTCAGTAGGTTCTCAACCTTTTCACACATCTAAGCAGTAAATTACTATTGGATACTTAGAAGTGGTGTAATGGTTAATAAGCTTGTCTTCCTCGATCAATTACGACTGAGTAGTGAGTTCGTTCCTCACTGGGTGCACCATACTTTCGGTTCGGAGCAACATCTAAGCTATGCATAGTAAATCACTATTTGGCTCTTTGACATGATGTAATGGTTAGCAAGCATGTCTCGCTAAAACAATTAGAACTGGGTGCTCCCTACTTGTGTTCTTGTGCCATATCCAAGTTATGCTTAGTAAATCACTATTTGATGTTTCAGTTTAATGCATGCACAGTCAGGTAACCATTTTTACACACGCGCGCGCGCGCCCACACACACACATATATATTATAATAAAGAGAAAGAACAGTAAGATATATAATCCGGTGTTCTTATTAATTATTTTTATTTTTAAGAAACACTGCTTAATGCAAATCAACAGAACATAAATATTATAAATTTACTAATTTTCGATTGAAAATGAAACAGAACTAGGGACTTTAAATTAATTCTATAATTGAATTTAAAGTTTTTAGCTTCTGTTTTGAAACATGGTAATTCCTGTGTAGCGATTAACCATATTTTTAAATTAGTAAATTTATAATATATATATATATATATATATATATATATATATATATATATATATATATATATATATATATATATAATTTGATATACAGAAATTGTCGCTATTATTCAACCGAAGATGCAAGTAGAAATGTTTTTGGGAATAACAATGAATTTTCCAATCCTGTCATTTAACCCACAGCTGGAGGAGAAAGAGATGCTTTCATACATTTTCAGGGGTATTTGTATGGAAGTTAACAGAATGAACTCGACTGGAATTCGAACTCGCCGCTTTGCTGTTAACAAAAATAGAGGTGAATATATATATATATATATATATATATATATATATATATATATATATATATATATATATATATATATATATATATATAAGGCTCAAACACTAACATTCTTTGCTTATAATTTATTACATTAGAATCGTAATCACAATCCAATACTTCAGACCTATAAATTCAAAATTCAAATTATTTTTGAGTTTGTAGGTCTGATAAATTGGATCGTGATTACGATTGCAATATAATAAATTATAACCATGGAATATTAGTGTTTAAGCCTTTTATATTATATTATTGCTCTGTCCTGGACATTGAGGTCTACCTGGAGTCTATCCTCTTGGAAATTTATATATATATATATATATATATATATATATATATATATATATATAAATATTGACCACTAAAGTTATCTATGTATGTATGTATGTAAAAAGAAGTGATGTAGTGATTAAGGCCATAGATTTTATTATTTACATTTATTTTTTAGTGGATACACATATTTGTGCAGATGTTCCCTATTTTTATTATACGGTATATTTACTTATTTTTCGTCTTCCGGAGGATGTTTTTTTTTATAAGATATCTCGAATATTCAAGACAGTAGATGAAAATAAATAAATATACTGATTAATAAATATACGTCTATGCAAACATGATTATCTACCAATAATAAAGTTTGACTGATAATATATACATCTAATAATTAAGTAATTCTTCGATTCGCGAACAGAATCCTCAACTGAATGCACTAGAGAGGCTTTTCGCCCAATTTTGAAACTCATCAGCGGTAAGCATCGACTCCGAAGAATCGGAACCATTCCAATATGCCGCAAGCGTCATACCAATTGTACCAACGGGTCTCGAAGAGGTAACTAATTAGACTCGATACAGCGCCCTTCTTCACAAATTCCGTGGTGTAACTCATCCGAGTTTCCCTAACCCAACGGACTGTGCTCCTACGAGCCACGTCTTCTATACCCATCCGGAGCATTAGAAGCCGATTGAAGCAAGAATACACAAATGATACAAATTATTAGGGTGATTTGAATAACCATAATTAAGCAATTCATTGAGTCGAGAAGTGGATATGACGCTTGCTTCGTATCGTAACGGTCCGGGTTCGATTCTAGGTAGGGGATGCGCACTGCTGATGAATCCCAAAATAGAAGGAAACGGCCATCCAGTGCTTTCTGTTGAGGATTCTTCTAGATTCGATGAATTATTTAATTATCATTATTTAAATCCCCCTAATTATTTCTATCATTTATATATACAAATACACACAGGCTGTCCCAAAAACGTAGACACACTACAACTGCTGATAATAGTAATTGATGCTTTTTTTCCAGGTTAAACCCATTAGAATTAATGATGACAGTAAAACTAACATTTGATCAAAGGAAATTCTTTCTAAAATGCTACTGGAAGTGTCAAAACGCAGCTGAAGAGCAAAGACAGTTTAGGTGTGAGTTTCAAACAGATCCACCCACGCGACTTACCATTACTCGAATGAGAGTTTGAATCCGATGGAACTATTCAGAATGTCCAAGAGAAGTGTTCCGGAAGACCACGGACACTGACAAGCCCAACAATACAAGAAAGAGGACTAGAAACATATCAACAAAGTCCAAGAAAATTTTGTGCGGCAAGCCAGTCGTGAGGTCTGTATTTCAAAATCATCTGTCCAAAGCATTTTGAACCTTTGTCAATGGTAAAGTTACATTATAAGATTAGTCCAGGCTATTAATGAAGATGATCCAGAGTGTAATATCGCAAGTGGTACTTGGCATGATGTGTGAAGATGCATACTTTCCAACAAAGATTGTGTGGAGTGATGAGGTCACATTCAAATTAAATGATTCAATTATCCGTCACAATTACACCTACTGGACGGTTCCATTGGCTTCAAACTTATCCCTAATTCGAGTAATGGTAAGTCGCGTTGGTGGATCTGTTTGAAACTCTAACCTAAACTGTCTTTGCACTTCAGCTGCGTTTTCAAACTTCCAGTAGCATTTTAGATTGAATTATAACTAATGATTTAATGATAATAATGAGAATCCCTTCTTTTTGACGCTACAGTGACGGACCCCCTTTACTTGAACAACTCCAACAATCTTTCATGTCAAGCGTTAGAGAGTACCTTGAAGATGAGGAGTTTTATTTTCAGCAAGATGAGGTACCCCCAGATTACCATCACGATTTTAGATCCTACCTTGATGAGATCTTGCCAAACAGTTGGATTGGAAGAAAGAGTTTCATAGAATACCCTCCGGGCCAGTCTGCAGTACTTTAATTTGACAGTGTGTTAGTGCAGCGTTACAATTTCCGTACGTTTCATTGGAGTAATGTACATCGCAAACAATGGCCATAGGACAATTAATCGACAGTCAAAACAATAGTGTCTGGACGTGATAAAAATCTGCAATCACGGATGACACAATATTTCAATATTTTTAAGGGCAAACAAATTTCATCATACACCCCGAAAATAGATTCATATTACTACACACCACTCCACATGACCTAATCTGAAGAAAATCGATTACACCCTGTCATTTCAGTGACCGTATAATGAAAGAAAGGAAATTAAAGCGGTTGTTTCAATTAATTTGCACAAGGGTTTAGATGAGAGAAAAGATCAGCTGGCTAACGTTATATCTAGATTTTGGAAGGTGCGCCCATAAACTGGTGTCATCGGCATAGACATTTTCTAATGATATGAGAATGGTCATAGGCAGATCGTTAATATACAAATATAACGGTAGCAAGACCGAATTGATCTGATTGTGTGGAGTGGCCACTGACAATTATCTTCATAGATCTAATTACTTATCACGGAGAAAAATGAGTTAAACTGAGAAATGTCCTCCTTTTCTGATAGTTTTATATGTGGCCATAATTATCGCTCTCATAACGAACGATAATTATTTTTTTAAATCCTTTCACCCCAAGCAAGGCAATAAAGTCACTAAGACGCAAGGGATTACTGGGTGATAAAGAACGTGAGAAAAATAAATTAAGGCGAGAAAACAATAAAAGAACAAAAAATGGCTAGATTTAGCCGTAAGTTCTATGTTAATAGTTTCTTCTATCGCCTTCTTTCTTGTGTATCTCTTTTGTGTCTTCTACCTTTCAAGTCAACTTTCATCTTCAAATCTTTAATAGCAATGTAAATCGTTATCTTGTGTCTTCTTAATTCTTGTTCTTTCTTTTTAATTGTGTTTTTTCACATATTCTCTAACATTAAGTAATTCCTTGCATCTTAGTAGCTTTATTGCCTTGCTTGGAATTATGAGAATGACAATAATGACCACATTAAAAATTAATGAGACATCAGTCAGTTATGTGCCCTGCATGATACACACTTGGGCGATCAGGTATCTTTCGACGAAGCAGTTTTTTCCCGCAGTAGGTTGCCATTTCTTCCTGCGGTAGACCAGTTGCCATTCAAGGCTATAGAACCCGGTCTGTCGTGCTATTTACACATAGCTGGTGGGAGAAGAAGAGGATTCATACATTTCCCAAGGGTATTAGCTCGTAAGTGAATTTAATGGATTCGAATGGAATTCGAACTCGGTTCCTCAGTCCGAGCCGCTATCAGTTGCCTCCTGACATTGTGATATTTAAACATGAGGAAAGAAAAAAATGAAAGAAAAAATAAGAGAGGTGGAAAAAGTAAAAGAAATGAAAAAAGAAAAGAAAAGGAAGTTTAAGAACAAAAAAAAAAAAAAGAAAGAAAAAAAGAACAGAAAATAGAAAGAAAAATAGAAGTGGAAAATGTAAAGGAAATGAAAAAAGAAGAGGAAAGGAAGTGAATGAATAAAAAAAGAAAGAAAAGAAAATGAAAGAAAAAAAAGAAGAGGTGGAAAAAGAAAAGAAAAGAAAGGGAATCTTAAGAGGCTGGTGAAGCAGAAATTGAGAGTCGATGCGTCGTAAATATCGGACATAGATTCAGATAGAAAGGAAGGTGGGAAATCGTAAAACCATTGGAAGTTTCTTTTGTTGAGGTTTCAAGAAAGAAAGAAGAGGCTAGACTGTGACACACACACACGCCTGCAAAGACAAACACACTGTCTTTTTCTCTCTCTCTTTCTTTCTGTCACGCACGCACACGCACACACAGGCACACACACATACAAACACGCAGAGAAAACAATTCTTGGACGAAAAAAAAACAAGAAAGCGGAATATAAAACTGAATGGAAAGCTGGAAGATCAAAGTGAACAATCGTGAAAGTCATAAGATTCCCACCGCATAAAAATAAAATGAAAAGAAAGATGCCAATGATTTAGCGAAGCGTAGACCAAAAATAAATTATCCAAATACAATGCTGTGAAATTGTAGTGATGGTGGGGGCGAGTTAAGATTTCGGGATTCTGATCGAAGGGTTTTGTTCTTTTGGATTAAGATGTCAGTTAAGATGAGAATTGTTGAACATTGGAGGCGTTTGGCGAAAACTTTTAAAGAGAATTTCCGAAATGAAGAGAAAAAGAACAGTTTTCGAAAAGCAATCGTTACGGAAGCAAAAAGTTTTCAAGAAAATAAAATGAGTGTTACCTTAGAGATAGATTAAAAAAGAAAGATAGAAAGAAAGAATGAAAGAAATAAAGAAAGAAAGATAGAAAGAAAATAAGAAATAAGGAAAGAAAGTAAAAATGAAAGGAAGAAAAAAGAAAAAGGAAAGAAAGAAAAGTGAAATAAAAATAAAAAAAGAAGGAAAAACGAGAAAAAATGAAAGAGTGCATGTAACTGAAAGAAAGAAGAAAGAAAGGAAGAAAAAGGAAAGAAAGAAAAAAGAAAGAAAGAAAAAAGAAAGAAAGAAAATAACGAAGATAGGAAGAAAGAAAGAAGAAACGTGAAATAAAAATAAAAGAAAGAAGAAAAAATAGGAAAAGAAAGAAAGAAAGAAAAAGGAAGAAAAATAGAAAGTAAAATGAAATAAAAGAAAAGAAAAATGAAAAATGAGAAAAAAGAGAGAGAAAATGGAAATGTAAAAAAGAAGGAAATAAAGAAAGAAAATCAAAGAACGAAAACAAAAAATTAAGAAAAAAGTAAAAAAATAAAGAAAAAGAAAGTAAAATGAAGGAAACAAAGAAAGAAAAGTGTATTAAAAATAAAAGAAGCAAAAATGAGAAAAAAGAGGAGAAAATATAAATGAAAGAAAGAAGAAAGAAAGAAAGATAGAAAACAATAGCAGAAAGGGAGAGCGAGAGCGAGAGAGAGTGAGAGAGATGATAATGTAAAAGAATTCAAGAAATCTAAATCTAAAAGATGAATAAAATACAGAGGGACAGGCAGGCCTATAGGTTAATTTATAGGAATTATTTTTAGATTCTAAGAATTTGGTCGGTAGGGGTATAAAATAGTGGTTTAGTGATACAAGTCTTGCTAATTAAGCCATAGCTGCGGGGAGAATCCTACCTTTCCCAAGAGTATTTTATCGTAAGGGAATATAACAAACAAAAGAATTCCGAGAATTATGCCACCTTCACATCCAAGCTTACAGCAACCGGTAATCACAAGCGGTCAACTATCTAGGCACTGGCAAGGCTCGACGTTGCTTAACTTTGATGATCGTACGGTAAACGGTATTTCAACGTGATGTGGTTCTAAGGGAAAATGAAATACCGTATTTTCTGGTTTGCAGGACGCTGCGGCTTGGAAGACGCACCCTAATATTGGAAAGAAATTTCTAAGAAAAAAAGTCATTATCATACAACAACACATTCACCATACGTCCCTCACAAACTGGCGCCACATATTATTTACATTAATCATTCATCAGATTTTGTTTGTATAGCTAGTCAAGATCAGAAAGTAAACAGAGCATTTTTTAAGCTTGCGGCTCGGCTCCAGGAAGGTTTATAGTCTTGGAAATACTTGTAACATCTAAGTACTGAGATTACATAAAACAAAAGGCTGGATTAGATAGCTGACATTATAGGGTAATGACTCAAGATGCAAATCCACGTCCCTATCAGTCAAGACAATTAGGTGATCGCCCAAGCTTACTTGAGCCTGGGCGTTGACTAACATTCGTCTTGGAAGATGCACACGTATTTTTCAGTGTATTTTTTAGAGGAAAAAGTGCGTCTTTTAATCCGGAAAATATGCTAATAGATAGATAGATAGATAGATAGATAGATGAAACGGCAGTGAGAGATAGGTAGATAATGAAGAGACTGATATAGATAGATAGCTAGATATGAAAGGACCGTGATCGATAGACAGATAGACAAATAGATAGATAGATAGTTAGATAATGAAGAGACTGGATAGATAGATATGAAAGGGCAGTGATCGATCGATCGATTGATAGATAATGAACAGACTGACATCGATATATATATATATATATATATATATATATATATAGAGAGAGAGAGAGAGAGACTGGATAGATAGATATGAAAGGGCAGTGATCGATCGATCTATAGATAGATAGATAGATAGATAATGAAGAGACTAACATCGATATATATATATATATACACACACACACATATATATATATATTTATATATATATATATATATATATATATATATATATATATATTCATTTCAATTAAAGGTGCATTTATAATTTATAAATTCATGAATCAATCATACAAAAAACAAATATAGAGGTTAATGATTTAAATCTATATTTGATTCATGAATATATATATATATATATATATATATATATGTGTGTGTGTGTGTGTGAGTGTATAGAGATAGATAGATAGATAGATAGATAGATAGATAGATAGATAGACTGAAAAATTAGACACTAGCAAAGCCATATATTCACTATTCTCTCATTTATTGTCGCTAATGATTTGGTGAACATTATTAACATCCATGAAATTTAATTCTATCATGGCCAAAACCTGAAGAAATCAAACTTCGCAAAGCAGCTTCAGTCTTTGGCTTCTCGTATTTGGTACAAAACCGCAAATGATGAATATTAACAAATTAGAAAACAACAACAACAAAAAAAAAAAAAAATACAGAGAAAAGATGTATAGAAATTGAAAGAGTTCCACGGCACTTGCAATCTTAAAATCAGTTAGAAAAAGTAATTAAATTTGCCTCTCCAGTGATAAATGAGTAATTACTCCCACCTGTGATAGATTATCACTAACCACATGACTTGAATAAACCAATGAATGATGGCTTTATTGCTTCAAAGATTCCTGTTTTATTCCCTGTTCATATTACATGATGGTGAACACAATGAAGCAATTTAAGAACATCAGATGTGTTTACCACTAATTTCTAAACGCGTTCCACAAAGACCTTGCTACCATAGTTTAATAAGTGTTCAGCGTTACCTTGCTAAGCGAACAACTCTCCAAGAACGTCCCTGAGCCTGTTGGATGCGGAAGGGAATTTATCCGATATGACCAAAAGCATCAGCGACACGCAAAACACAAAGAATCGGGAAAAGAGGAACAGTGAATTATAAAATCGTTTAAGATAGTTAAAGAAACACATTTAAAAAATAAGTAGTCATTGTCTTTTTTTATCATCTCATTTCAAGCAAGGCGATAAAGCCACTAAGACGAAATGTGCTACTAGGAATGAAAGAGTCTGATAAAAAAAATATTAAGGAGAGTGTACAGTAATGGACATGTCTCGAAGAGATGACCCCCCACCCTCTACTTCGAGAAAAGACGGAAAATAATCGCGCTGAGGAGAATTGGTTTGCAGAAAAATCGCGCTGAGGAGAATTGGTTTGCAGAAACACAAGTTAGGGAGACAGTACGACGTCGTGGACGACTTTGAATTCGAACCATTCTTCCATGGTTGTACCACGGAACTTTAGAAGAGGAGGACAACGACGAGAGTAAAAGAACACGATTCATATAAGCAGGGGATAACGATTGACATTGCATTTAAAATTTGGCATCTTATATAATCAAAATACATTTAGCTCTCCTTTTTCAAGAATATTTTCAGTTTATATCTCTTAGAAGAGGGTTTATGATTACTTGTATCATTTACATTATTCGGACTGTTATCCTCATCTTCATTGCCATATTCACAACGTTTCGGACGTTATACGCTCCGGCCTTTATGTCTATATCTCTCTATATATCTGTCTATATCTCTGAGATGAGGTATTATGATTACTTGCATTATTTACATTTTTTGGGGCTATTATTCTTTTTCATTGCCATATTCACAACGTTTCCTAAGGTTATTTGCGCGTAAGTTAATATAATGAACACAACTGGAACTTGAACTCAGTTCTACGATTAACGATACCGAGCCATTATTGATTACACCACCTGCACCTGGTATTACCAAGCGGTCGCCTATCTAGCTACAATCTACCATGCGCCCTTGCGTTGAATACTGTTCATATATATTCTGATGCACCTGCTCTTCATCTCGGGGTCCTCGACAAATTCCAAAGCGATATGCAATTTGATAGGTCCTGATCTGTTATCTTGTCTACAGTCACTTTCTCACAAACGTGATGCGGCTTCCCTCTGTCTTTTCTACAAATATTTTTATGGAAACTGCTGTGACCAGCTACTTTCATTGGTGCCCCTACTGCATGAATTTAAACGTGCTACTAGGTTGGCATATCGGTCCCACCCTTTCACTGTCAAAACAGTTAAATATAACCTCCTCTTCCACTCCAACATTTTCTTCTCACGCACTTCCTGACAGTGGAACTCCCTTCCTCTTACCTGATAGATATAATCTTCAAATATTCAAATATAATGTAATCGATTTCTTCTGATGCCTTGATCTAATTCCCCCTCCTTCTCTTTATCCTTTTCCCAAACACTCCTCTTTACGCTTGCTCTCACTTTCTGTAACCCCTTGCGTGTTAGTGGCAAACCTGCTTTGCTTGGGGTGAAATGCTTAAAAGAATAAGACCATTTTCGACATTGCTTATATTCCGTGATCGTACGGTAACCAGTGTTTCAAAATAATGTGACCGTAAGCCTCCTACCGAACGAGCTTTGGTAAATAAATGATTGACAGAAGAGGGGTTAGGAGCTGTAAAGGACTGAAAGTTGCAGAGGACCATGATCACCCAGATCCCGAGGGGACGCCACAACTAGATCTATATCATTTCAAGTAGCGCTGAAACTGTCTGCGTTAGCTCTTCTTTTCGATTCCGTAACTAGTGAAAGCTTTCATGATTGTGCGTTTCGTCTGAGATGTTTCAGTGTCAGAACGCCCTTTCATCTATATATATATATATATATATATATATATATATATATTATATATATATATGTTTAAAATCTAAATTGTCTAAGGTGAGTCTTAGTCCTTTTTTTTGCCGCATGCTGATGCGCGCCTGATTGCGTTCGTAATTCCACTTACGAACGCAAAATGTGCGCTTTGAATTTAGCGACACGGGCGCGCGCATGCGCACGCCTTCGACTGCGAACGCATAAATTAAAAAAAAAAAGAAGAAAAAGCATGTTAAACCAAGGAATTGTAAGCGATTGCTTACTCTGTACATGCAACTAAGGTCACCTGCCATTGAAATATCCCCCCTTATCTCTTCATTTCCCTAATGGCTGTCTCTGTGTTCCGAGCACGATTCATTGGGATGCATTTAAGATCAACTAGAGTTTTAAAAACATTTTCCTTTCTTCAATTCTTATTATTTTGTTTCTCCTCTTTCCTCTTTTCTCCTCCTCCTCCTTTTTTGTGAGTTTCCTTAACATCATTGTCAGTAAAGTGAATAGCAGTGAGACGTGCGACATTGTGAAATAGTGGGAATCACGAAACACTCGAGAAAAAGCATTCATTGTTTGCCTTCCATTAGGTGTTTATAGATTAATTAAAGACATATATTCTCAGTCTTTTAATTCTCATATATATATATATATATATATATATATATATATATATATATATATATATATATATATATATATATACCTTGCTTTCTTCCTTATATTTCCATTATCTATTTATTTTTTATTGTGTGCACTGGATACACTTTTATATGAAAAGATCATGGCATCGACAAAACATTCATTGTTAATTCATTATGTCTCTCACTTTATATATATATATATATATATATATATATATATATATATATAGATAAATAGATAATATTAGTGGTAAATATACATATATATGCAAAATCCACAGGTGCATATATACACATGTATATTTTAGAATAAAAAATTTCCGAGAGGATAAAATCCAGGTAGAACTCAATGTCCAGGACAGAGTAAGGATATAATAAAAAGGCTTAAACACTAATATTCCATGGAATATTAGTGTTTAAGCCTTTTTATTATATATATATATATATATATATATTAAGCCATTTTTTATGTTTATACGTTCTTTTTATAGATACAAATATTTAAGTAAATGCTCTGTTTATAATAAACAGTATTAACAACATTTACCGACCTGAATGTCCTAGAGATTTTCATAGAAAATATGCGTCCTCCGACAGGAATCGAACCTGTATCCCATACGGAACCGTCATATAGCCTGACGTGCCTTATCAAGGTCGATTTTATTGTTTTTAAACACAATTCTCTATGATTATTTCTATTTCATTCATATCTGCTCCATGCGTATCCAAATGTAAACAAATGACATCACCCATTATGAAATAGACAAAGTCCGTCAATTTATCTTTTAAGACATTTTTTATGTTTATACATTCTTAATATAGATTACAAATATTTAAGTAAATGCTCTGTTTATAATAAACAGTATTAAACAAGTCTTTATAGAAAGGTGGAGGACGCATATTTTTTATGAAAATTTTCTCGGACATTCAGGCCGGTAAATGTTATTAGTACTGTTTATTATAAGCAGAGCATTTACTTAAACATTCGTATCTATAAAAAGAATGTATAAATATAAAAAAAAAACTTTTAAAAAATAAATTGTTGGACCATTTCATAATATATATATATATATATATATATATATATATATATATATATATATATATATATATATATATATATATATATATATATATATATATATATATATATAAAAAACTACATATTACTTCGCAGAAATATCTCCCACATAATACTAAGACACCATTTCCTCTGCTACCTCCGATATATTTATATATATATATATAGTGATTTTCTAAGCATAGCTTAGATGTGGCCCAAGGCCGAAAGTATGGACATCCAGTGAGGATCGAACTCACTACTCAGTCGTAATTTTTCTAGCAAGACAAATTTGCCAACCATTACAACACCCCGAGGTGCCCAAAATATATATATATATATATATATATATATATATATATATATATATATATATATATATATATATATATATATATATATATATATATATATATATATATATATATATATATATATATATATATATATATATATATATATATATATATATATATATATATATATAATCAATTCAGTGCATGCCAGGCAACAATGCCCCCGACATGCATGGCCAGGTTCAGTCTTTTTACTTGTGTCGCTGGCTTTTTTACGCTTTAAATAGTTAAATTCTTTCTAAAAAAAAAAAAAACGTTGGTTGACTGATTGAAAAGTGACTTGAACTAAAGATTCGTGATTTCAATACTTGGCCACAGCAAAGGGAACAAAAAATTGCAGTGTTGAGTTACTAAAGAGTATTAACTGAAATTAAGATATAAAAAAAGGTACGGCACGTGGAATTAGAACAGTCTATTACCGTGGACTAAGTAAAGGGTTCAGTTCCAGGTTTCAACGTATATCATTGGAAGAAGTTCGGAGCGTACAATGGCTGAAACATCATGAATATAGCAATAAAAATGGGGAGAACAGTCCAAATAATGTAAATAGTATGAATACTGACATTACTTGATCTCAGAAATATGGAGATATGTTGATGATTCGTCGATTATTCAGGCCGGCAGAAGAAAATAAACGGAGCGTGTACTCGGTATGGGTATCCACTAAAATTAACGTTTAAATAATAAAATATGTTGTATTAATAAATAATCCCTTGCTTCTATATATACATATATATGAATAAAGAAAATCAAAAGGAAGACATAACAAATTTAGTGCGATGAAGTCCTGAAAGCCGAAACGCGACACCAATACACTTGTTGCGGGCGGTTAGTAGGGTCGGCGTTTTAGGTGAGAAATAATACATGTCTCCTGAAATACCCACAACAAACATGACGGACTCGGTAAGTGAGTCCACGTGAATAAATGCAAGAAGCAACATAAAACCAATATATGTACAAACAAATGATAATGTATAAACAAGAAAGGTATAGAAGTGACAAACTTTTTGGGGCCAAATGATGTGAAGTGAGTGAAATGTGAGTCCGTACGTGTGTTGTGTGTGGTTTGTTCATGTGTTTCCCAATGGGAAACGCATTTTCCTGCAAGAGACTTACATGTTGACGTGTAAGCGAAAAAGTTAAGAAGAGGCTACGAAAAATGATCGCAGCTTATTTATAGCTTCTATTCAAGTATGGTTAGACACTAAAATTAAGCATTTAAAATTATATATATATATATATAATATATATATATATATATATATATATATATATATATATATCCCTTGTTTCCTGTTTAGTATTGGGTTTCCTGTTTTTTCTAAAGTCTATTTGCACACTATACTTCTAACGTCTTTTATAGAACTCTGAAATAATATTCACTAATTAAATCTTTTCAAGTCTAGTGTAAGCTTCCCTGAAAAGCCGCAAGAACTTAACTTCACTTCCAGTCCTTTCTTACGTCATACAGTAACTATCTACATTGAGCGGCTCTTGGGTCTTTTATTAGGTGAGCACTAAATATATTTTTGAAGAGTAAATTATATTCAGTTTTCACTAAAAAGACCTTTTTTCAGATCAAAATTGTGATCGCGACATTTTGGATTATAACTGAGTGTGTTGTTTAAGTTTAAATCTGTTTAATGTTCAGATATATATTTTAAAATTAGCTAATTGTCTCAAACTGATTAATTTTTTAACTGCTTTTAAGTTTCTTTTATTTTTGTAATAATGTTTTTATTGATTTTAGCTAAATTTCTTTCTACTTCATTATCCAAAGTGTTTATGGCTAATGTAACTTTCCTAATATTTGAGTTGAGTCTATTGAATAAAGTTTGCTTTTGGCATTGTATGGGAACTAAGTAGGATCATGTAGGATTTTACAAGTATTTTCGGTGTATTTTTCTTCTTCAGGTGAAGCCGCAAATTCTAAAAAGAAAGCTATAATGATTTCAGATCTTATTGCCAAGCGAGTAAGAATTTATGAGATCGCCTTTATTTCAAGACTTACTTAATTTGAAAAGTATCCTTTCGACTCCACAGAACATCACGAAAGAGTGGATGTGCAGCAGGCGCTAAATCGGCTAGTCGAGTTCGAATTCCACCCGAGTCACTTCCGCACAAACACATTTGGGACATGTACGAATCCATTGCTTCTCGCCTTCACGACTCTGTGTGTAAAATAGCAGCACAGGCCGATCAATCTGGTCGTTGCGGTTGTTAACAAAAGAGACAGCCTAACAAGCAAATTGCAGATTGGGGATACCGAACTCAAACAGGTGCTACAATATAGATATCTGGAAAGGACGGAAAGTCCGATACGGAAATCCTGATTGGGACAATGAAAGATGACTTCCAAAATCTAAGCAAAGTATTAAGAAAGAGGAAAAATATTGTTAGAAAAAAAGAAGAGAGTACTTAACTGTTACGTACTATCAGTTATCCTACATGGTAGTGAGTGCTGGATAATCTCCTCATAGATGAAGAAGACACTTGAAACAACAGAAATGAGTTTCTACAGAATGATGCTGAGAATACCACGGACCGAATATGTGAATGAGAAAGTTCTAGAGACAATGGCAACAAAGATGACACATGCGTAACTTCAGAAAGAGACAATTGCAATTTCTGAGGCGGATGATGAGGAAAGATGGTTTGGAAAATTTGATACTCATAACATAAATTGAAAGTAAGAGAGCCAGAAGAAAGCTATGAAAACCTACGAGGCGTGCTATAAAAAGCAGGAAATTGTGGAGAGCCATGATCGCCAGCGCCATTGTTAGGTGGATAGATTCCTGTCTATGTAATAATGGTAAGGCTCGAGAAAAATACTCAGTTTCGGATCTAAAGAAGTATTTACAAGTGTCTAACATAGGTTGATGCAGAAATACCTGTCATATATACCTCCTTGAAATACGTCCCATATAATGCTGAGAGTAAAAGGTATTTCTGGGAGGTATTTCTGGGAGGTATTTCTGGGAGGTATTTCTCGGAGGTATTTCTGGGAGGTATTTCTGGGAGGTATTTCTCGGAGGTATTTCTGGGAGGTATTTCTGGGAGGTATTTCTGGGAGGTATTTCTCGGAGGTATTTCTCTTGCAACCTCTATTAGTCACTTGTAAATAATTCTTTAGATCTGAAGCTGAGTATTTTACTTGAGTATTATCATAATTATTTAGACAGGCATCTAACCAGCTAACATGACCCGTTAGAAATTATGCGTGAGGGTTGTCACAAAACAAAACTTGCGACCGGAGGACTAAATCCGATGTTAAAATTAAAGACTCTGAATTAGATATTAAAAATTAGGGTCCTAATTCAGAATGTAAATGTTAAAGATTTTTGGTTCTATATTTTTTGATCTGATCATCAAATAAAATAAAAATTATTTTGGAGTTTTTGGAATTCAATTTCTCAGTAAAAGAAGATATATTTATAAAGCAGTTGTTAATTTTGATGAAAATTTATTGAAAGATCAACGAAAAATAAGAAAGAAACCAGTAAAAATCGCCATTTTTCGCTATTTACGCAGGTTTTCACTATATGGGTGGACTCAATTATCAAGTTAAATGACTGTTAAACAATCAAATTATTGTTGGCTACAATTGAGTGAAGTTTGTATTCGATTGCTTGAAAATTAAGGGAGTTTTTAGTTTAAAATTTGTGTTGAAATCGATTTTTCCGTTTTTCGCGTTTTTTTCGCTAAACGCACTGGTGTAGAAATAAAAATGAAGTATGGTTGAGCTCGTCACGATGTAAGTAACATACATACCGAGTTTGAACGAAATCGGAGAAAAAAGTTGAATTTATCGATTTTGATCGGCTTTATCGATTATTGACTTTTTAAAATTGTCGATTTTTTTGCTATTGTACAATGTATGTGCCAAGTTTTCTCAAAATCGGTTGAACGGATCTCGAGTGAAAAGGTATCACACAGACAGACATCCTCTGTTTTATATATTGAGATTACGTATATTCTCGTACTGTAAACATTTTTTGTTTTGAATATAAATGGATAATTTTCATTTTTGTTTTCATTTTGCTTTCAGTCAGTATCTATTTCCTGAAATGAGACCCAGAAACTTTTTCTGGATGCAGAAGTTTCAGAAGATGTTGTTTCGAAGACTACTTTTCATTATTTTTTTGAAAATTAATGACAGTCACGAGTTAAGACAATTAATGATACAGCAAATTTTGTCAAAAATTGAGGCTTAGAGGACAAATGTAGACCGCTGTTTCGATCTTAGTTTTAGCATAACAAAAACAATCGAAGTTTAAACACTCTCATGACACCCTAGATTTGTTGAAGCTTCCTCTGATAATCTAGTTAGATTAAAGATATAATTAGCTAGATATAGCTTATAAAAAGTGTTTTTATCTAGACATCTATTTTTTCTTATATTAATGCGGAAACATGACTACATAAGTATGCATTTCAGAGTTTAGGGTTGTTTGCCAAAAGCTCACAGTCGAAGTTGAGAACTGAATTCACTACGGAGGTTCTTTATGAGACGGCTAGGCTAAGTCCTGCGTCGCTTATCAAGACAAAAATCCGACTGTCAGATTAACAATGATTATTTACGAAACTCAAGCGGAATGTCACAGTATTTGGACACCTTGTGAGATTAGCAGACACTGAAAATCCAAATTCCTCTTAGAGGTTGACTTTGTAACCACCACTTTACAGCAAGTGTCATGGCAATTCTTGGAGTGTAAAGTTGTTTAACTTTGAAAGTCTGTCGGAGGTGGCGTGACGGTTATAGGAGCGAAAGGTGAGTGTGACAAATTTTGAATCCATCTTTTCTCTCCCTGCTTATGGGTTAAATAACAGCCACCAGCGTAGATGGTCCACAGAACACTAAAATCTTAACCCGGCTTCAAGACGAGGTCCAGTCATTATCTATCTTTCTTATCGTAATGATCTTCACTTTCTATCGCCTTCACTTTTACTCCGATCGCATCACATTCATTCATAACGATTTTATCACTTACTCACTACCTTGAGAGGCTCTTGCGACTCGTTTTAATAATTAAAAAAAAATAAACGCTAATTCTGGATTTTGAGTGTTGCGCTTATCGGCGCGGAAAGTCAGATCAACGAGCCAAGTTCAAATTTCGACCGAAACCGTTGTGTTCACTTTTCGCCTCAAATGCGGCTCTTGGCAAAGATTCGCCTCTTCGTCTCTGTCTACTCCGGTACATGGCAACGTTAGTAAGACATCCTCTGAGGAACAAACCCGTACTCCTAGCGAATAGCTTCTCAAGTTTTACCAAGCGTTATCAATCAGAAAAAAATGATTTTTACAAGAATACAATTTACGTTGTTAGTAGGAGTCGAGACGAGACGTGATTTCTAACAAATGGCTTCCTTGTGTCTTTTCGATAAATATATTTATGGCAACTGTTCTAATGAGCTCTCCTCCTTGGTATCTCACCCACGTTGATTTAAGCGCCGTACTATATTGGCAATTAGGTCTCATTGCTTTACTCTTGAAATAACTGTAATCGTAAGTTCTATTCTAATAGTTTCTATTCTCGCACTTTTCACCTTTGGACCGTACTTTTGTTTTCCTTGCTTCCCTACCATTTACGTCTTCAAAGATTTAAATGCGACACCAATCGCAGTCTTCTGCCTTCAAGAAACATGTTCTTTTATTGTCCTTATTCCTGACTAGCGTTTTCTCATTTTCTTTCACGCAATAACCGCTTGAGTCTTAGTGGTAGTATCGCCTTGCATAGGTAAAAAAAAATCGATTTTACCAAAGGCAAGACAGCAATGCCGCTAAAACACAAGGGCTTACTGAGAGTAGAAGAGTTAAAGACAAAAACATTACTAATGAGCGGCAAGAGAAAACAGTAACCAGGAGGACAGTAGATAGCGATTGTCATTTTATTTAATTTTTTAGAGATTAATGTTGGCTGGAAAACATAGAATCGGAATGGAGTTAGACAAGCGAGAAGTGTGAGAGAAGAAACTGTTAAATTCAACAAGCGAACAGCTTGTCCGACCAAAAACGATGGTAGAATTATAGAAACTAGATCTTAATTAATTTCAGCTCACTTATTATCCATAGCACAAGTATTCCACTGATTCCTAATAATTGATAAGCTCCCGACGCCTGTCTCGTACAACACTTAATTTCAACAAAGTAGAAAGAGAGAGATAATATTAGTGGTTAATACACACACACACACATACACACACATATATATATATATATATATATATATATATATATAAAACATATAAATATATATACATACATGTATACATATATATATATATATATATATATATATATATATATATATATATATATATATATATAAAATTCCAAGAGGATAGGATCCAGGTAGAAATCAATGTCCAGGACAGAGTAAGAATATAATAGAAAAGGCTTAAAACACTAATATTCCATGGTTATAATCTATTCCATTGGAATCGTAATCACGATCCAATTCATCAGACCTACAAATTCAAAAAGTAATCAGAAAAAATAACTCCGGGTATAAAAAGTAAAATTTAGTGAGAGTGTATGGATGAGAGCGGGGGACGGATGTGAGAGGTAAATGAAAGCTCTAGAGAGGGGTAACAGACGAAAGAAGAACAGGAAAGCCTAAAAGTGAAGGTGGGGATTAAAATTTAACAGAGAGAGGTTTTAAAGAGATGGGTTAAATAACGGTTTAAATGAGAGAGATACAGACAAATATGAATTATTTTTCGATGCTTAATTCATTACTGAATCGCTGACCTAAATTAAATGAAAAACCGACACCGTTAAAATTCAGAAGATGAGAGAGAGAGAGATAGAGAAAAGAAAAGAAAAAAAGGGGAAGATGGGGGGGCAACTAAAACTGAAGGACATTTATGAAAGAGCCGCTGTGTAATCAAGAAAATTTGACAAAACTAATATCATCTACAGGTTACAAATTTAATATAAACATATAAAAAATAACAAATATTTCACCTAGCAAGGACCTACTATTTCTATGCCCCAAAACACAAAAGCATATACAAACATACACAATAACGTATTTTTATTTACACGTACATACATACATATACGCGTGTAAACACACACACACACATATATATATATATATATATATATATATATATATATATATATCCATACACATCCGCTCCTGCTTATATATACATCTACGCACATATACATACGGCCATACACATACGTGCACATAAACATATATACATGAAAACTTACACACCTCCATACATTTACATACACACATTCATCTAAATAAATATACAACGTATCTATCTATCCATCTCGCTATACATATACACACACATACATATATACATATCTATACACATATATACACTTAAATAGATATACATATGTATACATAAATAGCTAAACATACACACACATTCACACACACACACACACACATATATATATATATATATAGAGAGAGAGAGAGAGAGAGATAGATATAGATAGATAGATAGATAGATACATAGATAGATTAAAAGGTAACATTTTTTTTAAATTTAAATTAAAAAAAAACCACATCCCTCTCTATATACATTTAACATATAAAAATGGACGGTTGGAATTAAATTAATTTGTACTTAAAGAACATTGAGGAAGAAAACGTTAACAATATTAAACCCCACGGAGATATATATATTTATTTACGGTGATATATATTTATTTATTTTTCACCCCAAGCAAAGCGGGAAGCCACTAGGACGCAAGGGGTTACAGAAGATTTGGAGCAAGATCAGATAGGAGTGATAGAAAAAAGGATGAGAAGAAGAATAGTGGATAGATCAAGGCAACTGGAGATGTCGATTGACATTACATTTGAATAGTTGGAAATTATAGCTCTCAGGGAAACTGGAAAAGGGAAAGGAGTTCCACAGGCGAGAGGTGCGAGACATGAAGCTATTGGAGATGAAGAGACGGCTACATTTAGTAGTTTCGACAGTGAAAGGGTGAGAGTGGGATGCCAGCTTCGTAGGGCGCTTGAATTCATGAAGTCTGGGAACCAGCGAATGCAGCTCCTCGGAGCAAATACCATGAAAGTATTTGTAAAAAAGACAGAGAGAGAGAGAGAGAGAGAGAGAGAGAGAGAGAGAGAGAGAGAGAGAGAGAGAGGCGACGGCGCGTCTGTGAGAGAGCATATCAGCCTCTTGAGCTTATCAAGAACCCCGAGGCAAACAGAAGGGAGTCCAAACCATATACGGCAGAAATATCGATGCAAGGGCGAATTGTTGTTGTGTAGATCTGAAGTATCGATTCCGGTGAGAAAAATTTCCTGGCGCGGCACGGAGCCAACTTTCCTTGCGGTGGACGAAGCAATTGACTCAATGTATTTGTTCTATTTCAGGTCAGCAGTCAACGTGAGACCGAACAGCCGCAGAGAGTTGCTCTCGAGAAGTTGAGCGTCAGGCATTCTAATGGAGGGCAGGGAAGGATCTCTGTGGTGATTAATAGAGAGTAGTTTAGTTTTTGAGGCATTAAAGTTGACCAGCCAATTCATGCCTCAGCTCACAAACGATTGTGGGTCCTTTTCGAGACGCACGGACAGGTGAGTTTTGTCAGCGACAGTAGATTTGTTTTTGAGGCAGGAGTAAATTGTGGTGTCATCCGCGTAGATGCCAACTTGGGAATTTATGACGTCAGGAAGCTCATTAATGTAGATAAGGTATAGAGTGGGGCCTCGGATGGAGCCTTGAGGAACACCTGCGTTCGTGGGATAGGAACTGGAGGAGAATCCATTGAGAACGATCTTCAATTCACGGTTTGACAGGAATGATTGTATTAGGTTATATAATCGACCCGTAATGCCATAACCCTGGAGCTTGCGAAGAAGGCCAGCATGCCAAACCCTATCAAACGCTTTGGAGATGTCTAGGGCCACTGCACGAGCTTCCCCGTTATTTTGAAGAGCTTGGTAGACAGTTTCAGTGATGGCCGTAAGCACATCTGCTGTAGATCGGGCAAAGAGGAAGCCATATTGCTTGTTTCAGAGCAGATCATGGGGTGTGAGGTGGTTTACCACCTCGATATTGGTTAGGGCTTCGAAGACTTTGCCGAAGAGGGGTAGGAGACTGGTAAGACGGTAATTAGAAGGGTCAGAGGGGTCGCTAGAGTTCTTGAAGACAGGAACAATCGAAGAAGACTTCCAGCAGTCAGGAAAACAAGATTCCTTGAGGCAGTAGTTGTATAGTTTAGAGAGGGCGGGCGCCAGTTCAGGCGCGCATTTCTTCAAGACAATGGCTGGTATCCCATCCCCACTACTAGCCTTGTTGGGGTCTAAATTGGAGATAATGCCTAACACCAAAGACGGGGTTATGTGTAACCCACTCAATAGGGCCTCAGTTCTAAAAGGGAAGTCGGGTATGGGTACACCGGAAGAGTCTAGCGTTGAGTTGAATGAAGATTTCCGAGCAAAGCATTTAGCCTTGTCGGCAGAGGAGGTCAGGACTTCGAACTGGTTGAAGAAAGGAGGTATAGAGGGTTTTTTATTGTTCAGGACGCTCTTGCAGAGATGCCAATAATCTTTGGAGCCAAATTTGCGAGATGCAATACGCTCCTTCATCCGAGGAAAATACGTCTATTGCAGTCAGACATGTCGCTACGAAATAGGCGAAAGAAGTGGTTCCTATGGGCAATGGCGGCCGAGGAGGAGCGCGACTTGAGCCTATATTTCCTGGAGAGGATGAAAGCGTCGATTCCAGCTTTAACCCAGGATGAGACCTCAGAAGCACATTCTTGGACGGGGAGCGTAAAGACTCCATCCCAGGGGACATCGCGGAAGAAAATCACGGAACGAGTTCCAGTCAGCTCGTTGATAGTAGAACGAAGTTCTAGTGGTAGGAGGCTCTTTGCAGGGGGTGGAGTTGAAGAAGATGTTAACAGATACTACAGCATGATCTGAGTTACCAAGAGGGCAGAGATGCGTGGCGCTACAAGACTCGGGGATGGAGGTAAAACACAGATCGAGAAGAGAGGCCTTACCTTCCCGGTTGAAGGCAAAACGAATGGGAAAGTTAACTATCTGCGTGAAGGATTGAGAAACTGAAAAATTAAGTGTTTGAATGCCTGCGTGGTCAGTAGTAGCATCCTTAAGCCACCTAGTATGATGGGCGTTAAAGTCGCCAAACACAAATATGTGAGCAAACAGGTGGAGGGAGAAAGCCTTGTCTATGCTGTCCGAAATGCTATCGAGTATCCCACAGTCTTGAGAGGATTGAGAGCGGTAAAGACACATGTACAACTCGTCTGGCGATTCGAGAGACAACTCTCTGGCCAGAGGGAGATGGTCTTTGACGTAGACACCAAGACCGTGCATGTGGGTTAGAGAGTCTTTTCTGAGGAGAAGAAGGTAGCCTGTGATCGAGAGATCAGAGGCGGGGATAGACGAGACAAAGTTGGTCTCACGGAGAGCCAGTATATCGGGGCAGTTTGCAGTGAGGAAAGATTCCATACTGCAGAAGTTTGTTCTAATGTCACAGAGAGGAGTTGGCACAGCCTGCATCATAATGTGGCCTCAGGGTTGCCCACCGGAGGTGACTGCAGGGACACCTTTCCATACACGACATGGCACTACAAACACCCCGGTATTATACAACTGTTGATCATAGCGACCGCTCAAGACGCTACGCAAGAGTTAGGGCTCCTAAGAACTGTCAACCGTGTACCCTCAGAATGAAGAAGTAATGCCACAGACTGCACACATCACGGGAGAAACAGAGCTGCGCAAGTACAGAGGCCAGAGAGAGAGAGAGAGAGAGAGAGAGAGAGAGAGAGAGAGTACCGGGAACACCTTTCTAAACAAGAAACAAGAAACAAGACGTGAGCCTCTATTCATGTCCAAGAGAAGGGGGAGGAGTGTTGACCGGGCGGTAGGAAAGCCTACCTACTTCTATTACATATAACACATACAAAAACAAAGGGAAGGATAAGAGGTGGGTAGTTGGCAAAGTGTCCAGGCTGACACTTGGATTTTACCCTTTCACAACACTAAGTTTTAACTTATAAGTCCCAGTATCTTATTCTTAAAAAATAAATTGAAGAAAATAAGGTTACCCGGCTTTTTTGATATGTCATAATAAATGCCCCATCAGACGTTGCAGCGAGAGTTTGAAGAGTCAAGATTTGTGTATACACATTTTTCGAGACAACCTGTATTTATATGAAAATCTATTCCTGTGTAGCGAAGAAACCATATTTTAAATCAGTTAAGTAAGTTGAGCACGTTCATATATTCATAAATATTTTCTCTGTCTATCTACAGTGGCCTAAGAAAAGTTTTTAGCCAGGAGAAATAAACTACATCCAATTTAAAAAAATTTAATTGCGTAATCCCTATTCAACATAAACAAACAGTATTTGGAACTGGTATAGAGTAAGTCCCCCATTTGCTAGTTTCAGTGCTTGTATTTGAGTTTTCAAAGATTTGATCAAGTTATCAACAATCGTCTGAGCCATATTTTGCCACTCCTTTAGCAATGTTTCTTTAAGGGTTGCCACTGACATGATTTTGGTTGCACCATCTCGAAGTCTTCGTTCAAGGTGCTCGCAAACGTGCTCTATTGGATTCATTACAGGATTTGGGGCAACCCATGACAATGATTTGATTCCTTGCCATTGCTTCCAGGCCTTTGCTACTTTGCGCGTATGACATAGCGCCCCATCTTCTTGAAAAAGGTAGACTTTCCTATCAATGTGACCGGTTTCAAATAGTGGGAGTAGTCCTTTCAACCGATCGTCAACAAGAATCAGCTCAGATTTACCTCCAAACCAGACATCGCCCCACGCCATTACTCCAATCCTTCCCTGTTTCACGGCCGTCTGCAGACATTCAGTGTTCCCAGTCTCATTCTGATTTGTCCAAACATAAACCAATCTCGAATTCGAATATTGTCAGAATTTACTTTCATCTGACCAAATTACAGACTGCCAACATTCATAATCTTTGCTCTCGAATTCTCTCGCCCAGTCCATAAGAGGGTTCCTGTTAACTTCTGAAATGAAGGGCTTCTTTCTTGCAACTCTTCTTTGATAGACAAGCTCTTTCAGAGTCATTTTCACCGCATGCTATTGCCGACATCTTTGACGCTCTGACGACGGTTTCTGATGACTTCCCTATTCAGTGCCCTTTTCATTCGTTCAGACACGATGCTTGGTCTTCCTGAACTTTGTTACACACGACAACGGCCTTCTTCATTAAATTTCTTGAAAATCTTACTAACCGTTTGATGATTACCTGGAAAAACCTTGCAATTTCTGTATTTGACTTGTCATACTGATGCCATCTTATTATTTGCCCGCGTTGAAATTCACTAATTTCCTTACTTCCACAAATATTTCGTTGCAGGATATAAGTCATCTATTGTTCATAGATGAGAGTAGCTTGATACTAACACAGTATTGTCTGAAAAAAGGAAGAGACGTTATTAAACTAGCCAAAATTGGTGTAATCAGGGGTGGCTAAAAACTTATAGCCAACTGTACGTATTTATCCGATGTACGAATTATATATTTTATATTATTAAGATCCACTTGGATTATATACCAACGTATTTATTACCTGTACTATATATATATATATATATATATATATATATATATATATATATATATATATATATATATATATATATATATATATATATGTATGTATGTATGTATGTATTTGTGTATTTAGGCAGCAATCCTTCTTTCATGGACATTCCATTGAATACGACAGACAAGGTTCCTTTAATTACTTTCTTATACAATTTCTCATGCGATCTAATAATTGTTTCTTTTCAGATGATAAATTTAAATTTGTTACCAATTAAAACATTTAATCCTTGAAAATGGCTAAATGTGTAGCCGATAGCGCTCGGATAAAAAGCACATTCGGACAGTTTTTATAAAATTTAGCACCTGAAAAAAAATATTAGATCGCATGAGAAATTGTATAAAAAAAACACCTTGTCTGTCGTATTCGATGAAATATATATATATATATATATATATATATATATATATATATATATATATATATATATGTATTTTGAGTGCGTTCAGATATTTCTCTGTGTATCTGTTAAAACTAAAACTAAATAAAAGCACCTTGTAATCAATGAAATGTGCATATATATATATATATATATATATATATATATATATATATATATATATATATATATATATATATATATATACATGTATTCGTATATTACGTTCATATATTTCAGCTTATCTGCTATTATCCGATTTATGAATTTAATTATTTTACGTACGTGTATGCATATTTTTATCCCCCCCACACATATATATATATATATATATATATATATATATATATATATATATATATATATATATATATCTGCGTACGTTCCTATATTCATAGATAGTTCCCTGTTTATTTACGTATCTTATTTTTTTGTCTGCTTAATCCTTTCTTGCCTTTCGCTCTTTTCTACTGAGCGACTAAATCCGGATTTTTTGGGGGATTTCCATCTAAGCATCCGTTGCGGGAAAATCACAGCATGAATGAAGTTGTGAGTGGGTGGCAGGAGCATAGTTGAGCGATTAGACATCACCTGCTGAAGGTGACGAGCGACCCCCCGGTGACTCTGTCAGTTTTTCCTTCTCGTCAATCCGTTTGTCGACATGGCCTCACAGTTTAAGTATTGACTATATTCATTCCAACATGTTCTAAATATATAAATTCCCGCTGATTTTGAAATGTGTACCAAAGTCAGGGCGCTGTGATTTAGGAAGAGAAATGTATGACAGATTTTAGGAACGTCTTTTTCTTTATGTGCCGTGTCCCTTCAGGACGTAGGCGATCATGGCTCTCCAAAATTTTCTCTTCTCCGTAGCTCTTAACAAGTTTGTTATTTTTTATTGTTATCTCTCCTAAACTTCATTCCGTCATCCTCTTACTCAAGATCTCTAAGTAGGTTATGCATTGTTTAGAAATTTCTAGAACGCATCATGATGAAGAGTATGGTACTCACAGGAAAGATTAAAATTGTTATAGGGTCCACCCCTTTTTCATATAAGTGGACTCGACCAGAGTGTTACTTGGACTGCTGCCGTTAAATACCCAGGGTAAGTCAGAAGAGATATATTGAGAGAAGACAGAGATTGTGATTGAGTTGGAGGTAGAGTAATAGTGTGAGGTAACCGCTGGTAGAGGTCACAGTTACAAGCACGTAGACTCTAAGGAAGTCCGACTTCGTGGCTATATCTATATATATTACAGTGTAACCCGGATATAAGAGAGTTGCCGGGACCGGAGAACAAGTCTCTTATATACGGGTTTCTCTTATATATGGGTTTGGTCTATTTTGTTTAGGTAAATATGGGAATACTTTGGGACCAGAGAAAATCTCTTTTATATCCGGAATTCTCTTATATCAGGGTCTCTTATATCCGGGTTACACTGTATTATTACGAATAACCGCGTTCCTGGATTTACTAACAATATACCCATTGTATTATTGTGTAAATACATTTAATTTCTTATCTTTATTTCTTGCGTTTGTCATTCATTGGAGACCGAATTTCATCTCAGAACCCAAAACAAAAATTAAGAGAGACTGGGGAAACAACGCATAACTGGGCGAGTTTGAGTGAATGGATGGCGGAACCCGATTTGGAAGATAAAAAGACAAAATAAACATAAACAGAAAGGTCAGGACCGCCAACGTCCTGAAGAAAAACGGTACAAAAGAAGAGTTGAAAATAATGAAAAAAAGCAAGATTTTACAAGTACACGATCAGGAACTAAGAAGAACACTGTTTTAAATATATCAATCAAGATGGGGTCTCTGAGTACTTGCTAGATTGAATTGGTAACATCAAATGAGTGTTTATCTGCAACAACAGGTAAAAAGCGAGATAGAAATTAACAATAAGAATTTATTTGACTCGTTGGCCAAACGGAATTACGTTTTATCCTATATTTTGGCTGAAAGAAAGTGTCATTTTATCAGAATATATTTTCGGAACACGGAGAGTATATATCTGAAATATATAAAATATATCTTGGTCTTCAAACCGGGTTGATCACCAGAGCTTAGGAAATAGGTCCAGCGCGCTCATTGGTCAGGAGACAGGGAATCTTGCCTGGAACTCATAATTTCAAAGACAATTTATAGCTCAAATATATTTTTATATAGAAATATGTTATGCAATCTTCATCTTGTCATTACGACAAGAACAGATTATTTTCCAGAGAAGTCTTGCAAGGCCTAAGAGGCCAGAGAAGCCAGTCCAAACCAAGTTTATCATCGCTATCAACAACAATGAATGAGTACTATAATTAGCATCATACTCATCTCAGGCTGCTACCATTTGGCGCTCCGAACAGGAATCTATGGTTACCAAATCCTATGGTGAAATCCCCATCATGTTTATATCGTAACATTTGGTTCGCATTGACAAGAATAAGTAAGTCCAAATATGAAACCAGCGAAAACAACAACCAACTTAAGATCCCTTTATCATATTGTTGCCCAGGAAAGAGAAAATTACAGTAAGTCCCCGGGTTACGACATTTTATGACTCGTGGTTACGACGCAATCTCCAATTAATATTGTTTCTACTTATACCGTTTAAGGCAGTGCGTGTCATTTTTTTTGCTGTACAATGTATTGGATTGTTCGGCATTCACCTTCTTTCTTTTTTGTCGTGCTTAAGGAAACATATTGCCCTTCATTGTGGCTCCCAAGCGTGGTATAACTTCTTCAGATGACAGTGCTTCGAACAAATTGAAATTAGACATTGTCGAACGCTGTGAAAACGGAGAAACAGTGACGGACAATGGTCGGTAGCTTGGCTTAAGTTGTTCGAAGGTCGCTTAAAACACGGATATATACATACATCCCTGTGACAGATGAGGACATTAAAGATAGAGAATTCTCGATAAAAATGTTTGTTTTTCTTTATTCCCCTGATTTACTTCTGGTTGCGAGCACTGCAAGACAGGCAAGATCTTACCCTTCTTTATCTCATCTACCGAGAGTAAATAACTTCACAATCAATAAATATACAAGCACATTAAAACATTTTCATTTCATTACATATATATTATTTTCATTTCATTATATGTATTTTATATCCTCTATGTGTTTTCTTTTATTTCTAATTATGTCAACATATGCCTCAGAAATGTGTTGTTATGTCGTATATTATTACATTTGAAAACATGGTCCTTTGTGTTCGTAAAAAAAAAAAAACGGCTTGTCAAAAGGAGAGTTTTTCCGAAGACGCTGCTATTATTTTAACAACCTTCACTCCTCAGCAATGTTTATTGTTTTAAAAAGCGGTCAATAGAATTGTAATAAAACCTTAAGATATGAAAGTGAATTTATACATTTTCTTGGTTCTTACGGAGTTACAACAAAAATATTAATCACTATTAGATTGTTTATTTACTGACAAGAATAATTTTATATTTACAAAATTTTACAACTAATGCAATTAAAACTTACTAGCAGCATGGCCGGGCGTTGCCCGTGCTTGATTCAAAAATCATACGACTCATACAGTAATCGCTATCACTTGACTTGAATATTTTTATCCTTCTTTAACTTTAAAGGAGTGCCCTTGCCGTGCTGATGTTGCTACATGTCTTACTTCTTGCCTATCTCACACTGAATTTTTTCTAAGCTCGAAACTAAACATTAAATCTGTTACGAAAAAAGAACTAAACAAAATGAACACAAAACGATCAGCTTTAAAAAAAGGACTCGTAACTGGAAAAACCGAATGAAAAAAGAATGTTGACAACAAATACTTTTTCACACCCAACCCAGTTCTGCAGAATCAGAATCAACGTTGAGTTTAAGCAAGCGAATGAGCCAATTGGAGTAAAGTGCCATGCAGATCTAAATTTTTTCCACTTGTGACGAATACTTTTCTTTGTTTCTAATGATTTTTTCTGGATCTGTTCCTTAATACAGAAGCCGAGTTTAAAATGTTTTTTTTTTTTTTTTGGAGAAGGAAAAAAAAAATTCCATCTCAATCGACATTTCCGTTTTCGGTGACATCGATTAAATATATCCTATATACTCTCTTGGTGACGCCCTCCTAAAAACAAAAACTGATTACATTCTTTTTATTAAAACTCCGATTGGTATTTCGAGCACATACATTCGAAAGAATGTGGCACATGGCCGAGTTTAATGTAGAATGTCACGCTTGCATGAGACTATATGGTAAAAATTTTCCATCACTATGGGCATTCCCTCTTCTGGGCACGTCTCGGATGCCAGTGATTAACTAAAGTTCTCTCCCGTAGGAGATGTTCTGAGTTAAGACCACCGGAAGATGATCATATAATTCTTATAACTCTAGACGGAGAGTCCCAGACAAGATAATCCGCACACACACTCGTATGGACCAAGGTTAATTTTAATGAGAAAACCGACGCATCCAAGAAACTAGAGGGGAAAAGTGATCGATCACAGTAAAAGGGACTAGAGGTAAATTTGATAACTCATCTTCTTGGCATAGATTAGCTAGCCCTCTCATCGTTATTGATTGGGCATAAAGATCCCAGAAAATAATCACATAATACTTATTACTTATTATAGCCGCGATTGGGGTTCTGACTAGGCAAAAATCACAGTGTGTAGGATCATACACATTTGAACAAAAGGTGACACAAGAAAAAGTCCCACTACTCAGTCGACATTACTCCTTTTGGAAAACACTCACGTATCAAATATCAAACTCCCCACTACAAGTGAAGATTTACTGCTTGGTGAGTCTGAACCCCTGAAGGTGACGATATTAGATTCATTAGAAGGTTCTGAGTGGGCTAAGTTCCAGTTTTTTCTCTTAATTTTCTTGATATTTTTTCATAATTTTCTTAATATGTTTTTTTGTTGATACCATTCGTTCAGATTGTCAAATACAAGGTGTTTGCATTGTTCTCATTGCATGACCCTTCCCACGCTAGCCTGCGTTTTTTGTATTATAATTATTTAATAGTAGCACACCAGAAGAATCATGTCCTGGGTATGACGATAAACTACATCCGCGTCCCGGGTAAGACGACAAACTATATAAACGTCCTGGGTATGACGATAAACTACATCCGCAGCCTGGGTAAGACGATAAACTACATCCGCGTTCTGGGTATGACGATAAACTATATCTGCGTCTTGGGTATGACGATAAACTACATCCACAGCCTGGGTAAGACGATAAACTACATCCGCGTCCTGGGTATGACGATAAACTACATCCGCAGCCTGCGTAAGACGATAAACTACATCCGCGTCCTGGGTATGACGATAAACTACATCCGCAGCCTGCGTAAGACGATAAACTACATCCGCGTCTTGTGTATGACGATAAACTACATCCGCGTCCTGAGTAAGACGATAAACTACATCCGCGTCCTGGGTATGACGATAAACTACATCCGCGTCCTGAGTAAGACGATAAACTACGTCCAACAGCAAGGGTTCTGATCAGAATGTTTTGAAGAGCGTGGAACCACATCTTAATTGTTGGTGTTCCCAGGTCCACCCTGACTCGGGGTGGTAGCACCTGTTAGGGTCCCAGCTATGGACAAATAGTTAATACCGAAACTGAGGTAAAAAGCATTATAAAAGTGTAAAAATAAGTTTTAATACCAGAATTACTTTGTAAAAAAATATTACCAGAAATACATTTTTGAAGAAAAAACTTTTACCAGCAATATATTTTTGGAAAAGAATTTTAGCAGCAACACGTTTTTGAAAAAATTACCAGCAATACATGTTTTAAAATATTACCAGCTATACATTTTTGAGGAAAAAAATATTACTAGAAATAGATTTTTGACAAAGCAAAATATTACTAGGAAAATGTCGACATTTAATAACCCATTGAGGTTGATATACCGTAAAAGACAACAAACGAAACGAAACCAGAAGAATCAGGTGGTTGTCAGTGCGTATTGAGTGAAAACAAGTTTCAATTCTCTCTACATAATTCGCTTTTATTAATGCCATTAAATGTATCTCTTTCTTTCTTATTACTATAAACATTATTTTTGGGTGGAAAAATGTTTTTTTCACTTGATTTTTCTTAAACAGCGAATTAATATTAACTGACCAAGTTCGAATACTTTTAATCTAAGAAGAGGTGTCTCCCGACAGAAATCGAACCTGTATCCCCCGTTTGTATAAAGGAAACCACTCCTGTGATCAAAGCCTTTTATTACCAATTATGACATATAAGATAACGCAAGGCTCAGTAAAGAAATGACCTCTACACGTTAGGTCTTCGAGTTGACGTCTGCTAGATTCATTTTCCTACCTGAAACGTAAACAGTAGTTTTTAAAAAGATTTTCGTGGAAAAAGAAAATTTACCCCATTCCTTTCGAGAGGAAATGGGTAAAATATTTAAATGTAATGAGTCTAAACAGGTAATAATGTGCATCTGAGAAGCAATAGGCTTTGCATAATTTCGTAGAAATTTATGTTTAAACGAGACGTTAAACAGAAACAATTGACTTTAATAAACGTAAATGTTACTTTGGCGCATGCGCAGACGGTTGTATATAAACGATCACTGACTGCACATGATTTCTTCTTTAGGAACCCGTTTCTATAGCAACAGGGATCATTGTAATCAGGTTTAGAATTTATACAAAAATGAGGAACTGTTAGAAGGTATTCAATTAGGAAAACGTCTTCTTCAACTCGAAAGAAATCAAGCGATACTCCCAAAGACCCAGACGTCATTATTCACTATTAAGAATGTCAGTACAGCCACATTTTTCTGGGATCTGATTTGTCATTCGCTTTCTTTTTCGTGTGTGTGTGTGTGTGTAATATGATTGTAAAGAAAAATTGTCCATGTATACGTCTTACAATATGTAGAAATAATAGGACGATGAAAGAGATTCGAAAGATAAAAAAACAACAAAAATAATAATATTGATAGGTTAATATCTATCTATCTATCTATCTATCTATCTATCTATCTATCTATCTATCTATCTATATGCCAGTCTTTTCAGTATCTATCTATCTATCTATCTATCTATCTATCTATCTATCTATCTATCTATCTATCTATCTATGCCAGTCTCTTCATTATCTATCTATCTATCTATCTATCTATCTATCTATCTATCTATCTATCTATCTATCTATCTATCTATGCCAGTCTCTTCATTATCTATCTATCTATCTATCTATCTATCTATCTATCTATCTATCTATGCCAGTCTCTTCATTATCTATCTATCTATCTATCTATCTATCTATCTATCTATCTATCTATCTATCTATCTATCTATCTATCTATGCCAGTCTCTTCATCTATCTATCTATCTATCTATCTATCTATCTATCTATCTATCTATCTATCTATCTATCTATCTATCTATCTATGCCAGTCTCTTCATTATCTATCTATCTATCTATCTATCTATCTATCTATCTATCTATCTATCTATCTATCTATCTATGTCAGTCTCTTCCGTATCTATCTATCTAACTGAGAAGCGCATGAACAGAAATATTTCATTAGAAACAAAGAAGGCTGAACTTTTATATAGTATAAAATATGCCCGTCAATGTTGGGCAATCTCCTTATAGATGAAGAAGAGACTTGAAACAACAGAAATATAGTTCTACAGAAGGATGCTGAGAATGCCATGGACCGAATACAAAATTTTTAAAGATCTAAAACGGATAGGAAATTCTCGATAGGCAACGTCCTGAAGGGTCACGGTAGACAGAAAAAGACGTATAGAAAATAAGGAAATTGAATATAAAATAGGCTTAGATTTACCCAGTACCAAAAGATGCTACAAACGCCAAATTTTAACTAAAGAGCCGATATAAGACTTATTATTTAACCCATAGATGGGGGAGAGGTGAATTCCTTACTTTGCACGTAAGTGAACATAACAAACCCGAACGGAATTGTAATTCAGCTCATCAAGTTATAATTCCAAGCCATTATCCATTAACCTACCTATAAATCTTTTCTATTTTCTGCATACCTGCACAATGATATATATATATATATATATATATATATATATATATATATATATATATATATATATATTAATAAAATAAAAACGATTTATTATATTGGCTCGTCTTACGACTTTTCTTTCTCTTCCTCCTCTTTTAACTTCTTTATTATATCTTATTTGTTTCGTCTTTCTCTTTTTATAACTTTCCTTTTTATTCTTATTTTTTTTCCTTAACTACACTTAACAAAATGTTTCCAGTAGATTGAATAAAATCGCCTTATTTGGGGTTGTAATGATTAAAAGAAAGTCATACAAATAAGAGAAAGGGCAATAAAACTGGACCTGAGAAACTTCTTTTCCAGAAAAATCTTCTGAGAGAAAGATTTTATTTGATTCCAACCAATTCTACTGCTGTTTGATTAATGAATACGAAATGTTTCCTGAAAGGAAACGTCGGTTCTTGCTATTGACACGCAACAAAGAATCTATACAAATAACATGAAAACCGTCATCGAAGAAAACTGAAAGCAGCTGTTGATGGTCACGCAACGATTTCAGTTAAGAGAACACAGATGAAAAACAATCTGAAAGTAGGATTATTTGTAGGATTCTTTATATCTATGACATGTCCTGAAGGGACATGGGTGGTCATGACTCACCACAATATCCGATTTTGTGCATTTAGCAATATTTAAACTTATGTCCAGGTCACGTTGAAACAATAATTTCTCTACAATCGTCGAAGTTTAGCAACGTCGAGTCTGGCCAATACCGTCTGGGGATAGTAGGTACTGTTAGCTTTGATTTGCCAGTGATGAAATGGAAAATGGCACGGGATTGTTAATCGGAGAGCTGAGTTCCAATTACATTTTTTTTAAGCGTATCACCCCAAGAAAGGTGTGGGTGCCACTAGCACGCAAGGGGTTACAGAAAGTGAGAGCCGGAGTAAAGAGGGGTGTTTGAGGAAAGGATATAGAAAAGGAGGGGATCAGGATCAAAGCATCTGAAGATGTCGAGTTATATTACATTTGAATATTTGAAGATTTATAGCTATCACGGAAGCAAGTAAAAGGAAGGGAGTACTACTGTCGGGAAGTGCGAGATAAGAGGCTGTTGGAGCAGAAGAAACGACTACATTTAGCCGTTTTAACAATGAATGGGTGGGATTAAGATGCCAACCTAGGAGCACGCTTAAATTTATTCAGAAACCAGTGAAAGTAGCTCGTCAGAGTAGTTGCCATTAAAATACTTGTAGAAAGGACAGAGAGAAGTCACATCACATCTGTGAGAGAGTAACTGTAGACAAGATCACATTGCATATTCGTCTCTGGAGTTTGTCGAGGACCTCGAGTTATACCGTGTATAAATCCACCTCTTCTCCCCCCATATATGGGTTAGTTAGTAACATTTGTATCATTAACTAATTATTAGCTCAAAAGAACTCTAAACCATCTGAATATATTTTTTTAGCTTTAAATAACCTCCAAAGGGTTGATAAGCCGTAGAAAACGAATCGATCAATTTTAGCAGCTTAGCGTTTTGCCCTTCCATATACAGGGTGTCCATAAAGTTCGTGCGAACTTTAAAAAAATTATAACTTTATTTGTATTTGCGATAGAAATAATTTGTAAAAAAGATTAGAAAGGAGTAAATCTATGTTTTTTAAGGTTTTATTGAAATTTTATTTAAGTTTGCACATGTCCTTCATCATTAGCAATACAAAGGGTAATACGATTTTGCAATTCACGGAAAACATTTGCCAACTGATTTACAGTAATGCCTGAAATCACATTAGTTATTTTAGCTATACTTAAAACTAGGCGGGTACAAGAGGAGGAGGACAACAACACTCAGGAAACAGTGAAGGGGTTATCAGAGAAAATACAAAGGATCTGCGGTTCATATAACATCAGGAAAACCTTCAAAAGCTTGACGACACTTCGCAGATATCTCTCCCAAGTAAGAAAAGAGAGGAGAACATGACTAAAGACTGTGTGTACGCTATCCCGTGCAGCTGCGGAAAGTAATATAAAGGAGAGACATGCCGCCCCTTCAAGGTAAGGCTTCAAGAACACCAGAAGGGAAGTAGAAAAATCAGGCGTGGCTGACCACATATGGAGAGAGAAGGGAGATCACCGCGCTCTGTGGGATCATGTTGAGATCATAGTCAGGGAACACCACTGGAAAATTCGTAAACTTAAGGAATCAGCACATTGTGGCTAGGCCACAAAAATCTCCTGAGTCGATCAAGCATAGAAATAAATAGAATATGGGAACCAGTAATAAGGAGTGCCAGAGAAAAGCAATGATAACAAAAAAGTTGCAATATGAGCTCTGGTAAAAACATGTAATGATAACAGCAAAAATTTGCAATATGAGCACTGGTAAAAAAACGGTTGCTGAAGACATTAGGTTTGTAATACCCAGAAATTCATACCCAGATGTCCTCAAGGAGGCACAGTGGATAAAGGCGTTGGTTAGATCCAGTGACAGGATCAAAAGAGTGTGAGTTCAATACCCGGTTAAGGCAGTGGAGAACTTTCAGAGGGAAATTAGCAGGAGATAACTGATAACTGACATACATCAAACATGGCACGTGGAACTAGAACAGTCTACCCCAGTGAGCAAAATAAAGGGTTCAATTCGAAATTCCAACCACTTGAAGAAGGCCGGAACGTACAACGGCCGAAACGTTGTGATAAATATGGCGACAAAGATGAGGACAATAGTCTGAATAATGTAAATAATACCTCATCTCAGAAATATAGACCGACTTTAAAACTAGGTACATTAAACTTTATAATATTTTTTTCTATCGCAAATACAAATAAATTTATAAATTTTTAAAAGTGCACACGGACTTTTGGACATCTTGTATATAAATAAGGAGGTGAATTTTCCCCCACATTTGAATCAATAGATGTGTACTCTCCTCTTCGTTTCACCCTAACCAAGCACACATATTACCTATATCACTTATAGTGTTTTACGCGTCTTCGTGTTATAACATTTTAAGTGTTTACTCACAATGTCTCAGTCAGTCGCTTTTTTTCATTTTCTCAACGCGAAGACGCACATAGAAATAATCTGTAAAAAATGTTATAAAGTTTAATGTACCAAGTTTTAAGTATAGCTAAATTAACTAATGTGATTTCAGGCATTACTCTAAATCAGTTGGCAAATGTTTTCCGTGAACTTGCAAAATCGTATTACCCTTTGTAATGCTAATAATGGAGGAGATATGGAAACTTTAATAAAATTTCAATAAATATAAATAATTATAAAACATAGATTTACTTCTCTCTAATCCTTTTTACAAATTATTTCTATCGTAAATACAAATAAAGTTATACATTTTTTAAAGTGCATACAAACTTTATGGACACCCTGTACTGTTCGGCTACCCATTTACACTCGTTCTTTTCGCTGCCCCTCCTTTCGATATATCTTATGAGTCTCAAATTTTCCACACCCTCCTTCCTCATTATTTGTTCGAGAAATTTAAGCTGTTTCCTTTTGCTTCTAACTACAATTGTCTCATTTTTTTAATCCAATTTTTCTCAAGACTTCCTCGGATTTCACATACTCCGTCCATAGTCTTCTCAGTAACGCGTAGAACGACATTTTATCTGTCTCAGTTCTCGTCTAGCCTACCTCAGAAATGCGGCATTTGACATGTGGGGGACCAAAGAAATGTGTTCCCCCTCTTGCTTTGTAGGTCGATGTCACGTAGGCGTAAGAATACTTCAACTCCGCGTCTTTTGTTCAATGCGAGATGTGCTGCCACCGGTTCAAATACAAAACAGAGCTCCTATCGTGCTTTGTCGCAAATACATAAAAAACGAACCGACGAATAGGAACTACCTGATTCAAGCCTGCCGGCAAAAGTATATTTCGCGGGAGGGGGCACTTTGATCTCGGGCGCGATAATTGGCAGCACAAAGTATGCCTCGTAATAATTCTATTAGGCTGGTGCAAAAATAATGTCGTTTTTTGACTTATTTTTTAACGTCAAAAACGACATTATTTTTGCACCAACCTAATACATAATGAGGTTCAAACGAAATTTATGATCTTCACGTAACTCGCTTGACTCACGAATGACGTCACACGCGCGTCCTCTCTATCACAGTGAGTAAAACCCTTACCGAATAAGGCACCTTTTGAAATTTTTAAGATTGTACGCGTCTGCCTACCACAGCTGCTGTTCCTGCTGCTGCTGCTACTACTACTTTTGCTACTGTTAATGCCGAGAAACGCGGGAAAAAATCGTTAGAAACAAAGATAATTGCGTTGGATTGCTATGTGATATCTATTCTTTTATATGCCAGTAAATGCTGGACCATCTCTCTACGGACGAGGAAATAAATTTGAGGCAGCAGAAATGTGGTTCTACAGAAGGATACTGAAAATTCCTTGAACGAAGCGAGGAATCAACGATGAAGTCTTAAAGTAAATGGTCACAAAAAGAACACTTCAGAATCAGGAAAATGACAGCTGAAATTCCTGGTACACATGATGAGAACAGAGGGCTTAGAAAACTTAAACCCCACGGGGTATATTGAGGATAAGAACGCTCACTTTCACTTACTTGGTTCTCCTATGTGAATGGATAGTGGAACGGAGATAGGAACATTTGTTTTTTTTACTAATGTTCACATAATACAAGGCCCAAGGGTCACTCAAGGTAGAGGGTAACTGTGTGGAATTGTAAGTAATGAGTATAGAGTTTAAGTAGATTTTAGAATGATAAAGCTCTCTTCCTGTTCAAAAAATCATGGAGGAGTGTAAACAGAACGGTCCAGCGAACCTATATACACCTATTGGTGGAGAAGATAAAAAATAATTAGTGAATAAAATTTCAGAGTTAAGGCGCAGAGCAAAGGGAGAAAAATGAGTGAGAGCCACACGAGATAGGAATTTGTGGAGAGCCATGATATTTTATATCCTGAAGAGACACGGAACATAGAAGAAGAAGAAGAAGAAGAAGAAGAAGAAGAAGAAGAAGAAGAAGAAGAAGAAGGTGGAGGAGGAGTAGGAGGAGAAAAAGAAAAAGAAAAAAAGAAGAAGGAGGAGGAGAAGAAGGGGTGGAGGAGGAGAAGAAGGGGGATGGGTGGAGGAGAAGGAGGAGGAGGAGAATAATAATAATAATAATAATAATAATAATAATAAGAAGAAGAAGAACAACAACAACAGCAACAAGGTAGGGAGAAAGAAGAAGAAAATAAGCTGGAGAAGAAGAAGAAGAAAAAGAAGAAGAAGAAGAAGAAGAAGAAGAAGAAGGTAGGAGAGGAGAAGAAGAAGATGGAGGGGGAGAAGAAAAAGAAAAAGAAAAAGAAGAAATTGAACATCTACTACTAGTACTACTAATTAGGTACATTTGAATACCGCTACTCATTTTGTCAAACTGCTATTACTACTACTTCTCTGCCTGCTTTTGTGTCTGCTCAACGCTACAAATTACACTATTATTATTATTATTACTATTGCAACTACCCTGACTACTAGTGCTACGTCTTGTGCGTGTCCTTATGAGGATTCATAATGTTTTACTATTGCTACTACTATTACTACTTCTATGTTTACTACTGCTACTACAATCAGTGTTTCTAAATGACACTATGGATGTTATCCCGACGATAACTGCTGCTGCTGCTGTATTAAGAGAAGTAGTTGTAGCATGAACACTCATCGTGCCAATGTCAATTCACACGAGAAGCAGTAGTAACACCAGAAGTCATTTTAATATTATTCATCCTCGTAGCTGCACGTCATGACTGCTTCCGTGAAGTTCATTGTATTATTTCAGGGTAAAGAAGAATTCTGTGACAAGCACTGCCAGGAATGATTTGCATTCTTCCATTTATTTTGACAGGAACCAATTGCACTGTGTGTTGGCGAATTAGATTTTACATAATTCAGTCATGAAGATGCGTGTATGTCCGGACGCATTCTGCCAAGATTCGATCTTGTATCACCTTTTCACATGAGCTTCATATTATATTTAAGCGCAGTACTCATTTAATAAATATACCAAAATAGTGTAAGACAAGGATGTGTCGTCTCACCGGACTTATTTAACCTTTACAATAAGGGTTTTCTGAGAGAATTAGATGTCCTATAGGATTAATTGTTGGCGGACACAATCTTCGGAACATACGATATACATATGAAACAGTGTTGATAGAAGACACAGAAAGCAAACTGCCAACCTACCTACAGCAGTTATTGAAGGAAAGCGAGAAGAAAGGACTAACCATCAATTGCAAAATTGTATGCTTGTTAGTAAAAAAAAAACAGCCCACCGTGTAAATTACAAAATTACACTAAGACGCATTAAGATAGCGAATAATGCCTTCTAAAAGCTAAGCAAAGTATTAAAAAACAGGAAAATTTCGTTAGAAACGAAGAAAACTGTAGGGAAATGTTATAAAATATCTGTCTTCTTATATGACAGTGCATACTGGACAGTCTTCTCACAGATGAAGAAGTTACTTGAAGTAACAGAAATATGGTTCTACAGAATGATGCTGAGAATACCATGAACGGAACATGTGAGCAACAAAGAACTTTTAAAGAAAATGGAAAAAGCGACACATACATAACATCAGAAAGAAACCGTTGAAATTTCTTGAGTATATAATGAGGAAAGAGAGCTTGGCAAATTTGATACTCACAGTACAGATTAAAGGCAAGAGAGACCGGGGAGAACAATGCTTAACCGAATCCGCGAGCTTATGCAAAGGGATAGTGGAACAACGTCTAAGAGAGATAACAAAAAGGCAAACTTTAGCAGGACAGGAAATTGTGGAGTGCCATGATTGCCAACGCCCTGAAAGCAAACAGCACATAGAAGAATAAGAATCTCTTCCTAGAATCTATTATCCTGAAGTTAAGCAACATCGAACCTGGTCAGTACCTAGATGGAAGACCGTTTGGGAATGCCAGGTGCTGTAAGCTTGGATGTGCCGTTGGTGTAAGGGATAATGGTTCGAAATTGATAACCTGAGAGCTGAGTTCTAATTCCAGTTGGGTTTGTTTTATTCAATTACGCGCACTTGGGGAAGGTATCAATTCGCCTATTCAACTCGATGTTATGGGTTAGTTAGTTAGAAATATCACTAAATCGTTATTATCTGCACCCCACTACTCCCCGAAAAAAATTAAGTAACCTGCAAAGGGTTGATAAACCGTAAGAAAAGAATCAGTCTATCAAGAAACAATCCTTATCAAATATGTTTATTGTTTTTTGTTTATCTGAATATGTAGATATTTTTTAGTTTCTATTTTTTATATATGTAAATATAGTGATGTGGATGTTTTTTCTTTATTTTCGAACATGGTCAGCATGTTGTGGCCGTGTTCACAGATGATATTATTGAGAGCTGGCTTTAAATATTTTTTTTTTGTATAGATGAGTATATTATGATCGTATTTTCTATGAGTGTGTTGCGGACAAAGATTGGTAAGTCTCCGTGTCTGTTTAAATGGATCTTAATGAAGCTATACCCAGAAAGATGTAAAGTACCTGTTCTTGATAAACATGTAGTGGTATACCCGATGTAATTATTATTGCCAAAGATTTTCATCGGGAATACAATTCCGTTTTCATACTGGTAATAATATTAGCCGTTTCCCTATAAGGAAACATTTGGTCTTCATTTGCCGAGTAGCCAGTATCTCTTTTGGTTGATAGTTATAAAATTTCTTTTAAAACATTTTTTCAGTAAAATATGTTTTCAAGTCCAGTAGCTGTTATCACTCTTTTCAGTATTGACGTGGTTTCCTTTCTAACCTTTTTATTTCAAGAAGTGTGGAATGTCAACATCATTATTTTCTCTTCGAGTTATATGTGCCATCCATTTTAGTTTTTGCTGCTGTTGGTAGCATGGTTTGTTATTTAGTACAGTTCTTTGTGAATGTTCAAAGATGGGTGATCTTTGCCAAGGGCGTCAAGCTTTACTCGCCCAAAACCTTTTTTCGTCGTTGATGTTAGGAAGCAGTTGTATACAGCTGACAGTTTAGATATTTCTGAACGGTGTTCGTACCATTCATGACATCGACATGAAAGTGTCGATCTAACGAAGATATTTAAGAACATGACTCAAGTTTTCCGGTTAATTTTTTGTTTTTGTAGCAACCTGTGCCGTTGTGTGAAACTACCTCTAATGTAGCCTAATATGTGTTCAATTTCCTTTTCTCCTATACTAAAATTTGTTATAATTGATCCATACACCAAAGCAAGTTCTCATCCTTTTACAGTTCAAAGAATCTCTAGTGTACTCTATTCCAGGGGTTTTCAAACAGTGGTCCGCGGACAACAGGGGGTCCGCAAGGTGAAGATAGGGGGTCCGTGGACAGCAAAGACATTTTTATGGGTGACGTGCAACTTATAAGCGCTTATAAGTAACTTATATGCCGATCATGAAATAAATTGATTCAATAAACTATTTCATAGATTTGATATACTAATATTTGTATCTTAAATTGATAAAGATAATGGATTCTATTCATGCAGAGGAGGAACCAAAGAATTTGAATTTTGGATAAGGGGTTCCTAAGGAAAAGCTTGAAATATAAAGGTGTCCGCAAGCTAAAAAGTTTGAAAACCCCTGGTCTATTCTATGTTCAATGTCTTTATTTCTTATACTAAATTTGTTTTAATTGATCCATGCACTAAGGCAAGTTCTCAACATTTTACAGTTCAAACTACGTCTAGTGCAGCCTATTCTATGTTCAATTTCCTTATCTTTTATACTAAATTTGTTATAAATGATCCATACACCGAGGTATTGGAAGTTTTTAGTACTTACTTATTCCACATCTTGACTTTTTTATTATAAAATTCAGCGTATGTGCCATCATTGCTTTCAATCCAATTCCAGATCATAGTTTCTGTTTTGGAATGGTTTATGTTGAGTTCTATTTCCTGGTAGACTTGGCAGAGGATGTACTTGTTCTATGGATGTTCATTGGCGTCGGAAGGGAAAGCATGATCCATATGTTTTATTGGTAGATTCCTTTGGGATGTGGTATGGAATGCTGAAATGATCAGTTACATCTGTGTTTGTAAATGAACAGGGGATAGTCTGGGTATAGATGAAATCGACCGGAGGTCTCATTTCCTCATTCTTATACTGTTGACGAGGTCTAAAAATATTCCTTATTGGGGAGGGGGATTCCTCGCTAGACATGCAAGATCTTTTTTTTAATGTTTTTTAAGCATTCAACCCCAAGCAAGGCCGGAAGCCACTAGCATGCAAGGGGTTACAGAGAGTTGGAGCGAGAGCAAATAGGAGTGATAGAGGAAAGGATGAAGAGAAGGATAGGGTATAGATCAGGGCATCTGGAGACGTCGATTGACATTACATTTGAATAGTTGGAGATTATAGCAGAAAACAAGAAATGGGGAGGGAGTTCCACAGGCGAGAAGTTCGAGACATGAAGCTATTGGGTTAGAAGAGACGGCTACATTTAATTTCGACAGTGAAAGTTTGAGAGCGAGATGCCAGTCTAGTAAAACGCTTAAATTCATGAAGTCTGGGAACCACCAAAAGCAGCTCATGGGAGCTATTACCGGGAGAGTATTTGTAAAAAAGACAGCTTAGATGAATACATTTCCTCTATTAACAAAATTTATTCAGAGGATTCAGAGTCTGGAAGGTGCTTTCTAATGGCTAAGATGAAGAAGTCTCGATTGATATGGTCATAGGCTATTGTGGGGTCGACAAAGCAGGTCCCCTCGTATTATTACAGAGGTAAGCAATTTCTTAGAGTTTTTTGACGACATATATGCAATCATTACATCCCTTCTTTCTTTTTATGTGTCGTGTCTCTTCTCGACGTAGGCGATCATGGCTCTCCACTTCTCCCTATCCCTTGTAGCTCTCAATAAGTTTCGTCTTTCTGCCACCTCCCGCAGAACACGTTCTGTCATCCACTTGCTTAAGTTCGCCAGGAATGTCAGTCACTGATTTTCCTTGTCTCTCTTTCCCTCTATTCGACCTGTGACTATCAGATTCTCCAGACTCTCCTTTCTCATTAAGTGCCCCAGAAATTTCATCTGCCTCTTCCTAATGTTAAATATAAGCTTCCTCCTTGTTTGCATTCTCTTCAAAACCTCATCGTTGCTCACACGCTCGGTCCATGATATCCTTCTGTAGAACCCTATCTCCGTCACCTCGAGTCTCTTCTTCATCTTTGAGGAGACCGTCCAATATTCGATTCCGTAAAGGAGGACAGATGTCATGTTGTAGCTTAGTTATTTTTTCTTTGTTACCAAAGAAATCCTCCTGTTTTGCAATCCGAAGACATATTGCAATGGCCGAGGACGCATTCCATTCTATCCCATACCAGAACGAAAACGAGATTGGCTCGTGAGGAGCTGACTTTCAGAAAACGATGAGAACCTTAGTTAATGTAATGTTGATTAATACTTTCATTACAATAGATCCAGTTGTGATACCCTCTGTATATTTGAGAAACTTGAGGTCTACTTTTCTGTTTCCGTAATCCATTAATTCCTGATAAATGCACTTTTTCGAGATGCATTTCTCATTACAGAAGCTTGTTATTGAATTCTGGGAGAAAATAAGCTATTTTCAAAAATCCAATTTCAATGTTGAGTGACGGCGTTTCACTCCTTAGATTTTAATAGATTTTTTTTTTAATTTCCTCATCAGTAGGTTCTTTATTATTTATGTTTGTAGACAGGTGAGTATAGTTGGATGCTAATATTCCAAATTTATCAATTCAAGTCATACAAGCAAAACCGGATCAAGTGCTGGACGCCTAGGAATGAAAATAAGGAAAATAATAATCTATTCTACTAAACTTTTGACATCCCAAAAGAAAATGTTGAATGGCTGTGTAGGCGGTTATATCATTTTCAGATTGAAATGAAAGGACATAATGGTTCTACAAATGGAAAGACTACAAGTTCAAAAAATATTCCTTCATCCAATGGATGAAAAGTGACCTTTGAGCGAATTTCAACAACAGCAAAAACTACAATAGGCGAGTCGAAGACTCAATGAGAGAGTCAATATGAAACTCAATTAGAGAGTCAATGTGAAACTCACTGAGAGACTCAATATGAAACTGAATGAGTCAGTCAGTCTAAAACTCAATGAAAGATTCAATCTGAAACTCAATTAGAGTTTCAGTCTGAAACTCAGTGAGAGACTCAATCTGTAACACAATGATAGACGCAGTATGAAATTCAATGAGAGAGTCAGACTGAAATTCAATGATAGACTCAGTCTGAAACTCATTGAGAGACAATATGAAACTCAATGACTCAGTCTGAAACTCAACGAGAGAGTCTGGAACTCAATGTGAGACTCAATCTAAAACTCAATGAGAGACTCAGTCTGAAATTCAATGAGAGACTCAATCTGAAACTCAATGAGAGAGTGAATATAAAGTGATCGGAATTTCTGAAGAAATATCTACAAGAAAAAGGAAGAAGTATAGCAAAATCAAAAACTGCAACCAAATTAGTTACATCTTCAAACTTATCAATCAGTAAAGTAGCAAATTTTTGTCAGCAGTTATTTCAAGCAAGGATTGACGTTGGGACACCTTCTCAATTTGATATTTACAGATGCACTATTAAAGAATCTGTTAAACTTATTGCATTTTGATGGTGAACGAATGGATTGCCAAGAATATCAAATGTTTGTTTTGAATAATGAAACAAAAAAAGTTAAGTTAGAAGCATTATATCTGCCAGATAGAAAAACAGATACTGTTTTGCACGAAAGAACATTTGTTCTGTGTGGATAAAATTTATGGAAGAGCATAAAGATGATTGTGCGGACACAACAAATATGAAAAGTGGAAGAAGGAATAGGATTGTCATTCAGTTACAAAGACTATTTGCTCCAAAGAAACTGGAAGAAACACATATTCATTGGCTGTCTGCATCATGTTCTTAAACTTGGAGGAATCGACACATTGCCCAACATCAAATATCGGTTCATTCCTTAACTTGTAAATAACTCCGTACAGCTGAAAAAGAACTTCAAGAATGTAAAGAAGAGATTACTGAAACAGCAGAATGGCGCGATGATATGGAATATCTGTTTCATTTAATACGAGTTTTCCGCTTTTCCGAAGAAACTGGAAAATTTCCTAAAGGGAAGTTTTAAAAAAATAACTAGTTTCTATGAATTCAAATGCAATACTCGATTGGCGGCAAGGTCTCATCAATGTTTTGCAGTTGAAATGGCTAGATGTAATCGTAAGTTCTATACTAACATTTTCTTGCTTTCCAACCAATTTGGATCTTCAAAAATTTAAATGCAATGTTAATATTTATCTACTTGATTCATCTTTGATTGTTCTCGTTTACTAATAATGTTTTCTTTTTCCTATTCTCTCACTCTCAGTAAAAAGTTGTGTTTTAGTGGCATTATTGCCTTGCTTAGGTTGAAATAATAATAAAACGCAATAATCATTTGGCTGTACCGAAAGGTTTTCCATTTTCCCGAGTCATATTCTTAATCCAACATCGTGTTTGCAAAGATGTCGACGGAGATGATTCTTAAATAGATCATCTGATCCTTACGCTTGTAGAGAGCACGTAATGATGCGTGAGGAATATCCGTTAACTGTACGAGATGTTGGCGCCATCAACTATTTCGACATTTTGCATTTTTCAATGGCGTACCGATATGAAAATTACATTGACTATTACCGCTTCTTGCCAAAGAAGAGTTCCAATAGCTTCCTATTCAAAGCATGTTTCAAAATATGCTAAAAGCGACATATTCGTTCAATTTGAATTAATGAGTGTTTAAGCTTTCACCGTGATTGATTTGTGTTGTTCGCGCCATTATTTCGTCTTCCTTTTCTTGGAGGTGACGGAAGCGAAATGGTTTTTACGTCATTTAAAGTTTTCTTCTTTTTTCTTCTGATTATTACATCTTCTTCTTCATTTTAATCTAATTATCTGTCCTCTTCCCTCTAAGTTTTACACTTTCTTCTTCTACTTATTTCTACTCAGTAATCTTCTTTTCTCCCTTTTTTCTTCTTTTCCCACTTCGGTTACTTTTATTCTTCTTTCTCTTTTTCATTTTCTTCCGCTTCTTCTTACTTGTCTCTCTATCTTTTCTTCTTTTTTCTCTTCTTAGTCCTGTTCAGATGATCCCCATCTTTAGCTCCACCAATTCAGAGTTTTACAACTAGGACACAACATGCCACTTCCACGGAGACGAGTCACCCTCATTTCCCCTATATTCCAATTATAACGAGAAAGTTCTGTTTTTTTTTCACAAACAACTGCTACTTTGTGGAAAAGACTCGCTCGTTAGATGCCCTTTCTGTACTTACTGTAATGTTAGTCTTCGACTTCCTTGATGGCTTCTTGGTGAAGTCGCACGGGGTCTTCTTGTCAGTTGTTTACCCCCATGACCTCCATCTTCCAGATATTGCTTTGAAGGCCAGGCTTCTCCGCATCTTCAGCAACACGACTCAGCTTCTCCTGCGCATCTTGTTTGTTTGTTTCAGACATTTATCGACAGATGCCTCACAAACATCCTCACTATCAGGTGACCTGGATTCGTCTCCAATAACCAACTGTGGGACAGGACCAGACAAGCCTCAATCGAGATTGACATCAAGTAACGGAAATGTGGATGGATCGGCCACACACTCCGCAAGCCTGCTTCTAGGCACTTGACTGGAATCCACAAAGGAATCGAAAAGTTTGCCTACCAAAACTGATTTGACGCAGAAGTGTTGACTCAGGGGTGAAGTGTTGACGCAAAGGTGAAGACAGCTGGCATGACATAGGCTGAGCTGAAGAGGATCGATCGTAACTGCGTCCCTTGGAGAGGTCTTTTTGAGGCCCTATGTTCCCAAAGGAATCAAGAGGAGGCATAAAAATTGTTAGCCTCTTCAAATAAAAAGGTTAATCAGTATCTATCCTACTTATTCTCATAGTTTTCATGTAACTTGCTTCCACAGACTTCCTTCCACAGACCACGTTCATCAAAACCATATCAATAATAATCCTCTAACTTGAAGGGCTCTCGTGTCTTATATCGGGTGAGTGTCAGTAGGAAAAACTCTGCCCTCTTCTCTATTATCCCTGTTTTTTTATCCTCTTCTGTTTTCTTTTCTTTTATCTTTCTCTGCAACTTTCATCAGTCTTCTTATTGTATTTCTCCTTCAGTCTTTCCTTATTCTTCCTTTTCTAGTCATGTCTCTTCACCCTCCCCATTTCTCGTTTTTATTCTTCATATTCTTCTGTTTCTTCTTGAGAAATATTCCAGGGTCAAAGAAAATTCGGATAAACGAAGGTTTCACGTTTCAATTAACAAATCAATTGCTTTAAACGAATCCAATCAGGACTCGTGGGAAAAGAATCGGAATTTGCAATGACAATGAAGATTCGCAAGTGAGAATTGACAGTAAAACGTGATTCCTTAAAATTTTTATGAGGTGCAAATGATGCTGTAAGGTAACGATATCTATCTATCTATCTATCTATCTATCTATCTATCTATCTATCTATCTATCTATCTATCTATCTATCTATCTAAGTCTCTTCATTATCTATCTATCTATCTATCTATCTATCTATCTATCTATCTATCTATCTATCTAAGTCTCTTCCTTATCTATCTATCTATCTATCTATGCGTGTGTAGATTAGTATTTATCGGGTGGTTGAAATCTCTTTCTTTCTCTCTCTCTCTCTCTCTCTCTATATATATATATATATATATATATATATATATATGTGTGTGTGTGTGTGTGTCTGTAGATATCTACAGGTCAGTTATCTATCTCAGTCAGTCCATATCTATCTATCTATCTATCTATCTATCTATCTATCTATCTATCTATCTATCTATCTATGCGTGTGTAGATTATTATTCATTAGGTGGTTGACATCTCTCTCTCTCCATATATATATATATGTATATGTGTGTGTGCATGTGTGTGTGTGTGTGGATTATTTTCAGATAGACTGTATCTTTAGAGGACCAAAATGAATAAAAAGACAAGAGGGAAAACTATTCTTAGCCGACGCGTTTCGTCCTCTGACGGACTTTATTAAGCCAAATATAAGGATTTGTTTTGTTGTACGTGTTTCTATACCCGAGCTAGGCTGTCCTTTGCTTATCAAGGCTTTTAAATTTGAGAACCTTTATCAGTATTCATCGGGTGGTGGAAGATCTATATATCTTAGACTAATCATATTTATCTGTCTATTTATCTTTCTTAGACTAATCATATCTATCTATATATCTACCTTAGATTATTCATATCTATCCACCTTAGAGTTATCATATCTAGCCAGCTAGCTATGTGCGTAGATTTAATAAGCTGGTTAAGAAAGCTGAAGTATACAAAAAAAACCCCCAAAAAATCAACAAAGCAATACCAATATTGGCATATTTATTATATATTAATCTTTTGAGTGAATAGAAGCACAAAAAGAAAGATTTTAATGTTTGAATTTTTAAACATGCCTGTGTTCTTTTTCAAGGCTTCGAGGAATAAACAAAGAATTGGGACTTGTCTTTTTAAGCAATCTTATTGTTGGTTAGATGTCTTCCTGTGAAAATTATACTCTCTGAATAAATCCAGATCTCTGTTTAATCCCTCAATGTTTGAATTCATTTTGAAAATAACTTTCAACATCTTTCTTGTCGGCTGTTGAACGAAGACACGAAAAGCACGCATATGATATTATCGACGCTATGAAATGGGTGGTTGAATTGTGTAGCGACAGCATATGGTTGTTGTACCTAAAAGATTTTTTATGGTTATTGAAACGTAGACGGGATTCCGTTCCAGATGCTCCAAAATAATTTCCATTTTCTTTTGCATTTGTGGCCGAAAAGCCACCATATAATATTTGAAATGTCTGTCACAATTTAGAGCCGGTGTTTTGAATACTACATGAGTGCCAGGCGGTATGAAATTGCTATCAGTGATGATATGTTTACAGACTTGGCATCAGGGTTTATTGCAGGTGATATTCCCTTGGTAGGATGGTGAATTCTATATACCGGATGATGTTAAGAACCTGCGTAGATTGGGGAGCAGACACTTAGCTTGGAGTTGGATCTCGTTGAATATTTCTCTATTTGGTTGGTTGAGTTTTAAATACTGGAATTATTTTGCGAATATATGGTAAAAACTTGTGAATGCTGCAATTAAAATTTAAAAAATATGAGAATTCTTGATAGATTCTTTTTTAATTCGTAGGTTAGAAGAGTATTTCTATTTTTGGGAAGCTTTAATAAACGGTAGTTTTAAGTGGGTAATTCCTATTAAGAAAGTAACTAAATAGGAGCACTATGTGGTTTTATAATCCACATTTTGTGAACAGATACATTTTATGCGTAAAAAAATGCACGTAGATTATACACCCTTGTGCAAATTAATTGAAACAAAACGAATAATTCCATTATTATTAACTTTTTTCATATTTTGCAGTGAAACATGAACCCAGTGCACAGATTAGTACTTTGTAAGTCCATTCCACGAAGCAATTCCTTACAGATCGACCACAGATTCTCGATTGGATTTAAATCAGGATAGTTTCCAAGCCAGTCGATAGTACTTTGATTTACTCACTGGTAAGGCTTGCCAGTGTGTTCGTGCAACCCTACAATTTTCATAGGCATCTTAAAGTAATGTCCATCGTAGGCAATGGTCGTAGGACAACTAATCGACAGTCGAGACAATAGTGTGTGCGTGTTAAAATTCTGATGCAATCACGGATGGCGTAATATTTTTCAAGGCCAAACAAATCTCATCATACACCCCGAAAATAGATTCAGATTACTGTAAGCTACTGCAAATGGGCTAATCACTCCAGCGGGTCTAAAACTGACCGTATTTTGAAAGAAAGGAAACGAAAGGGGTTGTTTCAATTAATTTGCACAAGGGTCTATATATTGAAAGAGAGATAGAGATAGAGAGAGAACGAGAGAAAGAGAGTGATTAGACATAGATATAAGTGGTTCATGGTGATTGTCAATTTCACAGAACAGGCGGCCTTCGAAGCCTGTACCTCTACTCCTTGAGCCGGCTCGAAATATTGGCCAACTGAAGAATATTGCAAGTTGAGGAAGCGTTGTGGGGTTATGAATATGGCTTTCTCTGTTCTTTTGTTTCAAGCAAAGAGAAGTGACTTCATCTTCTATGTACTGGATACTGTAAGGCAGTTCTCCTCAACATCCTATCACTTTCGTCAAGATTTCTGTTTCCCTTCTGTCAGGCACTTACAAAAGCATGTCGGGTAGATGGTTCTCTTGCCTTCTATATGCCCTGTGAGCGTTAAATTCTCTAAGCCTTCCTTCTTCCTCATATATCCAAGAAACTTTAACTGTCTCTTTCCGCTTCCGATTAAAAGCATTCTTTCTGATTCTGGTAATAAGTGTCCCTTAAGGGAAGCGACATATCGGCTGAAGATTATATAAAGCGTGAAACTGATGTTTACAATGCATTGTTGATTTCTAGGTCCATACTATTTACATCTACGTGCGGTTTATTTACGATATTGAGCACTTTACTTCGTTAAAGATTACCTATTTTATAGAAAAAAAAGGTACACAATTTCATTATACAAATGTGTCTGTGTGTGTGTGTGAAAGTGTGCGTCAGTAGGCGTTGATAGAGAAATAACTAAATAAAAATAAATAAAAAGGAAGCCAACATTTTACCATCTCTAATTATAGACGAATAATAAAAATCGCCAGGCAAACAAAGCCATAGTTCGACCAAACCATCACTATGCTTTCACAGTCTGGGTATAAGGAAATGAATGAACAAATGATGAAAACAACTATTTATACCATCTGTAAAACTAGATTGTTCAACCAACCAACCAATCAGAAAAATTTCACAACCAAACAATGAGAATTAAGGCGCCCATTCCAAATCGGATCTACAGATGTGTATATAACCAAATGGAAAATGAAGCAAAACCAGAATCGATAAATTAATTTTATACATTTCCGATGCTGCGGTCATCGTAGCATACATAGACACGAATTACGGCATTTGCCCGACGAGTTGGCGAACTTAGATGGCAAAAACTATCCATGGGACATTGTAAACAAACATACATTTCTTCACCACATTATCAAAGAGCAGCTACTACGTTTGGATACATGCCTAAATACATACATATAGTTACTTGCTACTAGACTTTCTCTCTTTCTTTCTATGGCTCATATGCACAAAGATTTTTACATCTGAATTCATGAAAGTTTAACATTCAACTTAGGCCCCAGTAGTATTGTATTATAATAAAGATGCATTTTGAATTTACAGCACATTGTGAATTTTGTTTCTATCGCTGCATAAGGATTCTATTTTTTGTATAGCTCGCCACTTGTATTCAAGGATATCCGTCTACTAGGGCGGATAGCCAATCCCTATTGCAGACGCTTCCTCGGGCGCATTTGTGCTTATTCAAAACCCACAGCACCCACATGTAGTTTATACTGCAACTATGCTGAGTAGGCTTTAGTGATCAACACTTTGAACAAGCCCTTATGAATTCGAGCTAGCTATCGACGACCCCCAAGTGTTCCGTCTACCTAATTTCACACACAAGGCTTGGGTATGGTTTTCAGGCACTTTCCAAAGGTACCACATGCTGGGATCGACCCCTTCCAATCTCCTTCTTGACAAATCGACGATGGTGAGATTCGAACCCGGGTCTCATGGTGAGAATGTGAACGAGACCACGAGATGACAAATAACGGCTAATATAATATAAACAACGAGCTTAGATAGTTTAAGTATGAACACAATATTTTGATGGGAAATTGAAACCCAAGTAAAAAAAAAAAAAAAAAATTAGATAAACGCAAATATTATACTTTTTGATAATAATACCAAGAAAAAATTAGACCTACAGGCACATTTGTGCTTATTCAACACCCACAGAGCCCACCTGTGGTTTATACTGCAACTATGCTGAGCAGAGCTTAGCCCTAAGCCTAGCCCAACAACAACGCCACCACACTCAAGCCCTCAGCCACAATGACTTGTGACAGCACAGCTAAGGGTTCCGTCTACCCAATTTCAAGGTTTGGGTCAACCAGTGGTATGGTTTTCAGGCACTTTCCAAACGTGCCGCACGCTCGTATCGACCCCTACAGTCCAATAACACGAGGAATTTCCTTCTTGACAAATCGACCATGGTGAGATTCGAACCCAGGTCACATGGCCAGAATGCGAACGTTCTAACCACTCGGCCACGTGCCCATAAAAGGCTCTTATGCACCAAAATTAATTATACCGTAATATAGGATGTTGCCCTAAGATAAATAACTCATCAATAAATAATATTATAATTTTTATAATAAAGATGGTTAATAATACACCGTTTGAATTGTGTCATGAGAAAATCCCAAAGAAATCAACACAGAACAACTATAAACTACAGAATTATGCAGACACAACAACAGGATAATTTAAGATTAAAATTTAAAAGGAGCATGATTTATATTTTAATTAAAATATATTGATACTAGCAGCATGGGCCGGCGTTGACTGTGCTTGATTCAAAAATCGTACGACTCATACAGCAATCGCTATCACTTGACTTAAAATATTTTTGCCCTTCCTTGATTTAAAGGAGTGCCGTTTGCCGTGCTGATGTTGCTACATGGATTACTTCTTGCCTATCTCACACTGCGATTTTTTTCTAAGCTCGAGACTAAACATTAAATCTGTTACGAAAAAAGAACTAAACAAAATGAACACAAAACGACCAGCTTTAAAAAAGGACTCGTAACTGGAAAAACCGAATGAAAAAAGAATATTAACAACAAATACTTTTTCACACCCAACCCAGTTCTGCGGAATCAGAATTAACGTTGAGTTTAAGCAAGCGAATGAGCCAATTGGAGTAAAGTGGCATGCAGATTTAAATATTTCCCACTTGTGACGAATGCAGCTATCGATTTTTTTGCATGCTAGCATGTTAGTTAACATTCGTTTCAGTCAGCTGTTGGCTCTCACGCTGCACAATAGAATCTTCCTGCCTATTCGTGGCAGCCAGCTATTGGCTCTCACTCTGGCCAGTTCAAAATGGCTGCAAACTACATGAAAACTGCCGTAGAAGCACGAAAAAATCGACATATTTCCACTATCGATGGGAGTTGGGAAATGCAAAGTCGGTCTTGGTCTTCCCGCTAACTTGGAGCATGTGCATGTAAATTTTGGTGCAAATTCGTCGAAAATTGCGGCCGTGAATTCGTTACACACACACACACACACACACACACACACACACACACACCCCACACACACACACAAAAAAAAAATTGTGCACGTATTCCGGATGACATGCTAAAGACGGAATATGTAAATTAAAAACAAGTCCGTCGCTATAAAAGTATTTTGAGATGCAAAAATTAGGCGTCCTCTCCCAGTTGGCGACGAATGAAAAAAATTGCTCGGCCGATAAAAGCAGTTGGTGTTCTTGAATCGGGGAGGAAAAATTTGGGTATTTTGGCTACTGCGTTCGTTGGAGAGTGAGTTATTTTTCTGACTGGTTACGTGCATTGTGATTTGTGAGATAGTACCTGCGAATCGTGTTTTCGGCATTTCTTTCTGCCCCCGATATTCGAGTCTGAACTTACAGTGATTTATTCTCTGCGTTGTTGAATTAATCTGCGACAAATATTTCCTTTGCTTTCCGAACGCCTACATGATATTATGTGACCTGTGTACCTATGAACAATGAATGTTTTTGCTGTTTCCTTGTCATTACAATTAGAGTGTACAGAACATAATTTATATATAAATATATACTCACGTATCATGCGACTTTTGGAGACCTAATTTTGAAGCTAATTTTAAGGGGGTTGCATCATACATGAGATATAAAATTTGTGTATGCACTTCTGGCCTTGGCTATGTCATTGACCAAACTATATATCCATTTTTAGTAAAAAAATATACAGATGTATTTAAAATAAACATGATTTTGATAAAACTGATGTTTTACTTAGCTGGAGGTAAAAATATTGAATGTAATATTCACATATTAGAATGGGCGAATGGTAGACTTATGCATATATAAAATAGATTCTAGAGAGAAAACTTATCGCACACGAGATATTGAATCAAATTTCCTAGCGGCAGACCTAGCAATTGATAATCTTTTCACGTCATGTCATCAGCGAACGTTAACCTGAGAGGCGTTAAGAGTCAGACACTCTCTTACTGATGTTTATTATTTACGCTAGAGATAAGAAATTAGACATCATTTCGGTTTACACTAGAGTAAAAAAATATTAGCGTTGTCTCAAGGTCCTTGATAAAATCCAAAGACGGATATGCAATGTAATTGGCCCTGATCTGGCATCTCGTCTGCAGCCGCTCTTCCACAGAAGTGCCGTTACCTCCCTCTGTCGTTTTTAAAAACACTTTCACGCTAACTGCTCCCATGAACTGCTTGCGCTGGTTCCCAGACTTCATGAATTTAAGCGCTCAACTAGGCTGGCATCTCGGTCTCACCCTTTCACTGTCGAAACAGTTAAATGTAGCCGTGTCTTCTACTCCAATAGCTTCATATCTCACACTTATCGCCTGTGGATCTCCCTCCCCATATCTTGTTTCCCTGATAGCTATAATCTCCAACTATTCAAATGTAATGTCAATCGACATCTCCAGATGCCTTGATCTATCCCCTATCCTTCTCTTCATCATTTCCTCTATCACTCCTATTTGCTTTAGCTCCAACTCTCTGTAACCCCTTGCGTGCTAGTGGCTTCCCGCTTTGCTTGGGGTAGAATGCTTTGAAAAAAAGGTACAGTTTACACTAGGGTCCAAAAGTACTTTTTTTTTAAGCAATTCACCCCAAGAATGGCGGGAATGCGCCTAGCACGCAAGGGGTTGCAGAGGATTGAGAACAAGAGTAAAGAGGCCTGTTTGAGGAAAGGATACAGAGAAGGACGGGAACAAGCTCAGGGTGTTAGATGTCGATTGACATTACACTTGAATATTTGAAGATTATAGTAATCGGGGAAGCAAGGAAGGGAGTTCCACAGACGGAAGAAGCTGTTTGAGTGGAAAAGACGGTTACATTTAACCATTTTGACAGTGAAAGGGTATACCCGAGATGCCAGTCTGGCAGCTCGCTTAAATTCACGCAGTCAGGGAACAAGCGAAAGTAGCTCCTCGGAACAGTTGGCATGAAAATCCTTGTAGAAGAGACAGATGGAGGCCACGGCACGTCCGTGGGGTATCGATTGTAGACTAGATGACAGATCAGGACCTATCATCTTGCATATTCATCTCTGGATTTTGTCGAGGGCCTCGAGACATTCACCGGGAGCACCAGATCATATATGACAGCAATATTCCATGCAAGGGCGAATGGTTGATTTATAGATTTGAAGGATGGACTCAGACGAGAAAAACTTTCTGACCCCACACAGGGAACTAATAGCAAAACAAAGGAAGATGTATATCCCATTTAGACATGGGCCAATAATGGGTAGAGATATATAGGGACTCTAGTTTACAGCCACTTAGTTATGTGTCATGAGTGATTGACGCTTAAGCGATCATGTATCTTTCGATACATGACTGACGAGGCAGATTTTTCGCGCAGTAGGTTGCCATTTCTTTCTACGGTAGCCATTTCTTTCTGCAGTTGCCATCCAAGGCTATAGAAGCCGGTATGTCTTGCTATTTTACCAATAGCTGGGGTGGGGAGAAGAAGAGGATTCATACCTTTCCCAAAGATATTAGCATGTAAGTGAATGTAATGGATTCGACTGGAATTCGAAATCGGCTCTCTGATTTCTCAGTCCGAGCTGATATTCCCTTACTCCACCGTGCGGGAGAAGAAGTTGCTTGTTTCAAGTGAAAAAATGAAATAAATATCCGGTTTACACCAGCGTGACAAAAGGTTGACATTAGGTCTGTTTAAGCAAGAGGCTAAAAGTTAGATATAGATGCGCTTTATACTTAAAGATACATGACCGGTTTAAACTTGATCCAAACCATTCAACAGAGCGAAAGCGTGATCCTCAATTATTATTTTTACAGTTTTTTTTTTCTATTTTTACATAAAAACAAAAAGACGAAAAGAGTGATTTACGCGAATCATTAAGTAGATATATTTCGATAGGGAAGACCGATGTACAGTATTGGGATCAAAATTTTAAATAAATGCAACATTAACCAATTGGTCCGAATATCTTAGCAGGCAAAAGTTGAACATGTCTAAGAAACTCCCTCAGAAGGACGACCGATGACTAATGTTTCGATAAAGAAAACACAAACAAGAAGGAAAATGTAAAAACAACGTTTTAATATTAAAAATTGGGATAATTTTCTTAATTTAGATATTTATCATAGAAGACCTTTTAAAAATAAAAATAGCATTTCCTTGTTTCCTAATTAGGATTTAGCTGTCACGTTCCTTCTAAAGTTTTTCATTCTCTTTGACTCCGAGTAGCTCTTTTGTGTATTAGTTACAATATCTTTTGCACATTATTTACATTATTGTCCTCATCTTTGTTGCCATATTTATTACAACATTTCGGCCTTTCAATATCTGTCTATATTTCGGAGATGAGGTATTATGTACACTATTTACATTATTCGGACTATTGTCCTCATCTTTGTCGCCATAATTATTAAAACATTTCAGCACTTCAGTATCTATCTATATTTCTGAGATGTACACTATTTACATTATTCGGACTATTGTCCTCATCTTTGTCGCCATATTTATTACAAGGTTTCGGTATTTCAGTATTGTCTATATTTATGAGATGAGGTATTATGTACACTATTTACATTATTCAGACTATTGTCCTCATCTTTGTTGCCATATTTATTACAACATTTCGGCCTTTCAATATCTGTCTATATTTCGGAGATGAGGTATTATGTACATTATTTACATTATTCGGACTATTGTCCTCATCTTTGTCGCCATAATTATTAAAACATTTCAGCACTTCAGTATCTATCTATATTTCTGAGATGTACACTATTTACATTATTCGGACTATTGTCCTCATCTTTGTCGCCATATTTATTACAAGGTTTCGGTATTTCAGTATTGTCTATATTTATGAGATGAGGTATTATGTACACTATTTACATTATTCAGACTATTGTCCTCATCTTTGTTGCCATATTTATTACAACATTTCGGCCTTTCAATATCTGTCTATATTTCGGAGATGAGGTATTATGTACACTATTTACACTATTCGGACTATTGTCCTCATCTTTGTCGCCATAATTATTAAAACATTTCAGCACTTCAGTATCTATCTATATTTCTGAGATGTACACTATTTACATTATTCGGACTATTGTCCTCATCTTTGTCGCCATATTTATTACAAGGTTTCGGTATTTCAGTATTGTCTATATTTATGAGATGAGGTATTATGTACACTATTTACATTATTCAGACTATTGTCCTCATCTTTGTTGCCATATTTATTACAACATTTCGGCCTTTCAATATCTGTCTATATTTCGGAGATGAGGTATTATGTACACTATTTACATTATTCGGACTATTGTCCTCATCTTTGTCGCCATAATTATTAAAACATTTCAGCACTTCAGTATCTATCTATATTTCTGAGATGTACACTATTTACATTATTCGGACTATTGTCCTCATCTTTGTCGCCATATTTATTACAAGGTTTCGGTATTTCAGTATTGTCTATATTTATGAGATGAGGTATTATGTACACTATTTACATTATTCAGACTATTGTCCTCAACTTTGTTGCCATATTACAACATTTCGGCCTTTCAGTATCTGTCTATATTTCTGCGATGAGGAATTATGTACACTATTTACATTATTCGGTCTATTGTCCTCATCTTTGTCGCAATATTTATTACATCGTTTCGGCACTTCAGTATCTGTCTATATTTCTGAGATGAAGTTTTATGTACACTATTTACATTATTCTGACTATTGTCCTCATCTTTGTCGCCATATTTATTACAACGTTTCGGCCTTTGTACGCTCCGGCCTTCTTCAGGCGGTCGGAATGTCGAACTGAACCCTTTATTTCGCTCACTGGGGTAGACTGTTCTAGTTCCACGTGCCATGTTTAATGGATGTAAGTTATCAGTTATCTTCTGTTAATTTCCCTCTCCAAGTTCTCCACTGCCTTAATCGAACTCCCACTCTTTGGGTCCTGTCACTGGATCTAACCAACGTCTTTATCCACTGTGCTATGTGTGAAATTTAGCCAGATAATATTGCTTGGGTGATTTTTTAAAAACAATGTCCACTTCAAGATGATTACATTTTATTGTCATCCACAGACAGAATGTTTCGCTGTATCACAGTTCATCAGTAATTCCCTCAAGCCGGGATCGAAAACCGACTGATTTGGCATCAATAGAAGGCGAATTCTTCTCTCCAGGGTCGTATATATTTTCATCCACAGGCAGAATGATTCGATGTATCAATACTCATCAGCGAATTGAGTGACAGCCGGGATAGAAACCTGACTGATTTGGCATCAGTCGGAGATTTTACCTATGAGCTAGGAAGGCGAATTTTTGCATATTCATTCTTTGAATAAATACGCCAGTGAACGAGGGGGAGCTTGATTCATAGCAGTAGTAGTCACCGTTTACGAATTCGCGATGGAAATAAGCAAAACGAATACATGATATTTCTTCCAGTTCTCTAAACGCAAAATTATTCAATTTAATTTTGAAACATAAAAATGAAATAAAAACACAAGAAAAACGAAAAATAGAAAAAAAACAAAAAAAAAAAAACGGAATTATATATTTACTAATAGAAAAATCCAGACTTGAATTTCCTTTTCTTTATCTTAAACATCTCGTGGTCGTAAAGATCGATTAAGTTTGTTTAATGATTTCTGGGTCGTAACTTAGTTGCCTGACGACTGCCATTATCAGAATTGTATTTTAAAAATAGCAGATAATCATTTCCAATTGTTTCCAATTTCCATTAGTAATCGTACCAGCATTTTGAATACGAAAAATCAAAGAATAATGCCAATCCGATAATATGGTGAGTTCAAACCTCAATGAATTCCTTAAGAGTATTCTACGTCAGACATTAAAAAAAGGTTTATTAAATAACTAAAATATCACCACTCGTCCAGTAACCAATTAGAGCAGTAAGGTCACCATATGTACTGCAGCCATAACAACAGCGGTGTGGCTTGGGCAAGATAACCTGATTGAGCCCGTTGTTCTTCAAACAGGTTTTTGAATTCAAAGTTTTTACCTTCTCTGAAACTGGTTGTCATTTCAAGGCAAGAGAACACATTCCCACCTGATCCTTAGTTTAAGGAAGGCTGCTCCATACGTTTTCCAACGGTATTAGCACGAAGTGAAGAAAACAGAAACGATCGAGACTCGAACTCGGCATGCTGATTTCACGTCGGTGACCGTAACCGTTACACAATCAGCACCCCCAACGAACACTTGGTGGGTTATTTCCGCGTGGACCGGCACTTCATAAAAAACTTGTGTTCAACCTGCAATCAGTGCCACTACTGGTCTTGCCTCGGATCACTGTAATATCTGTGAGCTATGGCTAGTCTCAAAATGACGCACACCGGTGAAAGATCAGTGTACTTTTGTGTTCAATTTGCCTACGGTCAAAATAATGCTCTCCAGTGTAGGGTCAGTCTAGTACATGTGCACTCCGCCTAGGTTGGAAATATAGATTTCGGGCATAATTTTCGTAGTTTATTTTGTTTGGGTTAGTTTTCAATTCTTGAAGCTATATACATAAAACAGTTGAAACCTATACCTGGACAAAATAAACTATGAAAACTCCACATATATACTTAAATGCTTATAGTTGATAACAGGAGCTTTTGGCTTATAACAACGGCTTTCCATACTTAACATTTTTCTTCATTTTCACTCTCACATGGTCATGTGTGATGTCATGAACCGCAATGCGATATTTGCTTCCTGTGTATCATATGCACAAATTTATCGTTGCATAGCAATCTTTCATGCAAACAAAACAAACTATCACTGTTGCAATGGCTGTATAACCTAAAAACAAAAAAATACCATCTTTGTTTTTTAATTTATTGTAATGTACTTGTAAGTCGAAAGCTTAGACAGGATTAACAATAAAAACATGTATCAACATGGTGATTTTCTTTCGTGTTTCAGTGATAATGCTAAAAAGCTTATTCGACAATATGGAAGGAATTTACTTAAAATAAATAGACAAAACTTGTCTATATTAATGCATTAATATATCTTTATATCTATCTATCTATATATATATGTGTGTGTGTGTGTGTGTGTGTGTGTGTTTTCGAGCATATATACATACGCAGCATATGTATATTTATCTGCCTTAATCTCGGATTGCTTATATGTGTGTGTTTGTATGAACTATAAAGCGCACACCTGTATGTATGCACGTATCTATGTATGCATGTATGTATGTATGTCTGCGTGCGTTTGAGTGCCATCCCAAAACGATCAAAATGAGGAGATTCTCCCCCACCAAACATAATCAAACACAAACTAACATAAATAGATTCAATTTAAAAAAAAATATAACAGTTTATCTGATGATCGCAAAAGCGTGAAACCCAGGGTTACAAACTCATATCCATATATATATATATATATATATATATATATATATATATATATATATATATATATATATATTTCTGCATTTCGTTGAGGTTTCTAAATTTAGACATGATGAATTATTATGGGATACATCTATCTATCTATCTATCTATCTATCTATCTATCTTTCTCTCTCTCTCTCTCTCTCTATATATATATATATATATTTTTTTTTTTTTTAATTTTTTTAATTTTTTTAAAAGACATTTTTATGTTTATACATTCTTTTTATAGATACAAATATTTAAGTAAATGCTCTGTTTATAATGAACAGTATTAAAGAACATTTACTGACCTGAATGTCCGAGAAATTTTCATAGAAAATATTCGTCCTCCGACCGGAATCAAACCTGTATCCTATACGGAACCGTCATAGAGCCTGACGTGCCTTGATATATATATATATATATATATATATATATATATATATATATATATATGCCTTCCTTGAATGCCTTCATATTCTTTTTTGATTAGGAAAATTAAATTTATAATGTAAACCAGATTGTTGTATATATACAATATAGTAACAATGGTTTATAGAACATTTCAAACAATTAGCAAAAATCGATAAAAAATGCTGACTTCCATTTTCCACAATTCCTGCTGATTGCTAATAGCCAGATCCAAAGTTTAGCCGGATTATAGAGACACAATCTGTTATTATTATAAAATGAATATATAATACTGACTCAAAAGAATTACAAGTGCACAACGGGAATGAAAATGTTTTTGGTTTTGTTTTTCGGTTTGTTTGTTTGTCTGGGAATTGTGGGACTATTTTATGACAAAATATAAAATACGGGGATAAGCCAAAACTTATCCGGAATTTCTTTCGTTTCTCACATTGCCTTCTGCTTATACGTACTTATATTACTATTGTGGTCAC
>OZ010588.1:105161549-105204049 GCA_963932145.1 Acanthosepion lycidas
CAAGGAATTAATAGTAATTTAATATTTTATTAAGTCTATTAGCGAAGTGATTTCATCATTAATTACATTAACATTACTTATTAATTCTTTGTAAAACCACTTCTTTATGATATATATATATATGTGTGTGTGTGTGTGTGTGTGTGTTTGTGTGTGTAAGGAGAGGGAACGGTGTACAACAAACGCTGGTTAGAATTATACAACATGAGAAAAGCTGAAGAGGCACAACTAAACTATCATCATTCATATTTCTAGTGTTACTGTTTTTGTTTTAAGGCTGTCATATTTTAAATTTATTTCCACACATTGTCATTCAATTATCCACCAGTATAATAGAGAGAATTTATATATTCCATTCTACTATATCGCTGAGATGGAATAACTGGTAACTGTACGAATGAATTAGTTTTCAAAAATGAAAACAAATCGTATCATCGAAGATGTCTTTAGAAATAAAAAGAAAGCAAAATACTCAGAGTATCTGAGAACGGAACTAAGCCAAACATTAAAGCCGAGTTGATCGTTGCAAACACGGAAAAGAGATTATCAATGTCGCTGTGCCAATCGACCGCAGAATGAAGCCAAAAGAAAGCAAAAAAATTGGAAAAATACCAGGATCTCGCCCGGGAAACTGAAATCTGAGAAACAAGAAGATTATGGCCGTACCCATGAAAACAGGAGCAGTTGGAGTACTTCCAAAGCATTAGAATCGAGGTTGAATAAATTTAAAATGTTTTGGTGGTAATTAAGATGTTCAAGTAACAATGACAATTAAAAACCTTTAGATATGTGGTAAAACTTGTTTTCCCTCTATAGAAAATAACGTCCACTACTGCAAATCTCTTCATCTGTGAGGAGATTATTCAGCATTCACTGTCATGTAGATGGACAGATATTGTCCGGCGTGACCCCCAAAATATACGAATAATAATAATAATAATAATAATAATAATAATAATAATAATAATAATGATAATAATACTCTATATTATAAAAGAACAGTCGATTCTCTGCCCGTCACATACAGTTTCTATGTAGCTGTGTAATGTGTATGCGTATGTTTGCTTTGTGCGTGATTGATGCTCAAAACCTACTCAACACGGACTCACTCATGCACACACCCACCACACACAGTATATGTAAGCTTTAATTAATACATTGGAATAATACATCCATTTCCACTGAACAACACCTGCCCTGGGCTGAGCAATGAAATCCTAACATTTGTGACAAAAACATAAAACCCTAAAAAATATAAGATATTTTATACTATACTTATTGAAAATTATTCATTCAAAAAATAGAATTATCTAAAAGATTTCTTCTTTTTTTTTCATTTTGTTGAAATGTTTTTTAAGACTGACATTAAATTCAAATATACAAGCGCACACACAAATGTACATATATAGACAATTTAAATGAGGCTTACGGTCATATCAGGTTGAAACATTGGTTCCGGAAAAATCACTGAGCCTGGTCAGTAGCTCGGTGGGTGACCGCTTGCGAATATTAGATCCTGTAAGCATGGGTGCGCGGGTGGTGTAATGGATAATGGCTCGGAAATCTTAATAGCTGAACAGAGTTCCAATTCCCGTTGGGTTCTTTATATTAACCTACGTGCAAATATCATTGGGAAAGATATAAATCCACCTCTTCTTCTCCCAGCTATGGGTTAATTAATGAGACTTGTATCAGAAAACCAATATTCTCTCCCCAAAAATTATTACAATCTAAAAATATTTTCTGGCTTTAAATAACCTGCGAAAAGCTTGATAAACCGTAGAAAACGAATCAACCAATCAAAGAACAATTTGAATGAAATTGAAATGGACATGTGTGTCACGAGGATTAATTTCAGTTTCTGTATGGTAACAAGCCCTGGGTGACAGGAAAACTCTATAAGCCAAAATATGCAGTCATTTGAAGTTATTTGTTTGCCTCCTCTATTTAAATTGTTGCTCTAAGTATTTAAAAACATTTTTTGCTGTCTCTCTTAATCCCTGTTCTGTCAAACATTTATACAAGTGCATTAAGTAGTTTATGCTACTTCCCTCTGTCCATCTTGCCTCCGTCTTGTCTTACGAGTGTCAAATTTTCTAAGCCCTCTTTCCTCATTATGTAGCCCGGGAATTTCAACAATCTCTTTCTGATGCTAAGTATCAGTGTCCTTTTCGTTTCCATTCACTCTAAAATTTCGTCGTTGTTCACATGTTAAGTTCAGGCTATTCTCAGCGTCTTTCTATAGAACTCACATTTCTGTCTCTGCAAATCTCTTCATCTGTGAGGAGATTGTTCAGCATTCACTGTCATGTAGATGGACTAATATTGTATAACAGTTCAGTGCTCTTTCTAACGAAATTTTCTTGTTCCTTAATACTTTGCTCAGCTTTTGAAAAGCATCTTTCACTATCCCAATGAGTCTTCGGATTTTGATGTTGCAATTTCCGTCCTTTTTTAGATGGCTAGATTGACTTGAAAATCCGACAGAGGCGAAGAAAAAAATTGGTATTGGGATGAGAAACTGATCGGAAAGCGAAACGCCCTCACCACCTTGACAAAAAAAGTGCCTGTCTCATTGAATGAAATTGCTTAGTGGAAAATATAGTTTGTTTCGCTAGAATATAGTTAGAAAATAAGAATAAAGTTAAGGAAAAAATTTATAGAAGGCTAACTAAAAATGAACGGAAAAAATTGCAATAATCATAAATTGAATTTTAAACACAGTAACTAGAAAAGCTACAACGAGGTCAGCATATTATTGGAAGATTAAAAGAGAAGTAGGTAAGTTCCCTAAAATTACTTATAGAATTTGTAAAAAAAGTAGTACATGTAAAAACGATAGATATAGATACAAGCTTTGACTATAAGAAAAAATTGCGATACTAAGTTTAAGCAACGATAAAAGAATAGTTAAAATATATATAAGAAAAATAGAGTCAATTATTAGTTGCAGATATAACAAAATACCTATTTTTAGACCTGCCACTGGAACCGGATTAGCATATTGATTTATTCCTGTGAATTTTCTCACTGAACCCGACCCTACAGTGTATATATATATAACATTTTTATGTTTATACATTCTTTTTATAGATACAAATATTTAGGTAAATGCTCTGTTTTATGATAAACAGTATTAATAACATTTACCTGAATGTCCGAGAAATTTTCATAGAAAATATTCGTTCGCCGACAGGAATCGAACCTGTATCCTATACGGAACCGTCATTTAGCCTGACGTGCCTTAACCGATCGAGCCACAGAGAATTGTTCTGTTGGCAAAGTCGATTTTACTGCATTTAAACTACAAACTTCCATGAATTTCTTTAGTAATATTTTTTCCTTGTTGGTTTATCATTACCTATTTTCATCATAATAATGTTCAGCTAATACTAGGCCCAATAGTCACTCAAAGTAGAGCGTTACTGTTTGACGTTCTATAAGCGCAAGTGAGTGCAAAACGTGAAGTTCATGGGGCTATGCAGGAATATAACTGTTAAATGAAGACTTGAACCGGTCAAGATTATAGTGATTGGGAAAACACCCTGTCGGGTGACTGTCTCACAAAGCAGCATTTCCACGAGTTGAACTTGCTTCTTACTCATGGAATACGAAGGGAATTACATATCGTGTTCTAGTTGTGAACGTCATGGCGGCTGGGTCTAAGAAATGTAGCTCGCTAGAAAGCAGGCCATGGAAATAACGATAGAATAACAAGACGGTCTCATCTTTTCGTCTGTGGAAAAGAGGTTGCAATGTGGAAAATAATTAATCATCTACAAGGCCGTGTAGACCGTTTTGAACTCTAACAAAACAGGCAAATGAGGATTGGTTATCTCCAGCTCAGATATGGCAGTAATATTCCATTTTGGTCTTGTAAAGACAGAGAATAGGAATGTCACACAGATATTTAGTGGAGCCGTACAATGAAGCTGCTGGTTGATTCTTCAGCCTTCCTTAGTTTAACAAAAAACTGAAAGCTGGGTAAAGATGTCTATACGTTAAAATTATTATTTACCAAATTTCATAAGGGATAGAAAGATCAATAGACAGATAAAAGAGAGGATGTAGTAAAAATACATCGGGATGTGTCATTTTTATATTTCCAATAAGTCAAAGAAGAATCAGCAATATTATTAGTCCTGACCTGGCACCTCGACTTCAGTTCCCTTCCCACCGCCGTAATGTAGCTTCCTTATCTCTTTTTCTCTAAATACTTTCATGGTTATCGTTTTGATAAACTTTCCGCTGTGGTACACTTTGGGGTTAGTTTTTAAATTGTTTTTTCCCCTTACATTACAGACATGAATTGTACGTATGAGGACAAATTAGGTTTTTCATATAGACAAGGACACATGACACTGTGGATAAAGGCGTTGGTTAGATCCAATGACAGGAACCAAGTGTGTGAGTTCAAGGTTTAGGCAGTGGAGAACTTTCAGAGGGAAATTAACAGGAGATAACTGATAACTGACATTCATTAAACATAGCACGTGGAACCCCAGTGAGCGAAATAAAGGGTTCAGTTCGACCACCTGAAGAAGGCCGTAGCTTACGAAAACTTGTAATAAGTATGGCGACAAAGATGAGGACAATAGTCTGAATGATGTAAATCATGTACAAAATACCTCATCTCAGAAATATAGACAGATACTGAAAGGCCGAAACGTTGTAATAAATATGGCGACAAAGATGAGGACAATAGTCCGAATAATGTAAATAGTGTACATAATACCTCATCACAGAAATATAGACAGATACTGAAAGGCCGAAACGTTGTAATAAATATGGCGACAAAGATGAGGACAATAGTCCGAATAATGTAAATAGTGTACATAATACCTCATCACAGAAATATAGACAGATACTGAAAGGCCGAAACGTTGTGATAAATATGGCGACAAAGATGAGGACAGTAATCCGAATAATGTAAATAATGTACATAATAATACCTCATCTCAGAAATATAGACAGAGACATTGAGGTATTATGGCGGTAACTATGTTGCTTTGGTGTTAGGTATAATGTGGTATGTGATTGTGTTTAAATTTAAGACAGACGAAGACCGTACTTTTTCCCATTTTGTCCTTGCGCCGCATTCTGTATTTTCACAAATAAATATCACTTTTTACAATGGTACAAAGACTTTATGAATATAAGGGCAGTACGAAATTGACGACAATGTCCCATTAATTCAAAGTTGAATTGGCTAGATGTAACCGTAAATTCTATTCCAACAGTTGCTTCTTTCGCACTTCTCGCTTGTGGAACACTCTTCCGGCTACATGCTTTCCAGTCAACTTTGACCTTCCAAAAACTAAATGCAATATCAATCTTTATCGACTGTCTTCTTGACTACTTTTCTATTGTTTTTTCTTATTTTTTTTCTTGTTCTTTCCCACTAAATAACCCCTTGTGACTTAGTAGCTTCACTGCCTTGAAATGGGATGAAATGATTGTTAAAAATGCAGAGACGTACCCCTATCATTGGACGGGTCAGAATGAGGTCAAAATGCCTGTCTGTATCTCTGAGATAAGGTATTATTTACATTATTCGAACTGTTATCATCATCGTCATTGCCATATTCAAGGACACATAGATCAGTGGATAAAGACGTTAGTTAGATCCAGTGACTAAACCGAAAGAGATCTGAGTTCAATATCAGGCCACAACAGTGGTGAACCAAAACTTTGACATTTGAGTTAAAGGAAAATAACTGGGACATCCGGAAGAGGCATGGCACGTGGAACTAGAACAATTCATCGCACCCCGGTGGGCGAAATAAAGATTTCTGTTCGAAATCCAATCACCCGAAGAAGGCCAGAGTGTACAACGGTCGAAACGTTGTGAATATGGCAATGAAGACGAGGGTAACAGTCCGCGGTCAAATTGGCCAAAGAAGTGCGGATAAATGAGATAATATAGTATTTTAGTTGGCAATATCCGTTAAATGTTCATTGCTTTTTCGCAATATTTTTTTTCTTCTTCAAGTTTTAGCTGATATAATTTTTGAACAGAGATTGAGAGTTCTAGACCCCATCATTTACTCTACTATTTGCCGGATACACATGTCTCTTGTCAAACCTTTTCTCACTAGTGCAGCACGAACAACAGCCGAATCTTGGGTTGCGGCGATAAACAACAAATCATTTTAACGCGTTCCCCAATGCTAACTTTCATTTTCTGTTTGTGATGAATGTCAAATATTGTTGAAGACGACAAAAACAAAAAAGAAAGAAAGAAAAAGAAATTAAAAATATAAAGAACAAAAAAGTTTTCAGAAGTGAAAATGTTTTGAAATCCTGTGTATTCAACTCAACTGTAAGATGTTATTGTTTTAGTTGGATTTTAATTTTTCGCTTTTCAAAAGACGAAAGCGATTATATTTAAGAGCGAACAAAACTGATACAGGAACAAAGCTGAGCGCGCTTTTCATTTCCTCCATAAGCTGCTGATCGTTGTTGAAACTCATTCAACCAAATACAGCTTACTCACTGTTTTTTTTCACACTCTCGCACTCTGGGTTTATAACAAATTTTCTCAGTATCAACTTACTATAATGATTTAACTTGTGTTGATCTTCATCGCTTTATTGTCATGTAAGATGATTCGATCCTATCTATCTGTCTGTGTGTCAGTGTGCCAGTTTCCTCACATCTATCTATCTATCTATCTATCTATCTATCTATCTATCTATCTATCTATCTATCTATCTATCTATATGTCTCATTCTGTTACTGTTCTGTTATCATCTATCTATCTATCTATCTATCTTTGTCACATTCTATCTATCTATCTATCTATCTATCTATCTATCTATCTATCTTTGTCTGTCACATTTTATCATCTATTTATCTATCTTAGTCTATTCTCCTCTATCTATCTACCTTTGTCTGTCTCAGTTTCTCTCTCTTTCTATATATATATATACATATATATATATATATATATATATATATGTATGAATAAAAAGAGACAAGAGTAAAAACTATATTTAGCCGATGCGTTTAGTCCTCGGAGGGATTTTATGAAGGCAATGTAGGATTTATGATGCTGCACGTGTTTATATACACAGAGGCGTGGATGTCATTGGTTTATCAATGCTTGTAAATTTGAGAATATTCATGAATTTTCATCGGGTAGTTCAAAGGTCAGTCAAAGCAGATGGACGACAAAAATCTGGTCAAAATAAAGTGAGCGAGTAATATTCAGCATTATTCATTTTTTTATGAATATTGAGTGGATTGTGATTACATTGTTATGGTATAAACAGTTAGATTCACTCCTTTAAACTTTTCTTTTTGTGACCAGGATCACAATATTTATGAAATTTACCATTTTCCATTGGGTAAACTGGCGAATGTGAACATTCTCGTTCACGCAAAATAGGAAAAAATGGCATACGGTTCAAAAGTAACATTTATTTATTCTAGGATTATACAAAAGAGATTATACAAGTCAAAACATGACATCATTACTCCATTTAAGGTCAGTTCTAACGTTTTTAATGGTATAGGATAACGCAAGGAATCACGTGATTACTGAGCGGGTATAGGGAACCAATCATTTTTCCTGTATCTTGCAGCTGAGGTTAGCGGTGCATTTAAGGCCTTTAGTTGCTCAAGGAACGGAGCTTCCCCGAACGGTGGTGGAGGGACATCCATTCATCATGACCGGTGGTAATTCGGGTCCGATGGAATGTAACTAGTTTGGTTTTGGAGACATTGAATATAAACAGCCGAAAAGTTAGAGCAAGGTCAGACGAGAGATCAGCCGCCAATGTCTGATCCTTATGAGTTTTGGAGGTAAAAACCCGCTTATATCGTCGTATCATAGGCGGCAGGCATAGATATTCACAAATGAACTAAGTATACGGGGACGTCTGAGTTGATTGTTCAGAGGAGGACTGACAGTTAACTACTGCATTCAGGAACCTACTCGCTAAGAAAGACTTTATAAATGAGATGACCCTTCCAGTAATTCCATAGCTAGAGATCTTGAACACCAAACTTCGGTGTCAGACCTTGTATTGATTTATCATCAATATTAATATGATTGCTCTAGTTTCCGGAGGACTGGACATTAACGATTACATTCAGGGACCTACCCATTGGGAAGGACTTTATAAATGAGATAAATCGTCTTCTTCTCCGCCCCAGCTATGAGCAAATAGCAGGACAGGCCGAGTTCTATAGCCTTGGATGGCAACTGGACTACCGCAGAAAGAAATGGCAACCTACTGCGTGAAAAAATCTGCCCCGTCAGTCATGTATCGTAAGATACATGATCGCCTAAGCGTGTATTACGCATGGCTGACTGAAGATTTAAAATTTAACTGACATGAAAAATCACTGTGTTTTTTTATATTCTTTTTCATGTACCGTGTACTCTCAAGACGTCGGCGATCATGGCTCTCCCAATTTCCTGTCCTTTGTAGCTCTTAATTTTTTTCTTTTTGTTATTTCTCCCACACCCTGTATTCATGTGCAGTAAGTATGTTATTTGCCATGATATTTCTTGGGATTAATTGTGGATTGGTTCCCGTTGCCTTCTCCAATTCTAGTTAGCTGTCTGTTGGCTCAGAGAGAATTCTTCCACCCTTTGCTAGGTCTTTCGTCCTACTGGCTCGCTAACAAGCCACCTCACTCACAAGAGTTGGGTAGCCGGTGTAGTCGCCGACATTCAGACTGTGGAATACTTACTCAATATATATATATATATATATATATATATATTTGGTTGGATTGATGTGAGTTTGCGACCTTTGCCTGACGATAGCAAAAGCGTGAAACCCAGGATCAAAAACTCACATCAATCCAACCAAATATGTTAGCTCTATCTCTGATATTGAGCGCTTTCTAGTAAGTACCGCGCATATAATATATAAATAATTATATATATATATTTATTTATATTTATATACACAAACTTTTCACACACACACACACACACACACACACACACACATATATATATATATATGCACAAAGACCACCACTCAAATCTTTTTGCGAGTAAGAGGATTGTGGGTCAGAGTTAGTAAGGAGGAGACAGAAGATTGGTAATGTGAGAGAATAGAATAAAAAAGATTGTTTTACCTTATACTAAGTTCCATTATCTACTATTAAAACAATGCGCAATTATCGAGGAATTCCATTAGAGTCACACTAGTTACCAAAAACCCGAAGTAAGCAAGAATACACAATATATATATATATATATATATATATATATATATATATATATATATATATATATATATATATATAATTTTAATTATATGTTTAATTATCTTCCCAGACCAAAAAAAAAAAAACTATTAAATAAGCGACCTAAGCAATTTTTACTACGTTGATAAAACATCGAAAACCGAAAATAAAAAAAATAAAAAAATGAATATAAAAAACAAGTAACATAAATTAACCCAAATAAATAAACAATCTACTCCCGCCCAAATAACCGCCAGAAAGGATTACCCACAATGCACCACTGACTCATGTATATATAAATAGTCGAGAAAAATCCAACACTCGCGGCCTGATGATTGCGTCTAGCATGAAACAGCGTGCCGCCGCTGAGTATCAACTTCAATGTTCACATTTATATTTATATATATTTATATATATGCAAACATGCGGATATTTTTATTTACACATTAACCCAACGGGTCCGAAACAAAATAAAATAAAAATACATGCAAACAAGGTCATCAAAAAAGAAATCCTTATTTACTTCCAATTGGAATTTCATGTTAATCTTACTAACCTCGAAACAATAGTCATTTAGTGAAAAGTGTAGTAGATTTTCAGGGACCAAAAAAAGAAAACGAAGTGTTGTCTTCAATGAGATGCTATGTAAAGCAACCATCTTTTAAAACCTTGTACGATACAGGAGGATATCGTTGATAACAAAGAAAAGAGTACTGAACTGCCGCGTGATATTCCTCTTTTACGGCAGCGAATGATGGACGGTATCCATAAAGATGAAGAAGAGACTTGTAGTAACGGAGGTCTGGTTCTACAGAAGGATGATAAGGATATCATGGACCGAACATGTGAGCAACGATAAGGTTTTGCAGAAGATACAAAAAAGGAGGGAGCTTATACTTAACACCAGAAAGTGGTAACTAAAATATCTGGGATACCCAATGAGGAAGGAGGGTTTGGATAATCTGATACTCACAGGGCGGAGAGACGAAAAGATAAGCCAGGGAAAGCAACGTGTGACATACCTAGCGGGCTTAAGCAAGTGAATGACAGAAAATGGTTTAGGAGAAGTAGCAAAAGGAGAAAAGATATTGAGAACTACAAGGGATAGGAGGATGTGGAGAGCCATGATCGTCTACGTCTTGAAGGGACACGGGAAATAAAAGTACTACATTATGCTTTGTTTTGCTCTCGCTCTCCCTTTTGCTTTCAACTTGTCCTGTGAGTATCAGATTTTCCAAGCTCTCTTTCCACTTTATGTGTCCTAGAAATATTATCTGTTTCTACCTAATGGTAAGTATGAGTTTCCTCTTTGTTGCTATTGTCTCTATAACTCACATATTTGGTACATGGTATCCGCAGCATCCTTCTGTAGAACCACATTTCTGTTGCTTCGTGTATATTCTTCATCGTTGAGTAGATTGTCCAGAATTCACTGCCATATAGGATGACCAATCTCATATAACAGTTCAGTACACTTTTCTTTGGTTTTAACGAAGTTTTCATGTTTCTTGATACTCTGCTTAGCTTTTGAGAAGCATCTTTGGCAATCCCAGTGCGCCTTCGGATTTCAGTATCACTCTCTCCGTCTTCTGCTAAAACACATCTTTATGTTATACGTGATGTGCAGATTTACACATGAGAAATTGTAAGTCAAGATATAAGTAATTAAATATATATATATATATATATATATATATACAAAATTGAAGAGGATGAGACAAAGTAGAAAATCTATAAACGACGTGTTTTTCGCCGACGTCTGTTGCAGTTTCTTTAGGTCAGAACTAATTAAAAAATTGTCTTCCAGTGAAACCATCTTCAATGAAGCCAAGAAAGGTTATGAATCAGTTATAAAAGATACATATACATAGCACACAGCACAAAAAGGAAGCGAACAGGAATAGAAACATATGGTCTAACCCACCGTACAACAAAAACATAAAAACAAACGCATGGAAATATTCATTAAACTCAGACGGAAAGACTCCCTCATCCAGAATTTTATATTAGATATTCAGAAAAAAACCCCAGTAAAAATAATACAGTTGTACCTAGAACGTGACACAATTAATAAAAAGCACAAAAGGAAAAGAAGCCAACGAATCGCCTGCACAAATCAAATACACTTGTAACTGCAGAGCAAAGAACGAATGTCCCTTCAATGGCAATTGTCTGAAGAACAATATAATATACCAAGCCAGAACAATATAAATAATACCAATCAGTAGATAACGAAGAAAAATATACATGGCAGTAGCTGAAGCAACCTGGAAATAAAGAAATTTCGCACACAAAACACTGTTCACAAATAGTAAATACGCGAACAGCACAATACTTTCTAAAAAAAATATGGGAAATTAAAAACAAAAAAACAAATCCCACCAATCATATCATGGAAAATAAAGAAAACAGCATCAGCCTGCAACAATAGACCCAAAAAACTCTCTCCTTCGGCAGAGAAGAACCCTGACGAGGCTTTGCCGAAGGGCAAAATTTCGTCCGAGGTGGTAGACAGGCCTTGAACCCGTTTATTCGGGTTCAAAGGGAATATTTTTGGCCGAGCCTACGGGCTAGGAGAACCCACGATAAATTCGGCCTTGTGCCACATACGACCCACGTGCGGGGCGTTAAATATAAATTGAACCGTTCAATGCTGTCAAACTCTCCGCCTCGCTGGAGAGGAACCCGGACGAAGCTTTGCTGAAGGACAAAGTTTCGTCTGGAGAGGTAGACAGGCCCAGAACCTGTTTATACCAGTTCGAAGGGAATATATTTGGCCCAGCGCACGTACGACCCATGTTGTGGGGGGGGGGGGTGGCGTTAAGTATAACGGTAATATAAACTGTTCTACTGAGGCTGTTCACAGCTCCTGTCGAACTCTCCGCTTTTCGCCGAGAGGAACCCAGACGAGGCTGTGGCGAAGGGCAGAGTTTCGTCAGGGGAGGTTGACAGAACCTAACTCGTTTATGCGGGTTCTACGGGCATTTTTTGGCCGAGCCTACGGGCTTGGATGACCCATGTTAAACTCGGCCTCGTGCCACATATAACCTGGTGGGTGGGGAGGCTGTTAAATATAACGGTGATGTAGACTGAATGCTGGTCAACCGACACACACTCCCAAGTCGTGTAACACACATCTGTTATATTTACTGTTCAATACACTATTTATCTACAACCTCTTGTTTTGGTATTTCTTAACCAATTACTTGGTCACAACAGTAACACAATACAATAAATAAGTAAACACATTAACAAATTACGAATGCGCACGTAAGTACAAATAAATGCAATAATAACAGAAAACAAAAATAAAAATGTAATAAATATTCAATAATAAATAATGTGTAAAGAAATTAACAAACAACTCTTTAAAATAGCCACACACATGTATTCGGCTTCCCAATTATATCTACTCAAATAGCACCTATAGAATAATTTGAAACATATGCGTTGAAATGGCAACCGGCTCCCCGAACAAGGTTAAATTATGTTTTAATTCAACACTTAACTAAGAAAATATTAATTTTTTTTCCCCTTCCCTAGTTTTGGTATATTTTAACACCAGTTGTTGAAAATAATTTTTCTTTTGAACCAATTAGTTTTATTAGCCGACGATATTATTTTTATTGAAGATGTGTTGGCCGAAATGTACCTAAAATTTTAATCGCCGTGATAATTTTGTATATTTGTTTATGAATAAAATATGATCCCACTCTTAAAGATCTTTTTATCCTGGTGGGGCAATTATAATCTGCTTATATATATATATATATATATATATATATATATATATATATATATATATGTATATATATATTGATGCATGTTTCATTAAATAATATAGAAAAGTTTTGTCTATTTATTTTAAGTAAGTTCTTTTTAGATTGGATTTAAACATGTATCAATATGGTGATTTCCTTTCGTCTTTCAATGATAATGTTATTAAGCTGATCAGACAATATGAAAATAAATTACTTAAAATAGACAAACTTGTCTATATTATTTAATGAAATATGCATCAATGAAAACTTGCCGCCTAAATATAGAAAGTCCGACTTTAATAAATAAAATTGTCGGACTTTGTCCATTTCTTAATGTATGACGTCATTTGTTTACATTTGATACGCCATGAGCAGTTATGAATGTGCGAGATTCATGGAAGATTGAAGTTTATAAGCAGTAAATTACCGAACGATCCTTGGTGGCCGAGAGGTTAGGCACGTCAGCGTAAATGACGGTTCCGTATAGAATGCAGGTTCGAATCCTGTCCAACTGAAAATTTCTCGGATATTCAGGCCGGTAAATGTTATTTAATACTGTTTAATATAGGTATGTCCACTAGGTCACGTAAAAAAGCGGCATATCACGATAAAAAATGACTCATAAATCAACGAAAACAAAGTTTTGTTTAAATATGTTGTTATTTAATTGAAAGCTAAAGCATTAAATTTATTATTTACACTAAGTAAAATATTCTGAAGTCTTTTAGATAGAAATTATATAGATTGGAATGTCAAATATATGCTCGATTTTTGTTTAATTTTCTTAAAAGCGGACATTTTCTTAAATTTTAAGAAATTTGTAAACAAACAAAATTTTGAATTTAAACTTCTTCCTAAAATAAATTTATATATTTTTGACACGTTATTTGAGTAAAATTAGAAAATTTAAAGTTAAAATAATCTGATATGAAACAAACAGTACTTACTTATAGCTTAAAAAATTTGTATCCAAACATTTCTTAACGATGTGTCTGAAATTTTTGCATGTCTTTCATCGATTTCGCAATTGACGAGGCGATGACAGACAGCTATGGATGATCAAAATTGACAAATTTTTAAATTAGGCGAACGCCGTTTTTCGTTTGTAACTAGTACTTTTTAAATATTAACATTTTTATTCAGCAATTATGTACTATTTTTTTAATTTTTTTATTTCATACTTTCTTAATTAGACAATTTTTTAAATCATTACATAATTGTTTAAACTTTTCTTATTAATTAGATAATTGTATATAAACTTTTCTTATTCAAACTTTTTCATTAGATAATAATTTTTTAACTTTTTTTTTTTTTTAGATAATTGTTTGAAGTTTTTATTAGATACTAATTCTTTATTGTTTTAATTATATAATTGTTTAAATTTTTTAAATGCATAATTCTTTAAACTTTTTTATTATTTAGGTAATTCTTTAAACTTTTTTTATTATTTAGGTAATTCTTTAAACCTTTTTTTATTATTTAGGTAATTCTTTAAACTTTTTTTTTATTATTCACGTAATTCTTTAAACTTTTTTTATTATTCACGTAATTCTTTAAACTTTTTTTTATTATTCAGGTTCAGGTAATGTTATTGTCTTGGTTTCCGTTTCTCTTACTTTCTCAATCTTATGTTAAATTAATTAATAAGAAAAAAATTATTTCAATGAAATATTATCCAAAATAAAAGAAAATACTTTAAAGAAAAATATTTAATAAAAAGTAATTAAAAATAATTACAACTTTTAAAATTTGAAAAGAATTTCTGCAAACACGTTAACGATGTGGATCTGAACTGGACAGAGAAGAGAAATAACTGCGGTGCCAGACGACACAAATCACGTGACATTTTTATGTCGCGTATACATTTTCATACATAGAAATTATGAACGTTTTTCAATAAAAATTTATTTTTAAAATTATTTTAAAATTATTTCTGCATAAACGAGTGTTATGTGCTTTTCAAAGTTCGATTCGTAAATTTACATTTTCATTACCGTTATCATTACATTGCGTGCACGATTGAAATAAATAATTTTAAACGATTTTTGAAGTATTAAGACGTTAATGAATAAATTTTTAAAATCTGGAAAAAATTTGCAAAAAATACATTATTCATCGAAAAATTTTTATTTCTTCACAAAATAATGTCCTTAGTATAACGTATCTACAAAAACAGGTGGAAGCTTTTCTAATTAATTAAATTAGATACTTTTTACATTTTTTTTTTTTACAATTCAAATCTGATTTTCTATAAAGTAGCAAATGTTTGACAAAAAAAAATTGGTGATTTACTTTCTACAATGATTCCTGTTTATAACTAATAAAAAAAATCCCGGGAACTCTGATTTAATTTCTCGAAATTTCATGAAAATATGTAAGTGGGTGGAAACATGTTAAAAAAAAAATGTCTTTTTAACAAGATTTTCTGAAAAAAAATTTTTTTTAAATAATTTCATTCATTTCTGAATAAGTCCTGAAAGTTACATTAAAATCCAACAATTATTTGATTTTTGCAAGAATTTCCTAATTAACGTGTGTTTTCCTCGGGGAAAAGCGCAAAATAAAACAAACCTTTTTTTAGTCTTATCGCGCAGTCGTAAAAAAAAACATAATTTTTAACCAAAATTTTCTACGTGTTAGAAAGGAGTAAAAAATTTCAAAAAATATTTAAAAAATACTTTGGTCTTTCCTCTTTCATAACAACATAAACATATTGAGACAAAACTTTGTTTTCGTTGATTTATGAGTCATTTTTGATCGTGATAGGCCGCTTTTTTACGTGACCTAGTGGAGGTACCTAGTTTAATATAAACAGAGCATTTACTTAAATACTTGTATCTATAAAAAGAACGTTAAACATAAAAATGTCTTTAATAAATAAAATATATGTATATATATAGTACATGTAAATAAATCCTTTGGTATATAATCCAAGTGAATACAAATAATATTAAAACTGATCTACAAAAAGAGTTCAATGTATTTATTATAATAGAGCATATAAATTACACAACAAAGTCCAAAATTAACTCACATGAGTATAGATCTATTTCACCTCTGGACACAGTTCATACACACACACACACACACACATATATATATATATATATATATATATATATATATATATATATATTACATACAATAGAAATCCAAGATTACCCCGTTCGATTAGATATTTTGACCCACAATGACTTACTTATAGGACTTGTCAACTCGGAGGTGTGAAGATATAAAATAAAACAGGGGCTTAAAATTTAGACATTGAGAAGAATTTTCAAATTTTTTAAGAAAGAGTAAGTAAAAAGGTAATATCTAAAATAAAAAATTAAAATTAGGACAATATGGAATATACAAATAATAATACATATGATATAAAAAATGAAATAACTATTAAATGAAATTATAAAATAAAATAAATAAAATATATTAAATATGAATTAATAAATAAATATTAAATATAAATAAATATTAATTAAGTTAATATTAATTAAAAATAAATATCAAATATAAATTAATTATTAAATATAAAATAAAATATGAAATATTAAATATAAATTAAATAAAATATTAAATTAATTAATTAATTAAAATAAAATAAAACATGAAAATAAAATAAGAACAAAAATAACAAAAACTAATATAATAATAATAATAATAATAATAATAATAATAATAATAATAATAATAATAATAATTAAAAAATTAAAGGTGCAAGATGATAAACGAATAAAAAAAGAAATGGACGTAACAAAGGTAAAAAGATAAGAAAACTCCATAAAAAAACATAAGTTGGGGGAATGTTATTCGATAGGATTGAAAAGGAGTAAACGATATATATATATATATATATATATATATATATATATATATATATATATTTCTGTCGCTATAAATTATTTTGTTTAATACAATTTTTCTCTTTCAATGAAATCTAATTCTTTCAAGATTTCAACGTTTTCTAGTTTTTTTTCCTTTGAATTTTATTTATTTATTTATTTATTTATTTCAACTAAAGAGCGGAACGCAATTAATTCACTGAAAAAAGAAAAAAAAAAGAACAAAAACTCATGTCACTGTCTTCTCGAATTGGATTCATGGTTTCAGCTTCGAATCAACAAATAAATGAAATGATTTCCATATAAAGGCAACTTGAATTCGCTTTGTAAACGAAACTTAAAAACAAGGAAAGAACAAGAGAAAATATAAGCGCAAAACATTGGATTTTTTTTTCAAACTTCAGCTTGTCAATGTGTTCTCTCGCTTTTGCAATATTCAACGTAAACATTTCGCATTTAAAAATCTGTTCAACAAATACAAAAATGAACGCTCCCAATTACACGAGTTTATTTACTTTTCTTGTTTTTGTCGGTGTGTGTGTGTGTGTATGTGTGTATGTGTGTGTGTGTGTACATTTTTTGTCCGTGGCGATGAGCTGCCCCCGTGGCAAAGACAGAATACAAAGACAGTTAAAGGAACTATATTCTGATACGCGGATATCTGCAAAGCATAGTAATTATCCGCCCGGGATATGGGATTGGTGTGTCGACGTCAGATTCCAAACGAAGCTCACTCATTCTTTCTGACAGTCTGTATCAATAGTGAGATTCTCTGAGGATTGCTCTACTGTAAAGAACCCCGAAGGAATTAGAAGTCTTACCAGAATTCATTGTTGGCGGCCATAAGCTTAACAGCATGAGATATGCAGATGGCAGTGTTGATAGCAGACACAGAATGTAAGCTACAGGAAGTATCACAGAAACTAACAAAGGACAGTGAGAAAAAAAGAACGAAACGTCAACTATCTTTTTCTTTTTATGTGCCGTGTCCATTCAGCACCTAGTTGATCATGACTCTCCACTTCTTCCAATCTCTCGTAGTTCTCAATAAATTCCGTCACTCTTCAACTTCCCTCAAACCACGTTCTGTCATCGACTTGATTAAACCCACCAGGTATGTCATGCGTTGGTTTCATTTGTCCCTCTTATCCTCTATTCGACCTGTGAGTATCAGATTCTCCAGGCCCTTCTTTCTCATTACGTATCCCAGAAACTTCAGCTGCCTCTCCCTAATGTTAAGTAGAAGTTTCCTCCTTGTTTGCATCCTCTCCAAAACACGCTCGGTCCATGATATCCTTAGCATTATTCTGTAGAACCATACCTCCGTTGCCTCGAGTCTCTTCTTCATCTTTGAGGAGACAGTCCAACATTCGTTGCCTTAAGGGAGGAGAGATGTCAGGTAGCAGCTCAGTACTCTTTTCTTTGTTGCCAAAGAAATACCCCGGTCTTGCCTAGTTTTTGGAATGCGTCCTTGGCCAACCCCCGCCAACTATAAGAAGACATAATATATGATTTGTCAGCAAAGAAAAAGTCCAACATGCGAATTAAAAATTGATGATACTAAAAGGAAAAAGTGGAAATAAAACGAAACATCTAAGAATTATTTTAACAGATCGTGGAAAATTCGGTGTCAAAAGATGATGGCAATTGTGTAGCGATTTGGAAATGTTTTCGGTTTAAGATCCGAAAATAAATGATTTTCGATTGAGCCCTCTTTTAGATTAAATATTACGAAATTTTCCTGTATTCGTTCTCATCTTAGCCGGATATATATATATATATATATATATATATATATATATATATATATATATATATATATTGTGTATTTAGGCAGCATCTTTTCATTGATACACGTTTCATTAATCATTCATTAGATGATTTCTAAGCAAAGATAAACACGCGCATATAAGACGCTAGAAGCAAAAATCGCACCGCATCTCATGACGTCACACATGACCACACGAGAGTTAATTGAGAAGTATAAAGTATGGTAAGCCGTTGGTATAAACCAATGGCTTCTGTTACCAATTATAGACATTTAAGAATATTTATAGAGATGCCATAATTGATTTTGTTTGTGTTGGGATTCAACTGTTTGATGTATAATGCTTCTAGGATTTTTAGTTTTTGTCTATTGCTTTCATGTCGAAGTATAATTGTGTTTCGACAAGTATTTTACGGAATTGTGTGTGCGGGCAAGCATGTTGTTTTAAATGTCTAAAAATGTTAGAGTTGTCATTCAAATGTAGTGTCAAGCGCCGGGAAAGCGAGTTTGTTGTGTGACCAACATAAATATTATTTAATTCGTTGGAGATACACTCTCCCAAAGGGCACTTGAATTTATAAACTATGTTGGTTTTTTGCAAATCGCTAACCGGGGAAGAAGAATCATTGCGAAGTATTAAGTTGGATATACTAGATTTAGTGTAGTATATGATTAATTTAATTTTTTTGCTAGGATCTGCAGTTGATATATTATCATCTATGTAAACATTGACAGACTATCATCACTGTCTTGTCCGTATAATGTTTGATAAGTTGTAATTGACATCTTTGATAATGGCTTATGTAAGCCGAAAGCTTAGATTGTATTAAAAAAATATGGATCCCTATTGTGAATTTCTTTATTCGTTCGACGATAATGTTATTAAACTTATCAGATGTTACGAAAAATTTTTACATAAAATAAATAGACAACACTTGTCTATAATATTTAATGAAACGTGTATCAATATATATATATATATATATATATATATATATATATAATAAAAAATAAAAATAGAATATATATATATATATATATATATATATATATATATATATATATATATATATATATATATAAATAAATTTCCAAGAGGATAGAATCCAGGTAGAACTCAATGTCCAGGACAGAGAAAGAATAAAAGAATCAAACACTAATATTCCCTGGTTATAATTTATTACATTGGAATCGTAATCACGATCCAATTCATCAAACATAAAAATTCAAAAAGAAATCGGAAAATATAACTCCGGGTATAAAAAACAAAATTTTAGTGAGAGTGTATGTGTGGGAGTGGGAAACAGGTTTGAGAGGGAAATGTATGAAAGCTTCAGAGAGAGGGTGTAACAGAAGAACAGGAAGGCCTAAGGGTGAAGGTGGGGATTAAAATTTAAGAAGTTCTTTTTGAACTTGTAAGATGATTTCACATACTTCAGATTGTTGCCGCCAACAGTAATAGGAACGATTGGAAAGGTATGGGCAGGTGGTTTTTATTGTATACCCTTGACCTGCTTAGGTGTATGTTCTATATATATATATATATATATATATATATATATATATATATATATATATATAAAGTTAAGTTATGAAAAACTTGGCAATCCGTATGGGTAGTCCCAAGGAGGCTGAAATCCTGAGAGCTCAATGTAAATCCAGAGCTAATATTTTAAAGAAAAACAGAACACTTTAATGTTCCATTATAAAAATTTATTTCACCAGAGGCTTTTTAAAGTACGATGGATCATCTTATAGCACTTCCAAAACCTTTTGGAAGTGCTATATGATGATCCGGCGTCCTTTAAAAATGCTCTGGTGAAATAAATTATTATGATGGAAGCTTAAAGTGGTCTGTTTTTCTTAAATATATATATATATATATATATATATATATATATATATATATATATATATATATATATATATATTCTTTAACATATATATATATATATATTCTTTAATATATGTATATATTATATTATATATTAATATATATATATATATATATTAATATACATATATATATATACATATCCACACACATACACACATATATATATATTAATATACATATATATACATACATATACACACACACACACACACACACACACACACACACACATATATATATATATATATATATATATATATATGGTGTTATTATTATTATTGTTTTCTTTGATTTATGTTCTATACACATTTCCTTCTGGGTCCCATCCAGAGACCTCGGTCAGAAATAGTTATATGGTTTTATAACATTTTCCACTGATCATCTTAAAAAAATCTAAGATCACATACATTTTACATAGATAATGCTCTTCGTAATGTGTCAGCTGTCCAATTATTTGTATTTCTGTAACGAATGGGCTACCAGGAATTATTTCAATGAGTCAATGGAAACTTTTTCCAATCCATTCCGAGGGGCTCGGACAACGAGATTTCCACGTCAAGATCCCTGTATTTTGATAATTTTGAAGATCTTCAAAGATACAATACAGACTACAGGGACTGCCATGTCAATAAAAAAAGCATATTCTGCGTTTGCATTCTGTGATTATGATGTCTGGGTGATTAGCTGTGGTTGTTCTGTCTGTGTGCATTGTAAACCCCCATAAAATTGTTACAGGTCCTATCTCTGTAACCGAGTCTGGTTGATATTCATACCTGTTTCTTTGATCAACGCTATCATATTCAGTTGGTGATAACCATGTACTTTCCATTTTAATTGTTGACCATGAAGATCCTTATCTTGCTATCGTTTCTGCTTTTGGTGCATAACATTTGCTTTTGCTTTCCTTTTTAAGGTTCTATGAAGCTACTGTAGGTGTATTATGGTTTATTTACACTTGAAATTCTCTCTTTTGATTTTCTTGACTTTCTTTATTACTTTAGGTTTCTTAGTTTTTCATGTTCTTTGGCACAGATCATCCTTTAGTCTTCTGTAGTTTCGCGGTATCTTTGAAAATCGGTTATCGGGGTTCTAGTTGAACTAATCCTCTGCCTCCTACGGATCTGGGCACATATAGACAATCAACATCAGCCTTGTTATGATGCGTGCTGTAACAAGTTTAAGGGAATTTTCCTGTGTATCTCTTAATAACTTAGACTTTTATATTTAAAGAAGAAGAAGAAGAAGAAGAAGAAGAAGAAGAAGAAGAAGAAGAAGGACTTCCTAATGCCTGATAAATGTCTCAAATCCTTGCACTAAATGTGCGGTTTTAGGGACTAGAACGTATACGTCTCAAAATGGCGGATTTGAATTTAATATATTTTTTACACATTTTATTACTGATTCTTATGTATTTTTAAAAAAAAAAAATCTAACGAGAAAGGATCCCCATAATCTGAGGGGACCGATACCGGTTTTGAATTTAGGGTTTTTACTGAATTCAAAACCGGCGAAGTGAGAAGCTTTCTCGTTTTGCCACTCATTCCCATAATGTCAGCTATGGTCCAATTAAAGATGCTGAAAGTGAATACCCCCACAGGTACAGCCAAGTTGTTTATGTTTGATAGTCCTTTTTTTTTTTTTTAATCAAACTTGGTATTTAAAACCAGATGCACACGTCTGCAATATTCTTTTCTTAACTTCTTCCTTTGGTTATCCTGTATTCTATCTCCTTCGCTAATTCCTTGGTACCTATAATTAATCCTTAATCTTTGTGACAAAATCTAGATTTATTGAGTGTGTTTCTGTAATTCTTCATTTCTTGAATGTTATTTTTGCACACTTGTCTAATCTGAAATCTTTACCGATGTCGTCACTGAAACATTTTATAGTTTTGAGGAGACCCTTCAACATATTGTCATCTTTGGCTTCCATGATATCATCCTCCATGCAGAAGAGGCAATTAAACGCTTTTTGTTTTACTTTGTAGCCATAGTTATTACTGTTTAGTTCATGCAAAAGTTGGGATTACGGACAGACAAAACAGAAGGGGCGACAAAGAGTCTCCTTGAAAGATTCCTCGTCGGATATTGAATAATTGGAAGAGGCAGCACCTTTGCTGGGATTTGGGTATAATGTGATTTTCCACAGCTCCATGGTATATTTAAGGAAATTTACTATCTCCCAAGAGACGTTATACATTTTGAAAGCCTTAAGAATCCAAGAATGGGGCCAACTATCAAAGGCTTTACGGTAATCTATCCAAGTTGCGCAGAGACATTTTTTCTGCATTTATTAATAGTTGATCTTTATAATTATTATTATTATTAGTAGTAGTAGTAGTAGTAGTAGTAGTAGGAGTATTACTATAAACATTATATTCCTCCTATTGGGAGGGGAACACACACAGAGACACTATATATATATATATATATATATATATATATATAGTGTATATTTAGACTGCAATTCTTCATTGATGCGTGTTTCATTAAATAATATAGACAAGTTTTGTCGATTTATTTTAAGTAAGTTCCTTTCATATTGTCTGATAAGCTTAATAACATTATCATTGAAATACGAAAGGAAATCACCATTTTGATACATGTTTAAATCCAATCTTAGCTTTCGATGATGAAAATTACTTTTCAATATATCAAACAATACACGGAACAATAATGATAGTTTGTTTTTGCTGCATGAAAAATTTCAAATCAACGACTAAGTCGTGTATACGAGACGCGGAAGTGAAAATCGCATCGCAGCTCGTGACGTCACACATGACTACACTGTTCTTAAATGACAAGAAAATATGACAGAAATTGTTTTTTTTTTATACGGTTTCTCAGCTATTTGCAGATGACTGGGAAGCAGAAAAAATATTTTTTTATATTGTAAAATTAGTTTTTGGATATTAAGAATTTTACTGATAAAAAAAAACCCTGTTAACTAACCCATGTGTGGGTGATGAGAGGTTGATTAATATCTTTTCCAAGGTGTGAATATTATGAACACAACTCGAATTGAAACTCGTCTCTCTACTTTCCAATTATGAGCCGTTATCAAATACACCAACCGCACATCCAAGCTTAGGGCCTCCACAGGTCGGTCTGTCAGACACACTGCTCTTTGCCGTCGTCTAAAGTGCCGAGCTAATGCTATGAAATCGAAGTCCACGGCGCCGTGCCTGCCCTGTCTTGTACTTGTTCGAACCAATGTACTAAGCCCGAGGAGTCCATTAATTTCTCTCGCGGCTCAAGGTAGTTGGGTGGCATATCCTTTCTTTGAGACGGCATGCAGAGTGGATTTCTTTTTGCGGTTATCTTCTTCTAGCCTTTACCTAAAGATGCAGGACCTACAAGGCAGCAGAGCTGGTTTGAATTTGAATGTTCCTTCTCTTAGGCTGGTTGAAAACTAAGGCTGCATGACCCAATATGTCCTGCTATTTTAACCATAGCTGGAACACTGAGGACATTTGTACATATTTCTTTATATACCTCCACCACTTGCTGGCACCTGATCCTCAACAATTTTTCATGTTCATAACTACTCTCAAATTCGGGTCATCCATACATAAATATATATGCGTCATTAGAGCCCAGAGACCGTTAGCTTAATAATGAAAATCCCTTGTTGGGTGACGGGCAAAGAAGCAATATATGGAATGACAGAGTGTCGTAGTGGAACAGGTAGGACGAATATGGATAGTCAGAGCGCTCGGCGAAAATGAAAACGTCGATGATATGATCGCGGCTTTCTTTCAGTGCAATGTTTAATGTTCTTCAGTACTTATTCATGTTCGTTGTGAAATTGCAAGGGCCGCGTTTGCAATGCAAAAAGTAAGGATAAACTGAGCATGCGCACTGATGCATAATAAATATGAAAATCCGGATTAAATCATGGAGCAAATATAAGCTACTTTAAAATAAATCTATAGAAACGTAAGTATCTAATCTGACACAAAGAATGATTTGATTTGAAATAGTTGTTTTCATCTCTAACCCAAAATCAAAACAAACCTCCGTTACCGGAATTTTACAAACACACACACACACACATAGAACAAGAACTTGTAAAACCTGGGATGACCCATGCCCTTTATGCCTACATGAAAAACTACACATTATTAAGTTTCTAAATAATGAAAATTTATTAAACCATAGACATGAGTTAACGGTTTTTTGCCATCAACAAATTTTCGCTTTAAATAATTAGCATAAAATAATCTAAATTACATAAAGATTTAAAAGCTTAACCCAATCATAAGATAGAAAAACCCTTTATGAAGTCGTCAAAAACAAATTGTAGTTCAGTGAGACGTGTTTATGTACGAAACGGCCCTTTAGAAAAAATTCTTTAGGCACTTAACGACGTACGATGGTGCTAACAGCTCTCTGGCACTTTGACTGAGCAGACGATGTGCGTATATGAATGCCATCATACGCTTTGAAATGGACACCCCGGCCCTGCCTCGGCTTGACCTCTTTCCGAAGGTGACTGATATGTGGATACAAATTGTTAACTCTTACGCCCCTTATCAAAATTGTCGCTCCAGCCATTCCATAGTAATTAATTTTAAGAATGAACATGCATATAAAGATGCGTAAATTTCAAGATTGGTTATTCGTAACTTTTTGCTTGAGGATGAAACAGGGCTTGATACTTTAATTTAATTTAATTTTGATAATCATATTGAGGTTTTTGGCTCTTGTTTTTGAAACATGAGAACTCTTATGTAGCGAAGGAATCATATTTAAAAAAAATAATTATAATTTAAACTCTAATTGTGCATAGAGCACTGTTTTTTTAAAAATAAAAATACTAAAGAATTCCGGGTTATTTACCTAACGTGTTCTTTTCTATACACACATATATATTTATTAAAGACATTTTTATGTTTAACGTTCTTTTTATAGACACAAGTATTTAAGTAAATGCTCTGTTTATAATAAACAGTATTAAATAAAATTTACCGGCCTGAATGTCCGAGAAAGAAAATATTCGTCCTTTGACAGGATTCGAACCTGCATCCTATACGGAACCGTCATTTAGGTTGATGTGCCTTAACCGACTCGGCCACAAAGGAGCGTTCGGTAGGCAAGGTCGAATTTACTGCTTATAAACTTCATAAATACGACCTTGCCTACCGAACGCTCCTTTGATTTTATAGTTTATTTATTAATTGCATATTCTTAAAATGCATTTATAAAATTCCACTGTAGACGTCATCAGTGATGCTACCCTGGCTTCATTACGGATTTCGGGTATTACTGCATCTGATCCGTTCTGCCTCGTACCCCGTGGCCTCTCCGCATAATTTGATCCACGATGTGATTTTGACAACAAAAAATGTATTGACAATCAGGAGGTAGAGGTTGCTTTTATAATGCCAACAAGCCTTGCATTATTCAATCAGGATTTACTTGCTTACTGTCCATATATATATATATATATATATATATATATATATATATATATATATATATATATATATATATATATATCCCAGTACTTGGTGAGGGCGGAGGATTGGCTGTTGATTTCCCCCCCCCCACCAGGTCGACGCTTGGACATAAGGTAAGCTGTACATTCAGTTACCATCATGAGGAAGAAAACAGACAACCACTTGCTGGCCCGTGTGAGTATAGTTTCGCTCTAGCAGAAACCCATTTACATTTTTCTTTGTTTTTTTGTTTTTTTTCCTTGGTTTTTAAATTTATCTATTTTTTCTCTCCCACCCACTCAAAGACATTTTGTCCCAATGATTCTCCCTTATTTGATAGTTTAGTAAGAAATCCCGGTTCGAAAGAAAAAAAACAAAAAAACAGGAAAAATGGAAAATTAAATGTCTTTGGTTAGATGCGATAATAATCCGGGTAACCTTATTTTCAATTTCTTTTTAGAATAGACAATGGGACTTATACTAAGTTAAAACTTAATGTGATAGGGTATAGCCAAGTGTGATCCAGGTCTCCTTACCTGTTATATCCCCCCAATCCTTCCCTCTGTTTGAGTCGTACTTTTTTGTGTTATCTGTAATAGGAGTAGGTAGTCTCTTCTACCGCCCGGTTAACACTCCTCCCCCTTCTATTGGACACGAGTAGAGGCTTATACCTTGTTTCTTGTCTAGGAAGGGGTTCCCGGTACTCTTGTTCTCCCCGGCCTCTGTATTAGTGCAGCTCTGTTTCTCCCGTGATGTGTGCAGTCGGTGACATCACCTCTTCATTCTAAGGGTACACGGTTGACAGTTCTCTGGTTGCTGTTTCCGACTGGTAGTTAGGAGCCCTAACTCTTGCGTAGCGTCTTGAGCGGCCGCTCTGATCAACAGTTGCATAATACCGGGGTGTTAGTAGTGCCATGTCGCGCATGGAAAGGTGTCCCTGCAATCACCTCCGGTGGGTAGCCCTGAGGCCACATAATGATGCAGATTTTGCCAACTCCTCTCTGCCCGCGTCACAGTCGAAACTGTCTGTTTCTTTTACTTCGGGCCTTCTCATCTTACAAACAAAATTCAACATGAGTTACAAAAACCGAAAGATTAACCCTAAACCAGCCTCTCAAAAACCACCTAAACCCCTCAACATTTCGTTCTCCAACATCCGGGGCATTAGGACAAACTTCTGCAGTCTGGAATCTTTCCTCACTGCAAACGGCCCGGATATACTGGCTCTCTGTGAAACAAACCTTGTCTCGTCTATCACCTCTTCTGATCTCTCGGTCCCCGGCTATCGTCCTCTCCTCAGAAAAGACTCTCTAACCCACATGCACGGTCTTGGTGTCTACGTCAAGGAACATCTCCCTATGGCCAGACAGTCCTCACTCGAATCGCCAGACCAGTCATACATGTGTCTCCGACTCTCTCTCCTCAATGCGGTAAGCTATCTCTTCTTCCTTTACCGCTCTCCATCCTCTCAAGACTGTGAGATACTCGATAGCATTTCTGACAGCATAGACAAGGCTCTCTCCCTCCACCCGTTTGCTCACATTTTTGTGTTTGGTGACTTTAGCGCCCATCACACCTTGTGGCTTAAGAATGCTACTACTGACCACGCAGGCATTCAAAAGCTAAATTTTTCAATCTCCCATTCCCCGACACAGATAGTTAACTTCCCCACTCGTTTTGCCTTCAACCGGGAAAGTAAAGCCTCTCTTCTCGATCTGTGCTTTACCTCCATCCCCGAATCCTGCAGCGCCTCGCAACTCTGCCCTCTTGGTAATTCTGATCATGCAGTAGTATCAGTTAATATCTCCTTCAATTCCACCCCCTATAAAGAACTTCCTACCACTAGAACTTCGTTCTACTATCAACGAGCTGACTGGGACGGGTTCCGTGATTTCCTCCGCGATGTCCCCTGGGATGGAGTCATTAAGCTCCCCGTCCAAGAATGTGCTTCTGAAGTCTCTTCCTGGGTTAAAGCTGGAATCGACGCTTTCATCCCATCAAGGAAATATAGGGTTGCGCTCATTCCACTAGTTCTCGGCTGCTTGCTCAGCCGCCATCGCCCATACGAACCACTACTTCCACCTATTCCGTAGCGACATGTCTGACTGCAATAGACGTCTCTTTGCCTCCGCCCGTAACGAATGTAAGCGTGTCCTCAACGATGCTAAGTCACTATTTGCTGCTCGGATGAAGGAACGTATTGCATCTCGCAAATTTGGCTCCAAAGATTATTGGAGTCTCTGCAAGAGCGTATTGAACAATTGCAAACCCTCTATACCTCCTTTATTCAACCAGTTCGAAGTCCTGACCTCCTCTACCGACAAGGCTGAATGCTTTGCTCGGAAATTTTCATTCAACTCGACGCTCGACTCTTCCGGTGTACCCATACCGGACTTCCCTCTTAGAACTGAGGCCATATTGAGTGGGTTAAACATAACCCCATCTTTGGTACTGGGCGTTATCTCCAATTTAGACCCCAACAAGGCTAGTGGGGGAGACGGGATACCAGCCATTGTCTTGAAGAAATGTGCGCCTGAACTGGCGCCCGCCCTTTCTAAACTATACAACTACTGCCTCAAGGAATCTTGTTTTCCTGACTGCTGGAAGTCCTCTTCGATCGTTCCTGTCTTCAAGAACTCCGGCGACCCCTCTGACCCTTCCAACTACCGTCCTATCAGTCTCCTTCCCCTCTTCGGCAAAATCTTCGAAGCCCTAATCAATACCGGGGTGGTTAACCACCTCATATCCCATAATCTGCTCTCAGACAAGCAATATGGTTTCCGCTTTGACGATGTACAGCCGATGTGCTTACGGCCATCACTGAAACAGTCTACCGAGCTCTTCAAAATAACGGGGAAGCCCGAGCCGTGGCACTAGACATCTCCAAAGCATTTGATAGGGTTTGGCATGCTGGCCTTCTTCGCAAGCTCCAGGGTTATGGCATTACGGGTCGATTATATAACCTAATACGATCATTCCTGTCAAACCGTAAATTGAAGATCGTTCTCAATGGATTCTCCTCCAGTTCCTATCCCACAAACGCAGGTGTTCCTCAAGGCTCCATCCGAGGCCCCACTCTATTCCTTATCTACATAAATGACCTTCCTGACGCAATAACTTACCAAGTTGGCATCTACGCGGATGACACCACAATTTATTCCTGCCTCAAAAACAAATCTAGTGTCGCTGACAAAACTCGCCTGGCCGTGCCTCTCGAAAATGACCTCCAATCGATTGTGAACTGGGGCAGGAATTGGCTGGTCAACTTCAACGCTTCTAAGACAAAACTGCTCTCTATTAATCACCACAGAGATCCTTCCCTTCCCTCCATTAGAATGTCTGACGCTCAACTTCTCGAGAGCAACTCTCTGCGGCTTCTCGGTCTTACGTTGACTGCTGACCTGAGATGGAATAAATACATTGAGTCAATTGCCTCGTCCACTGCAAGGAAAGTTGGCTCCCTGAGCCGCGCCAGGAAGTTTTTCTCCCCAGAGTCGATCCTCCAGATCTACAAATCAACAATTCGCCCTTGCATGGAGTATTGCTGCCATATATGGTCTGGTGCCCCTTCTGTTAGCCTCGGGGTTCTTGATAGGCTCCAGAGGCGGATATGCAATATAGTTGGCCCTGCCCTGGCATCTCGTCTACAGTCACTTTCTCACAGACGCGCCGTCGCCTACCTCTGTCTGTTCTACAAATACTTTCATGGAAATTGCTCCGAGGAGCTGCATTCGCTGGTTCCCAGACGTCATGAGTTCCAGCGCCATACGAGGCTGGCATCCCGCTTTCACCCCTTCACTGTCGAAACTCCTAAATGTAGCCGTCTCTTCTACTCTAATAGCTTCATGTCTCGCACCTCTCGCCTGTGGAACTCCCTTCCCCTTTCCTGTTTTCCTGTGAGCTATTCAAGTGTAATGTCAATCGACATTTCCAGTTGCCTTGATCTATCCATAACCCTCATCCTTTCTTCTATCACTCCTATCTGATCTTGCTGTAAATTTTCTGTAACCCCTTGCGTCCTAGTGGCTTCCCGCCTTGCTTGGGGTGAAATGCTTAAAAAAAAATTCTCACGAGGATAGAATCTAGGTAGAACTGAATGTCCAGGACAGAGTAAGAATATAATAAAAAAGGCTCAAACACTAATATTCCATGGTTAAAATTTATTACATTGGAATCACGATTTGTAGATCTGATGAATTGAATCGTGATTACGATTCCAATGTAATAAATTTTAACCACTGAATATTACTTTTTGAGCCTTTTTTAATATATATATATATATATATATATATATATATATATATATATATATATATATATATATATGTGTGTGTGTGTGTGTGTGTGTGTGTGTATGTGTGTGTATGTATGTATTAGTAAGAGTAATTAATAAAATAGTTTATTATTATTTAGTTAAGGAGCGGCAGTATAGTTAATTTTAACGTTTTTTTATTGTCTGAGGATAAACGGCCATTTTGCAAACGCCTCTGCATGGGACAATCTGTTAATGGATGAACAATCGAAAAATGTTGAAAATATTCAAAATTGTGCACTCTTGTAAAAAGAAAAAGGGATAAATATATAAACACACACACACACACACACACACACACACACACACACACACACACACACACACACACACACACATATATATATATATATAAATATATATATATATATATATATATATATATATATATATATAATAAAATCCCAAATCTAAAGTCGCCTGATATTGGGAATAACTTATTTCGTCCGGCGAAATAAGCTACTCCTGATATTGGCTGATTTTAGATTTTATTGTTTATTAATTATATTAAATAAATATATAATATATATTTATATTACAGTAATAATAAATACATTGAACTCTTTTTGTGGATCAATTTTACTATTTTATATGTCTACAATATATACCAACGGATTTGTTACCTTTACGTTTATATATATATATATATATATATATATATATATATATATATATATATATAGTCTTTCCCTTACTTTGTAGTTCATTACATCGAATAATGTAAATAGTGTACATAATACCTCATCTCAGAAATATAGACAGATACTGAAAGTCCGAAACGTTGTAATAAATATGGCGACAAAGATGAGGACAATAGTCCGAATAATGTTAATAGTGTACATAATAATTAATCTCACAAATATAGAGAGATACTATAAGGCAGAAACGTTGTAATAAATATGGCGACAAAGATGAGGACAATAGTCAGAATAATGTAAATAGTGTAAATAATACTTCATCTCAGATATATAGACATATACTGAAAGGCCGAAACATTGTAATAAATATGGAAACAAAGATGAGGACAATAGTCCGAATAATGTAAATAGTGTACATAATACTTCATCTCAGAAATATATGCTCAGATACTTTGTGTTTTATGTTGTTAAGATTGTGACCAGCAAATTTGAAAGAGAACTCTAATAATAAATGCATAACGCATGCGTAATCATACGCATAAATCGTACCCCTTAAATGTAACGAAAGCAAAAGTATTTCTATGTTTTAACTTCTTTTTTAAAATCATTTTATCCCAAGCAATGCAATAAAGCTACTACGTCACAAGGAGTTACTGAGTATTAGAGAATATAAGAAAAAATACTATTAAGTATTGAGGAAAATGTCAGGACAATTAAGAAGATAACGATTGAAATTGCATTTAAATTCATGTAGATCAAAATTGACTAGGAAGCAATAAGCCAGAAGAGAGTTCCACAACTAAGAAGTGCGAGAGAAGAAACAGTTAACGTAGAACTTACGGTTACGTCTAGCCATTTCATTTGGGCAATTCAAGTCATGAGATCTTACCGCCATGACTTAAAATGGAAAAAAAAAGGCAATTTCGAACCCAAATTTCTGCAGCTTGTCTTGATTGTGTGACACATTCGAAGCATTTCCCTCGTTAGACTTTGGCTTAAATATTTGGTGACCATTTTCTGCGAATCCATTTTCATCCGAATATAGAAGAAGGTGGGAGATTTTAATTCTTATATTTAAAGAAATATTCCACATCAAATATTCTTTATTTTACAAATTCTTATATTTCATTGATATCATCAGCATTGTCATCGACTTCATCGTCGTCGTGTCGCCGTCCTCCTCCTCATCATCAGCATCCTCATCATCATCATCCTCCGCATTTTCATCGTCATTATCATCGTCATCATTATCTTCATCATCATCATCATCATCACCATCATCCACATCTTCATCATCCTCATCATTATCTCATCTTCATCAGATTAAGGATTTTAACAAGACATAAGAGCCAGTCAAGATAGAGGGATGCGAAATGAGTTTGTTGCAGGTCGTAAAGAATGTACGTATATGGACAGATAACGGTCTATCAAAAAATTGAAGTGTTTAATATCGTAATGATAGAATTATTCTTTCCTCGCGAATGTGTTTCAAAAAATAACAGTTCTTGAGCAGAAGCTGTCTGAATGGAACTTCCTCCTTACTAATGGAATACATAGAGAGAATGGTAATGATTCGAATATGTGTATGTGCCGTGGCGGAATTAAGTAATATCCTGAAATTATTTGCTATTCATTGACTGTCAAATTACTGTCGGCTGAAGCCTATAAAATCTTTTTTTTATTAAAAGCAGGTTTCAAGATATTTAATTTCTCATGCTCAATAATTGCTATCTCCCCTGCTAGTATTGAGAGTACTTTCTTTCAAGCACCCACCCTTACATTTTTTTTATTGCAGCAAAGGCGGGAAGATCCGCATGATGAAGCAAGAAGTAGGCAGACAAAAAGAGAGTATCAAATGTATTGATGGGTATTTTAATATAAGAATACAATAAAATTCAAGAAAAGGGATTGTTAATAGTCAGGTTTTAATGCAGGCATTATTAACATATGCGGAAATTGAAAGTATAATAGGAAAACATTCAAATTGAGAAAAAGTACGTTATGAGGAATCAATACAAGCGTTATTAAGAGAATATTGCCATTACATACATACATACATATATATATATATATATATATATATATATATATATATATATATATATATATATATATAAGTAAAGAAAAGATAATCGTTAAAATTCATTTCGGTTATAATTAATATCATGAATATATTTATTTAAATATTCATATCTTCAGAGCAAAGGTTTTCTTAGAAATGAAATCAATTTATCCAGACAAAAGGAAATGAGAGAAGGAAAAAAGAAACAAAAGGGAAAAGGAAACATTTTTATAATAAAAGAGAAAGAAAAAAAAAATCTATATAAAAAGAATAGATGAATATTTAAATATATTCATGAAATAAATTATAACCGAAAAGGGTTTTTTAAGGATTATCTTTACTTATTATTATTAAATTGCACTGTTACTTGTACTGAGCTCTCTTTTGGATTAATGTCGTCATTCGGATTATCCGTAGCACCTGGCTTTTAAAATTATCCAGTTTTATTTTGATTTTCTTGTTAACACCTGTTGAATTTGAAAATCCTTGTAATTTAATTTTAATTTACAAGATGACATGATGATGATCAATATATGGAGTAATCCTAATTCCTATTGATTATAATATATATATATATATATATATATATATATTATAATCAATTACCACTAATATTATCTATATATATATATATATATATATATATATATATATATATATATATATATATATATATATATGCAGGTCACTAGCAGGAGTGAAGTGTAACATACGACACAAACATAAAAGTTCAATGAGGTTGTTGGATCCTCATACGTATATATATATATATATATATATATATATATATATATATTAGTGTTTAAGCCTTTTTATTATATCCTTACTCTGTCCTGGACATTGAGTTCTACCTGGATTCTATCCTCTTGGAATTTTTTATTCAAAAAATATACATCTATGTGTATGCACCTATGTATATATATTTATATATTTTGCATATGTATGTGTATATTTACCACTAATATTAGCTATATATATATATATATATATATATATATATATATATATATATATTATAAATGTATTTTATAGATGAGTACATTTCAAATCATGAGAAAGGTAATATCATTGGCAAGGCATTATTTGGCAGAATAAAACTATTATAGGATGTAAGACTTGAATTTCAATAATGATTATTCAACATCAGAATTTATATAAAAAGAATTAAATACACGCATGGATTCTATTCTCTCGGTCGCTTTTAAATGTCAGTAATTAAAAGAATGACGTAAAGACATCCTTGAATCTCATTTGACTCAGTGGCTTTCTTAGTCAAATTTTTGTCCGTTGGCTAATTTCTTTCTTTCTTTCTTTCTTTCTTTCTTTCTTTCTTTCTTTCTTCTTCTTTTTGACTTTCTTCTCCCTCTTGTTCTTCCTCTTTTTCGTCTTGCTCTACTTCTTCCTCTTCCTCTTATTCTTGCTCTTTTTTTTTCTTCTTCTTGCTCTTCCTCTTCTGCCTCTTCCTCGCCTTCACCTTCTTTTTCTTCGCCTTGCTCTACTTTTTCTTCTTCCTCTTACTCTTCTTCTTCCTCTTGTTGTTGTTCTTTTTCCTTTTGCTCTTCTTCGTCTTTCTCTACTTCTTCTTCCTCTTCTTCTTCCTCTTTTTCTTTCTCTTGTTCTTCTTCTTCGTCTTGCTCTTCTTGCTGCTCTTCTTCTTCTTCTTCTTCTTCTTCTTACACCTTCTCTTCTTCTTTTTGTACTGTACCTCTTCAGGACGTTAGCGATCATGGCTATATACAGTTTCCTGTTTTTCAAACCTCTTAATAAATGCTTTTTTGCTACCCTTCCTAAATCTCCCCCCACATCCTTTTACTCAAGCTCATTCTTCTTCTATGTGTTGTGTCCCTTCAGGACGTAGGCGATCATGGCTCTCCACAATATCCTGTCCTTTGTAGCTCTTAATAATTTTTGTCATTTTGTTATCTCTTCTAAACCTTGTTCCGCCATCCATTTACTCAAGCTTTCTAGATAAGTTTTCTGCTTTTTTATTCTGTCCCTCTTGCCTTCGATCTGTCCTGTGAGTATCAAATTTTCCAAGCTCTCTTTCCTCATGTTTCCTAGAAATTTGATCTGTCTGGTCCTGAGATTAAGTATAAGCCTCGTTTTTGTTTTTACTTTCTTTAAAACTGTTGTTACTTCCCATGGTCGCTTCATAGACTTCTCAACATCCTTCTGTAGAGCCACGTTTTTGTTGCTTCAACTCTCTTATTCATCTGTGAGGGGATTGTCCAATATTCACTGCTATATAGTACAACTGACATTACATAACACTCTTGTCTTTGTTTCTTACGAAATCTGTTTCTTAATACTCTGCTTAGTTTTTGGAAGGCATCTTTCACTATCCCTATACGTATTCGGATTTCATTGTTGTACTTACCGTCCTCTATTAAAATAGTACCCAGATATTTAAATCGTAGTAATTGTTGTGGAGTGATTTCTGAGTGCAGGCTTGTATTTGTACTAAGTCGGTCCTAAAATAGGTTCGACGTACAAAACGTTACGAACTTGATATAATTGGTAATGACGCAGAGAAATCTAGTTGTGGTCTGTGATACTTTAGTATTCGACTAACTGCCGTACGGCATCGACTGACTGACCGACCGACTCAAAGACGATATTTAGTAACCGCCCACGAGGGCATCATGTGGCACAAGGCCGGTTTAACGTGGGATATCCGAGCCCGTGGGATCTCCGAGCCCGTGGGATCTCCGATCCCGTGGGCTCGGCCAAAAATATGCCCATTGAACCCGTATAAACGGTTTCAGGTTCGGTTTACCTCCCCGAAAGAGAATCCGCCCTTCAGCGTAGCCTCCTTGGGGTTCCTCCCGCACCAAGGCAGAGAGTTCAACCGAACAGCCAGTCGACTGACTGACCGACGATATTCAGTCACCCTCTCACCACGAGGGCATCATGTGGCACAATGCCTTTTTAACGTGGGATCTGCGAGCCCGTGGGCTCGGCCAAAAATATGCCCATTGTACCCGTATAAACGGTTTCAGGGTCGGTTTACCTCCCCGAAAGAGAATCCGCCCTTCGGCGTAGCCTCTTTCGGGTTCCTCCACGCCCGAAGGTGGAGAGTTCAACCGATCAGCCAGTCGACTGACTGGCCGACTGACTCGTTACTCTTACTACTCCTACTTATTATAGGTGGGAGAGTCTATTAACGATAGAATAGGTGTGTTCCACTATAACAGTAATTTTTTGATGTTGGTATCTCCAATGGGCATAGATTCTTTCAAGAAAAATTGTCTAGCACGACACAGGAAAAAAAACTGCTAGTAGCAGACTTTGCAGTTGATTCAATATAATCTTTTCACGTTAGCGGGGACCGTTAGTTTGAGAAGGAGAATTGAGTCACTCTCCTGGAGAGTATCATCAATCATCCTGATGTACGGTAAAAAGAATTCTCTCACACGACTAAAAGTGAGCAATTTCTTTTTTGAAGCGTTAAAGTTGACAAGTCATTCTATAACAGAATCTGAATGTTTAAAGAAAGTTTCAGCTAGTTTCATATACGCTGGTATTGTATAAGACTTGGTGATATGTTTTTAATATTCAGTAATTACCATGGAAGTATTTATAGAAAAAGCACAAGAAAGATTTATTAAGGTGGTTGGGAAAGTAACTGAAGACGAGATGCCAGATCAAGACCAAGAATATTACAGATTCTTCTTTGGATTTTATTAAGAATCTTTAAATACATTAGAAGGAACACCAAACCAGATGTGCCAAAATATTTAAAACAATGACGAATGGGAGGCTTATAAACATGTAAGATAGATTCTGGAGAGAAAACTTGTCTAGCAGGACACAGAGAACCAACTTTCCTAGCGACAGACCTAGCTGTTCATTCAATATAATATTTCCACTTCACGTCAGTGGGAACATTTAGTTTGAGAAGGAGCCATGGGTCATTTTCTTGTTCGTGCTTGATCGAAGACAAAAAGTATTCTCCCAGACGATTAAAAGAGAGCTGTATCGTTTTGGAAACGTTCAAATAAACAGGCCATTTGTTGCCCCAGTTAACAATAGATTGTACGAAATTTTGAAAATCAGCTGCCAATTTGACTTTATCGAACCGATCAGACTTACTATTAAGATAAGAATAAATTGTTTTGTCATCAGTATAGATATATGTTAATTTAAAAATATCTTCACTGTTATAAAGTTTACAGAAATAAAGAGTTTATCATATCATTCAGGGAAACATGCTGAATCAAAATAGATAACTTTAAGGTTCTAAATATTCAGCTGGATGCATACACACAGATGAAGGCTCATCATTATTGAATCGATGATAAGTACTTTAAAACATTTTAAACAGCTTAGGGTGATTTAAATATAATAAGCCCCTTACAATATGCCGTCCTGTGTATGGCGATAAAACTAGATCAACGTTTTGGGTAAAACGACAAACTACATCCGACAGCCTTTGATCAGGATGTTTTGAAGAGTGTAGAACTACCTATTAATTGCTCGTGTTCCTAAGTTCACCCTTACCCCCGGGGTTGTAGCACCTGTTAGAGTCCCAGCAATAGTTAACATCCAAACTGGGGGGCCCGAAACACTATGGAAGTATAAAAATAGGTTTTAGTACCAGTTTTTGTAGAAAATTATTACCAGCAATGAATTTTTGAAAGGAAAAAAGATATTACCAGCAATCCATTATTACCAGCAATATATTTTTGAAAAAACAAAAATATTACCAGTAATACACTTTTGAGGGAAAAAATATTCCCATCAATACATTTTTGGAGAAAATTATTACCAGGAATGAACTTTTGAAGGAAAAAAGTATTATTTGGGAAAAATAATACCAGCAGTAAAAATCTCTTCGGCATTAAATAAACCCATTGTGTTTGATATGCCGTAAAACAAAAAAAGCCAAACGTTACAAAATAAAAAAAAAAAGTCTATAGTTTTTTTTTAAACAAGTGCCCAATGCAAGCTAAATTGAATTTGAAACAAATTCGTTATGGCAGTGAAAACTCGTCAAACGTTGTTTAAAATAGCATCATTTCTTTCTGATATGATTTCACACGACTTCAGTTTATCTAAAGATTTTCTGGTACAAAAATGTATATGTGTGCTAAATTCCAATTCACTTCACTCAGTCGTTTAGCTGCTTTCAATAACTGGCCATATAGACAGAAATTTTTTGTAAAAAAGTATTTCAGAAATTAATTTACGAATCAAAAGCGATTTCAATGTGCGTTTGCATGTGTCTTTCATTGAATAATGACGTCGATAAAAGTAGATCTCTTTAGAGTATTATCTGATGTTTTTGCTTCACTGCGCATGTGCAGTTATTTTTTTTTCTAATGACGTCACAAATAAGTCTGTGCCTGCTCAGGAGATTCTACAGAATTTTTGGTAATTTAACGGATTTTTTTCTTAATTTTTTTTTTCATCTTGAAATATCAAATGCATAGTTTGTTTTTTTAATCAATTTTAATAATGTTCAGAATGCAGATTTATTCTTCGAGCGGAGATCTGCTTTTCGTAAGCAATTGTCAGAATTATACATAAAATAATGCAATCTCTTCTTCTAAACTTCAATCAATCGAAGGAAAGCCGGGGAGCGCACTGACTGAAAATATAAAGCAAGGAAAAAACGATAAAAATATCAGTTCGTATAGAAATAATTTAAAGTTTTTGCGTCAAACTTTCAAATGCATTCGGAAAATCAGAGAAGTATGAGCTGAATATTGATCAAAATAACAAAGACATAACGTCTTCTTCTATGAGTAGTGTCCATTCAGGATGTGGGTGATCGTGGATCTCAACAATTTCTTATCCTTTGTAGCACTTAGCAACGTTCGTCCCACTCCAGTCAATTTCGTTATATTCACTTTCGTGCAAATATCTTTGGGAAAGGTGTGACTTCATCTCCTGCTCTTAGCTATGGGTTAAATAATAGGACTGGGATCTAGAGAAATCAACGTTACTGTAAATGCAGTATTCATTCGCTAAAAACAGAATTATGCTTACAATGTAGAATAAGTTTCAACTTTAAATAACACACAAAGGGTTAGTAAACCGTAGAAAGCAAACCACTTAATCAGCCAAATTGCCATCCTTTTAAACAAGCTCGTTAGGTAGGTGGCCCAAATATTTTCTCTGTCCATTTTGACGTGTCAATGTCAAATTCTTCAAGCTTTCTTTTCTCTTTAGATGTACAAGAAAACTCATTTCTCTCTTTCTGATTCGGATTAAGTGTCATTTTTATTTTCATTTTCCACAAGACTTATTCGCGCCAACGGTCATGCTGTTCTCAGTATCCTTCTGTAGGGTCATGTGCATCATGTGGTAGTCACGTTCACGCGCACGTATCACGTAACCTCTTAAGGTCTTTTACGCACCGTGTGTACTGCAGCCGTAGCACTAGTGGGAGTAGATTGTCTGTTTACTTTTTAGGTTACTTTTGAATTCAGAAATATCCTTCTTCTAGGTTAGTTCCCCTAACAACAGATGAAAGGAATACTAATCAAAAGTTGATAAAATCTTATCTAAATAATTCAGACAGTTTAAGACAATTGCTAGGAAGTGAAAAGCAACATTTATAAAGATGAATGGAATACTAATAAAAAATGAATAATAATTAACACGACATTATTAAAATGACATTCAGGAAAGGTTAAGCGTATTGATACGAGGTGTAAAAAGAACTGAAATAATATTAAAGAATTTCTGGTAAAAATGACTAATTTTCGTTTAAATATTTTGAATACTATTAAACGCAATTTTCCTTCTTGGCCCGAAGAAAAAAAAAACATTGAAAATTAAATATTTGTTTGAAGAATTTCGAATTCTGAACGAAATAGTTACATCAACCTCTAAACGAATTTCCCTCACGTAAGGTCTTCGTGAACAGTGAGTATGGTAGGTTTCGTTTACTGCACGTTGCATGTAATCCATCATATATTACATGGAGAGAAGATGGGCACTGCCAGAAAATTTTATTCCTTTACTCAAGAGATTCCTTACTCATCGAATATCTCGTAAATCTAATTATGTATGAGAGAAAAAAAAATGAAATTACTAAATGAAAATCCCGTTGGGTTAGTAAAGGTCAAATATAAATGTAAATGTATAAAAATCATATATATATATATATAAATATGTAAAGTAGCAAATTACAATTACGCGCTGGAAGCTGCGGTTCAGAGAAAGCAATGAAATTTTGTCTACACAAGAATTCCTTAAACTTTAAACATATTCCTAAATTGTTTCCATGAGTCATTCACTCTCAGGAGAAATGATTCAGAGAACTTAAAACGCTAAGTACGACTAGCGAACGATTACTAATTAATCACAGACTAATTATGTAACATTTCTATAAAATTATATATATATATATATATATATATATATATATATATGAATGTGAGGTCTGAAATTTTGGCAAAATGTCGGCACATGAGGAAGTTGAGTTTAGGATTATACGAATCCGATTGAATTTGTAAAAAAATTTTTTTTTCAACACTTCTCTTCCATCTCATTACTTCCAGTGGTGCATTGAAAAATCTTAGTTCTTGCTGTGTTGTCTGTGATTCGCTGAGTTAACAACCTGATGAGTTGATGATGCTCAAACCCACGGTATTGCATTCACCGTTATATTACTTTAAGATATTAAATAGCTCTACAGCTTTGATTTTTCTAACTTGATATTGAACTCTTTTAACACATACGGTTCTAAATAACTACTTTAGTGTTTATTTACTTCGTTATATATATATATATATATATATATATATATATATATATATTATAAATTAACTGATTTAAAATATAGTTTTTTCGCTACACAGTTCTAACCATGTTTCAAAAATGGAAGCTAAATCTTCGAATTTAATTTTGTAATTTTTCCAAAATTCGCTTGAGGATTAAATGGAACTAATGTCTTTAATTTAAATACACTACATTGTTCTCTCTACTAAACCTGATTGTTCATACTAACACTTCTACGTCTCTGTATATATTCCTGTTTGTAATATATCTGTGTTATTCCCTATCTGTGTTCGAGTTCTTCTTTATTGGTTCTACATTGGAATATCACCCGTGGTACAAGGAACCGCACCATAACAGAAAGCTAAGGCAAACCTTTCAGCCGTTGCAATTAAACGCAAAAAGAAAAAAAATCAGTAATGGATAGCTGCATATAGTTTTCGCCTTACCAGTTGCACCCTTGATGATCATCTGTATAATTGAGCGAAAATAATTGGGAAATAAAAGTGATTATCACTGTTACAGTGCATTTCTTGCATCATTTGATTGCAATTATACGGAAAAATATTCGTGAATATGAGAGGATTATATTAGAAATAAGCGGGCATAATGTTTGTAATTTATTTAAGAAGATATGTCTAAAAGAGATCTGCTGCCTAAACACACACACACACACACATATATCTTTCTCTATATATATGTGCGTGTGTGTCTGTGTGTGTGAGGAGTTAGGGTGTTCGTCTGTGTCAGTTAATGCACTGTCAAAAACGCATTGAAGACAGGCCCACCATTAGGTGAGCTAAAAGTGTTGTGCTCGTAACAGGGACAGTAAAATATAACAGTAGCATGCAAAAAGATCATGCTGTGGTAGCAAGTGTGAGCTGCAAGACGTGTCTAACAACCTCGTTGAAAGCCGTAGTATTGGGAATGGAACTCAATCTAGAGAAATCCAAGATAATGACGAAGAGAACAAGTGACATCAGTGCCACCGTCCACCATAGACGCCGACCCACTGGAATAAAGGTTCAGCCACAAATACTTTGGAGCAATCCTGTCAAAAGATGTCACCTACAACGCAGAAATCCACGACCGCAACAGTGATGGTCAGACGGGAAAGTATATGGGAAAGCAACATCAACTCAAACTCTACGAATCTTATCCATACGGGTGTGGGACCAGGACGAAGGAAAAGGGATCCAGGCGTTGGTGAAGACATACTCGAGAAATCTTCTCCGCGTCTCTTACAAGGAGCTCAAAACTAATGCACGCAGCAAGGTCAAAAGACTCAGGGACCAACAGGTATCTCTCCTCGCCACTATTAAGCGTCGGGAGATGGCATGGTTTGGCCAAGTGACGTAGCATAACAGCCTCTACAAGACCATCATGCAAAGAACTGTTGAAAGCTGACGCAAGCGTGGACACAATCATCCTGTGTTTTCTGCCCTTAGGTTACCCGACGGTTGAAGTAGTCTGGCGAATCTTATATGTGTTGTTCTTGTCCTAAGTATTATCGTTCATTACCAACCTTCATTTGATTATTCTATTCAGTAACCTTCCCTAGGTTACAACACTATCGGAATGAAGAAATATGTGACGTGTTTAAGCCTTATAAGTGCTTCATAAGACTAAAATAATATTCTTATTGATGGAATTATGTAAATGTAGGAAAGATGAGGAATATTTAAATGAAAACCGCGGTTACGATTGTGTAAAAGCTAAACATCTAGGGAGGTTAAATTTCAAATTTAATAATCTTCTGGTGTCCGACATGTCTAGACAAATGTTCAGCCGATTTGATTTAACTTTCAAATATCTTTTGTTTGTCAATTTATGGATACACACACA
>OZ010588.1:105206549-105356549 GCA_963932145.1 Acanthosepion lycidas
GATTATTTATTTTTTTGTATTGTACGAATACTTTTTCACCCATTAAAATGGATAAATGGGATTTTATTTTATTAATTTTTTTCTGTTTTCTATGCATATTTAGTTATTATGCATCTGCGTACAGTTAATTATATGAAAAGTAGATTTATTCATTAGTTGGAAATAAAATAAATTAAAAATTTGTAGGTTTACAAATATTTGTTTCACTACCCAATGTATATACCAAAAATCATTTTTCCATGTTTTTCTTTTTCCTTTTTGTTTTTCGCCTCCTTTTGTTATTTTTGTTTTTCCATCCCCCTTTTTCTTTTCTCTTCTTTCTTTTTCTCCTTTTTTCTTTTTTGCCATTTTCTTTTTCTCACTTTTTCTTTATCGCCTTTTTTCTTTCCCCGCCCTTTTTTTTTTCTTCTATTCATTTCTTCTTTTTCCACGTTTCCTTTTATATTTTTCACCTATTTTCTTTTTCTTTTACTCCTTTTTTTCTCCTTTTCTTTTCTTTTTTCTTTTTCTTCCCTTTTCTTCCATTCATTTCTCCTTTTTCCACTTTTGTATTTTTCTTTCTTTTTGTTTTTCTCTATTTTTCTTTTTCCCCCTTTTCTTTTTCTGCATTTTTCTTTTCCCCCTTTTTCTGTTTCTTCTATACGTTTCTTCGTTTTCGACTTTCTCTTTTGTATTTTTCTCCATTTTTCTTTTCTTCTTCTTTCTTTTTCTCCCTCTTTTCTTCCTCTTTTTTCTTCCTCTTTTCTTCTTTTTTCTTTTCACCTTTTTTTTCTTTTTCTCCTTTTTTCTTTTTATTCTATTTACTTCATCTTTTTCTTCTTTTCCTTTATGTTTTTCTCCTTTTCGTCTCTCTTTCGCTCTTTATCTATCTTACCCCAGTCTTTCCTTCGCCTTTCATCTTCGCCTTTGTCGTCTTTATTCCGTCTTTTCTTTTCGATATCCATTTATTTCTTTATTTAACTAAAATTGTTCTTCTTTTCCAAATTGTACGTAAAGTTATTTTGAAAATTTACTTGCAGAATTATTTTATAGCCTATATAGACACAAAAATATACAATATCTTGCCAAATTAGTTAAATTTAATCTTCGAAAAAGTTTAGCTTGTTTCATAAGTATACAAGACTTTTTTGTCGACTGAATTATGATCGTATGTACCTCGAAGAAAATAGCTTTTGTTTTCACATGCTTGAAACTATTGCATCAGGCAAACATATAAATTATGGAATTCTATGGAAGTCAATAGATGCCATTAAAAGATTTTCAATGAAATCTGAAGCTGATATTCATTTTGGGATTTTGAATGATCGTTAATTTTTTTTTCATTTTCGCTCTTAGTTCAGCCATCTTGAAATATGGCGGAAAATCAAATTTTCATCTCCCCGTTTTGAGCTTTGGGGAAGAAAGATCGTAAAACTGTTCTGCCTCTGGAATCTGATCATTTTCATGATCAACGTCGGATTTTCTTGTCGATACATGCCAAGATATTTGGCGGTTAACGTCGTTCTTTCAGTTTTTTTCTTTATTTTCCTTCTTTTTTGTTTTTCTTATCACTTTTTGTTTCTATTTGCAAACAATCTCGATTTCGAATCTTTTTTTTTATCAGATTGTCCGTCATTAGTCAGATTCGCCCTTCAACAACTCATAAAACAGATTTGCCCTTTGTTTGTGAGGACATTTGGTTTTCTATTCGATTGAACCATGTTCGTCTCTTCTATTTATCTTTCTCTTCCAAAATTCGCCATTTCGCTCCTAATTATTCATCTCCTTCTCTGTTAGTCTTTTTCTTATTATTTTCTTTCGATTATTTTTTTCTTTTCTTTTTATCTTATCTACTATTTTTTTTACGTTTTCTTCTTTTTTTTGTTTTAAGCATTTCACCCCAAGCAAGGCGAGAGTGCAAATAGCACACAATGAGGTTACGGAAAGTGAAAATAAAGAGCTGTGTTTGAAGAAAGGATATAGAGAAGGACGCAGATCAAGATCAAGGCACCAGAAAATGCCGATTGACATTACATTTGAATATTTGAAGATTATAGTTATAAGGGAAGCAAGTAGGAGAAAGAGAGTTCTACTGTGGGGGAGTGCGAGATAAGATGCTGTTCCAGTAGAAGAGGCAGTGACATTTAACAATTTCGACACTGAAAGGGTGGGACCGAAATGCCAACCTAGTAGCTCGTTTAAATTCATGCTGATGGGGAACCAGTGAAAGTGGCTCGTCAGATTTTCCTTCTGTTATTTTGTTTGCTTTTTTTTTTTCATTTCGTTTATCAAAATGATAGTAGTAATGAAAATATATCCCCTCCTGGAGTATTGGAATAAACCCCAACAATTATAAATGGAATAAAATTAGCAAACTTTCATCAACGGATTAGTCAATCTTATATATAAAGTACAGTGTATGTGGGTGTGTTTGTGCGTGTGTGTGTGTTAACTAATTCGCATACTGATTTTTTAAAAAGTTTATTTCATTAATTAACTCTCCTTCATTACTGTTTTTTTTTCGAGGATTGTTTTGATTTTCTTATCGAAAATAGTTCTTTTTAGTAATATCATCTTATATAGTGCAGAAAAGTATTTGAAATTTTCATTTTACTTGGACTTTGATAAGTTGGCATCTATTTGTAAAACTTTCCTTAACTATAACAAGCCAATTTATGAATGAAATGTTCAATTAAAATTTTTGTTTCAAAGATTTCAAGTAGTGAATATATCTTACTTTGAAGCGATTTCCTTTATTACTATCGATTAAGTACGCCAGATTCTTCTATGTGCCGTGACCCTTCGAGACGTTGGCGATCATGGCTCTCCACAGTCTCCTGTTCTTTGTAGCTCTTAATAAGTTTTCTCTTTTTGTTATTTCTCGTACATCTTGTTCCAACATCCATTTACTTAAACTCACTAAGTAGGTGATGCATTGTGTTCATCTGTCTCAGTTGCCTGCAATCTTTCCTGTCAGTATCACATTTTCCAAGCCTTAAGGGATCGATTTACAGTGAATTTACATTACATAGACCCCATTATTAACTGTTATAATTCTCTTTTGTTAATATTCCTGATCGGAATTGCTTAATATATAATAATATGAAAAATATACTGAAAATAATTTTTTTTCTGATCGCAGTGCTTATTGTAGAAGTTTTTAAAAGGCCTTTCCGGTTTTAAGAATCACTACTGATCCCATGAGCGGGCAACGGTATCAAATGCATAATTATGGTGAAGAAGTGGTTACCTAGTAATTGACTAGACAGTTATTCTCATCTTTTAGCCAAATTATATAATTACTCATAAAAATTCTTAGCCACATTTTTTAGTCATCAAAGTATTTACGTTTGTTTTCTATTGCGAGAAGTTAAATGGTGCATTCCATCACAATAATCTGAATTAAGCATTTCTGGCATTTGCAAGAATTTTTTACATTTAAATTCAGAGGATCTTTATTCAGTTATCAGAATATATTCGCTAGTTTATTTTTTAATGGAATTACAATAACGTTTAGTTAAACAGTGCGCTCTGTATCTGTCGATATTTCTGAGATGAGGTATTATGTACATTATTTACATTATTCGGACTATTAACCTCATCTTTGTCGCCATATTTAATACGACGTTTCAGCCTTTCAGTATCTGTCTATATTTCTGAGATGATGTATTATGTACACTATTTACATTATTCGGACTATTGTACTCATCTTTGTTACCATATTTATTACAACGTTTCGGCCTTTCAGTATCTGTCGATATTTCTGAGATGAGGTATTATGTACACTATTTACATTATTCGGACTATTCTCATATTTGTCGCCATATTTATTACAACGTTTCAGCCTTTCAGCATCTGTCTATATTTCTGAGATGAAGTATTATGTACACTATTTACTTTATTCGGACTATTGTCCTCATCTTTGTCGCCATATTATAACGTTTCGGCCTTTCAGTATCTGTCTATATTTCTGAGATGAGGTATTATGTACACTATTTACATTATTCGGACTATTGTCCTCATCTTTGATCCCATGTTTATCACAACGTTTCGGTCGTTGCTCCGGCTTTCTTCAGTCGGTTGGAACTTCGAACTGAACCCTTTATTTCGCTCCGTGGGGTAGACTGTTCTATTTCCACGTGCCATGTCTAATGGATGCCAGTTATATCCTGTTAATTCCCCTCTCTAAGTTCTCCACTGCCTTAACCAGGTATTGAAGTCACCCTCTCTGGGTCCTGTCGCTCGATGTAACTAACCCCTTTATCCACTCTGCCCCAAAAAACAAAAACAAAAAAAGAACAAAAACCAAAAAAACAAAAAGAAAAATGCAATCATAACATCAAAAATTGCATATGAGCGCTGGTAAAAAATGATACCTAGAAATTCATACACGGATATCTTTTTTTAATGAAATTCTCGTTTTTCGTGAGGATATATCATCATTAGATTTCTTCGATCTTATTGCTGTATTGTCTGTTTAATTTTTTTCCTTTCTTTTTTTCTTTCTTTCTTTCTTTCTTTCTTTCTTTACCCCTATGTCTTCCTCTTGTGTCCTTTCCTTTCTGCCTCAGATTACACTGAAAAGAGTTCCTCGTCCAAGTTAAGGAGCGTTGAACCCAGTCAGTACTTAAATGGGAGACCGCTTCCGAACATTGTGTAGTGTAAGCATCCTCCTACAATCCGAAATAGGTTTCAGCTTTAAATAACCCACAAAGGGTTGTTAAACCGTAAAAAATAAACAAAAATTTTTCTTCTTTTATTATTTTTCTTTTTCTTTCTTCATTTTTTCTTACTTTATTTTATTTCCCCTTTCTTTTCTACTCTTCCTCCTTGCTCTTTTTTTCTTTTCTTCATTTTGTAGATTTTTCGATCTTCATATTCCTTGCATTTTTTAGCTTTCTTTTTTTTTATCTTTCTTTTTCTGATCCCCTTTTTTCTTTTTACTTTATTTTTCATTCTTCATTTCTTGCTTATTCATTTTTCTTTTTTCTTTTGCCTCCTTTCTTTCTTTTATTCGGTTCTTCTTTTTTCACGTTCTCTTCCGTTTATTTTCTCTATTTCCTTTTTATTTTCACTCTTTATCATTTCTTTCTTTATTCTTTCCTTTTTCTTTCTTTTCTCCCCAAACCTACCGTTCTCTTTTTTCACTCCCTTTCCATCACTTCTTTTCTCTCATCATTTTCCCCGCTCCGTTCTTTATTAGATTCGTTCATCTATCTTTACTCCCAGTCCATCGCACGTCGCCTAATCTTAGTGCTTGCCATATTCACTCCGTCTTTGCTTTTCGTTATCCATTTATTTGTTTATTCAACTATTGTTTTATTTTTCTCTTTCCTCTGTACGGTTTCGATCCCTTCTTTTTCACACTCTTTCATCTCTCTCATCAAACTACCTATCATCATCTTCCTTCCCAACACCACCCGACATCTTGTTTATCAGAAATATCAAGAAAGATGAATAAAAAAAGAGTACTAAAAAACCCACTACAGAAAGCAATATGGCGTCACTTCCTCTCAAACATCATGTCTCGGTTTGTCCCTATAGCAACAAAACCGTACATTAACTCCCCCATCATTGCAATCTAAACAACATTTTGACTTTTTTCTTCTTTTTAATTTTTATTTTAGTTTTGGAAGGGCGATTTTTAATTATTATTTTGTTATTTCTATCTTTTGGCTTTTCATATTTGTCATCCATTTAAAACCCTTTCTTCTCTAATTACGCTTGGTCGCATTTTAAACCCTTTCTTTTCTTCATAAATTTTTGTGTCACTCTTTGCCGTTCGGCTAGTTAATTATTCCAATATGTTAGTGAACGAACAACAGTTCTTTCCATACTGTGTATTTAATTCTAGTCTCAATGCGTTCAATTATTCGTGGGATTTGATCATTTGCCACTTATAGCATTATTCTATTTCTCCAACTCGGGCGCATTCTATCATTCTCTTTATTATATATATATATATATATATATATATATATATATATATATATATATATATATATATATATATATATAAAGGGTGAGAGAGAGAGAGAAAGGGACAGAGAGTGTACGTGGATATAGTAATTGCAATCAATAGTCCACGAGATCGTTTGAGGCAAGATATTAGTAGTCACTATGCAGTGTTAATTCCTATACCAACAAGTTTTTATTGACAAAAGATTTATTTTTGAAAACTTTCATCACTATATATATATATATATATATATATATATATCCTTCAAAATTGCTAAATGTATAGCCGAAAACGCTCGGATAAAAAGAAGATCCGGAGGACACTTTTTATATAAAAAAATCCTGTGAAAAAAAAAAAAAATTATTAAATCGCATGAGAAATTGTATAAAAAATTAAATAAATGCACCTTGTCTGCCGTATTCAATGAAATGTGCTATGAAAGAAGGATTGCTGCCTAAATACACACACACACACACACACACACACACATATATATATATATATATATATATATATATATATATATATATATATATATATATATATATACATACATATATATATATATATATATATAGCTTAATTTCATGTGTCGCGATGGAATCATATTTTAAAAGAATATATATATATATATATATATATATATATATATATATATATATATAAACAAATATAGTTTTAAGGTGTGCTATATTTATGGGAAAAAGTGCTCAATATTAAAAAAAGAGCATATGTAAAAATATATGTAGAAAGATTGAGCGTTTAGTTATATATATATATGTTTGTGTGTGTATGTGCAAATATATTGATATAATAGGAAAGAACGGTTAAATTTATGATCCGAAGTACTTTAGTATTTTTGTTTTTATTTGTCAAAAATATATATTAAATCACACACACACACACACACACACACACACACATACACATACACATACACACACACATATATATATATATATATATACATACATACATACATATACATACGAATAAAGGCTAACGGAAAACTCATCTTAGCCGACACGGTTCGCCCTCTGACGGACTTTAAGGCAAATGCAAGGATTTTATTTTCTAATAAGTATTTATAAGCAAGAGCAAAAATATTGTTAAAAAAATTAAATTTTGCAAACGCTCCTGAATATTCATCAGGTTAGCTGGAAAGTCGAGGTAAATTTTCTCAGAGTTGAAACTTTTTCCTTTTTCTTTATTCCTATTTTTCTTTTACAGGTATATTCTATCTGAACACTTTTCCCACATGCTCGCATATATATATATATATATATATATATATATATATATATATATATATATATATATATATATGTGTGTAATGTCTGTGTGAGTGTGTGTATGCAAAGTAATCTTGACTTATTTTTGTCAATGTAAAATATTTTTCAATTTAACACGTTTTTGTGGTGGCTGCTGACGCGTGACTACAACGAATGCGGACACTCGGCTGTACCTACTAACAGTTTTCTCTTGTCAGTGGTCTTCGTTTTTCTTCAAGAAAGAGTAAACAAAGCTAATGGAATAATAGAATATTCTCCGCCATCTTTGTCTCGTGTCTTTCCGGCTGCTGTTCAACTCGATCGGGCAATTGGCTTCCGTTTTTCTATAGGTGGCGAAGTCGCGTTTTGAAGATGTGAACACAATGCATGCAGGCTTCTACCATTTTGACTGATGCGTACATGGATTTTGAATTTATTTTGATGACGTTTCCACCCACCGTTTATTTCCTGAACAAACAGACAAAGAATCGAATGAATCGTTGATGTTAGTCACTTAAAAGGCTTCTGGGTAAGTATGTCGTGATTCCAAATGTCACATCCGTTAAAATTGACTTCTGGGGTGGTATGTATTCTTTCATTTTCTAATTTCACCGAAGCAAAAAAAAAAAAAAAAAAAATAAATAAAGTAAAAAAAAAAAAAATTTCTTTTTTTTATTAGGAATCATTTATTGTGTTCACGCCAATGCAAACTGGCGGCTAACACTGGGAAATAAGTGACATCAAGTCTATTAATTTCTGATTCGTATCGTCTCTGGTTTCTCGTGGTTAATCGGCAATTCCTCAGCCTCCAACGCTGCATCACAGGCTGAATGACCTATGCACGATTTTATTAGTGTTTTTCTTTGGTTTATTTCAGAGGGGAGTCACTGTAATCGTAGCATCGTCTCTTGAAGGAAGCGAGAAATAGGGAAGACGGATTTCACTACGATGTTAACCATCACGGAAAGGCGTTTTCATTCTTATACTGCTGCCACTGAACTTCTTGTGCATACTTTGGCATTAAGAATTTATTTTGACAATTTAAGCAAAGACGATACATCACTACCAGGAGTCCACGACAAATCTTTGTAACTCTCCCAACTCAATTCGGTTTCCCCATGTTCTGAGCGTTGTTTCCCACCCTACAACTACTTTCCCACAGACGAAACATTGCTACCAGCTCGCTACTCTATCGTTACTTTCGTGGAAAATGTGAAGAAGCTCTACATTCCTTAGTGCAACCAGTTAGACATTCGCAGCTAGATTCTCACCATGTCTTCATTCCATTCGTATGAAGCAGATTCCACTCAGATATCTTTTCCTGAAGACCTGTTACTTTATTGAACAGACTCCCGAGAGAGTGCTTCCCCAATTCCTACGATCGTAGCATCTTCAAGTCTCGGGTCAATAGTTATCTGCTCTACATATCCCCATAACATGTATTTCTTACTTTCTCCTTTCTACTCGTTGAAACATACTCTTTTAATAATACTCTACCTTGACTGGCTATTGTTTCTTGTATAAGGTGAACGTTAGTAAAATAAATTATTCTAATTTCTTCTAACCTTTTATGTTCCTGTGTATGTACGTCAGCTTTTCATTGGAAGATGAGTTGATTATAATATTTAAATTTGAATATAATGCCATTGAAAGAACAACACTTGGAAATACAGATCTGTGAAATATAAATTAGTTAGGAATAAAGACTGAAGAAACTTCACTGAAATGACATCAATTTTAAATTTAAAAATCCGCAAAGTTCAGATGTGATATTTTTTACTCATTCTTCCTTTGTAACTTATTAAATTGATTTACCATTCACGACTAACCGACGTATTTTTATTAGGTCGGTGCAAAAATAATGACGGTTTTGACGTAATTTTTTAACGTCAAAAACCGTCATTATTTTTGCACCAACCTAATAACAATCCCCTATCACCCTTCTTAAAAGTCTGTTTGTTTCAGTACAACTCTCGTTTCCTGGTGATTTGGAAATGTACACAGCACTCTGATAATGGCTGGCACGTCTGTCAGCTTCTTACATTTAGCTCCCTGCAAGATATCATTTTCTTTCATTCAACGTTGAGGTTACCGCAGGAGGCAGGTGCGTGAGCGGTAAGAACAGGAAGTTCAATTTATGAGGATATGTGGTTAAAGCAGATTTGAACAGATTAAGATTGGAGTAGAAAGGAAAGCATCCTCTTGGGGGTTTGTTCCACAAAACAGCGGTTCGTAGGAAAAATCTGTTCGAATGGAACTTACTGTTGCAATAAGAGAATTAGGGTGGCTTGACACAGTGCACATGGTGTGGCGAATCTGAGCTGTAAAGCTGAAAATGGTGAGCATTTTCCAAGGAAATAATGATAGAGTAGCGATAGGCTTGCAATGTTTCCTCTGTGACAAAAGGCTTGTAGAGTGGAAAATAATTAATCTCCCATAAGGCCCCGTTGACGCATTTGGATTCGAGCAAAACTGGAAAGTGAAGATTGACAAGCTCAACCCCAGATATGTCATCAGTCCTCCATTTTCTGTCCGAGTTGGATCTTGTAAACGTAGAGCATGGAAGGAAAAGTCGGGTACTTATTGATGTGGTACTGTGAACCGATCATTTTTCCAGCATCTTCGGCAATGGGTCGTATATACGAGTTCCACTTGAGGTCTACTTGATTGATTGATCAATTCGTTTTTTAAGGTTTATCAACCCTTTGCCGGTTTAAAATCAGATAATATTTTTAGATTGTAAGAATTAATTTTTTGCTTGGATTTTGTTATATGTTTTAATAATTAACCCATAGCCCGGGGAGAAGTGGTGAATTCATAAATTTTCCAAATTATATGCGCGAAAGTGAATATAGCGAATTGGATCTCTGCTCTCCGATTAACAATTCTGAGCCATTCTTCATTACACCACCCACACACCCAAGCTTAAAGCACCTTGTATTCCGAAGCAGTGACCCATCTAGGTACTGAAAGAGAAGATTGACCAGCTCAACACCAGATATGTCATCAGTCCTTCATTTTCTGTTAGAGCTGGATCTTGTAAACGTATAGCATGGAAGGAAAAGTCAGATACTTACTGGTGTGGTATTGCGAACTGACCATTTTTCCAGCATCCTTAGCGAAGGATCATATATATGAGTTCCACTTGAGACAATCTGCAAATTTCTAGACACAATATATTCGAAATTTTATCTTGTTCCTTTTATGTGTTCGTTTTTGCGTTTGCTTTAGTTATATCTGCGAATGTTCAATATTCCAAAAAAAAGATTTAATTGATGATAATCTATATCAAAAGACTTTGTATTCCTTTCTTCCATTATTCTTGTCTATAAACATTTTGCTTTCATTGTATCTTTTAATGTCCAATATTCAGATCATTAAATCTGGATAATCTATATTAATATTCGTTTTATTCCTTTGTGGAGAAGAAAATGTGGGTTTCTCACGTCAATCAAAATGCCCACACGTCGCATAAAAGCTACTGTAAAAAAAAAAAAACAAAAAAAAATAGACGAATCTCCCAGACAAAGTCTGTGTTATTGACGCATACATGCAATTGCTTTCACGGCCACTCGTTAGCGTTGAATTTCTGATTCTTCTTTGGATTTTACCAAGAATCTCATGATATATAGCAAAAGAATGGACGGATGGTAGACTTATATTATGGAAGATAGATTCTTGAGAGAAAAATTCTCTAACACGACACAGTGAACCAACTTTCTTAACCGCTGAACTAGCAATCGATACAGTATAGTCTTTCCACTTGATGTGAGCTGAGAATGTTAGCCCGAGGAGTGTCAACGAGTCATTCTCTTCGGAGTTAGAATCTGTCATGCAGATAGAAAGCAGAATGGCGTTTCTCAGCTCATTAACAGATAGCAGTTTGCGTAGGGAATGAGATTCAGTCCTGTGTAAGTAGCAAAACGTGTCTTTGGTAAAATGGTCAGAACTGGTGGCTGTAAAGAATGGAGCTCGTCTGAATATTTGGCATTGAAGTAGCGATAGACGGTGGATTTTGCGTCTGTCGGGAAAGGGGTGGAAGGGTGGAATATAAAGCATTCCCGAAGAAAGACGCGTAAACGATTCTGAAATGTCTGGAAACTAAGGATTAGTCTGATCCAAATCGTATATGAAAGTAATATTCTATATGATGTCATTCTTGTAATGAATGAAGTGCTTCTTGGAGTAATTCAAAGAACATACCATTTTCTCACCATCTTCGGCAATGGATCGTATATATGAGTTCCACTTGAAGTCTACTTCATTGATTGGTTAATTCGTTTTTTTAAGGTTTATCAACCCTTTGCGGGTTTAAAGTCAGAGAATATTTTTAGATTGTAAGAATTTATTTATTTTTTGCTGGGGAAGTAATAATTATTTTATTATACACATTTTACTAATTAACCCATCGTTTGGGTAGAAGTGATGAATTCATAGCTTTCCCAAATTATACGCGCGTAAGTGAATATAACGAATTAGAACTCGGTACTCCGATTAACAATTCTGAACCATTATTCATTACACCACCCACACACCCAAGCTTAAAGCACCTTGTATTTGCAAGAAGAGATCTCTTTGAGAGAACACACGATCACTGCAATAGATCGAAATCTACGGCCTGATCGGTGATTTTGGAATGTTACAAGTTTAGTTTTTGAGATACTGGATGGGATAATGATCCTAAGCACACTAAAAAATTCTACGAAGAAGTGGCTTGCTAAAAAGTAATATAAATATCCTGAACATTATTTACATTATTCAGACTATCGTCTTCATCTTTGTCGCCATATTTATTACAACGTTTCGGCCGTTGTACGCTCCGGCCTTCTTCAGGTGGTTGGAATGTCGAACTTAACCCTTTATTTCGCTCACTGACAAAGATAAGGACAATAGCCCGAATAATGTAAATAATGTACATAATACCTCATCTCAGAAATATAGACAAATATCCTGAAATTGACAAATCAGTCTTCAGATTAAAGCACAATCGAGAATCTGTGGCGTTATTTGAAAATTCAAATCCAATCGAGAAGTGCAACAAACATCTGTGATCTGAAGACCATATCTGAAGAAGAATGGAACAAAATACCAAATATAATTTTAAAATTATTAACTGAGAATTAGGAGAAAAGGTTCGTTGTTGTAGAAGTGAATAATGGCGATTCTTCAAAGTATTAAATGAAGATCGTGTATTCATTTTGTATTGTACGCATACTTTTTTCACCCATTAAAAAAATGGATGAATGGGATTTATTTATATTAAATCAAATTTTCTGTTTTCTATGGATATTTAGTTATGCATCTGTGAACAGTTAATTATATGAAAAGTATGTTTATTCATTAGTTGGAAATACAATAATATAAAAATTTGTATGTGTACGAATATTTTTTTCTCCTAATTGTATATGTCAAAAACCATTTTCCAGGTTTTTCTTCTCCTTTTCTTTTTTTCGCCTCCTTTTGTGATTTTTGTTTTTCCATTCCTACTTTTTTTTTTCTTCTTTCTTTTTCTCCTTTTTTCTTTTTTCTTTTTTTCTTTTCTCCCTTTTTCTTTTTCTCCCTTTTTCTTTTTCTTCTTTTCATTTCTTCTTTTCCCACTTACTCTTTTGTATTTTTCTCCTTTTCTTTTCTCTTTTGCTTTTTATCCTTTTTTCATACCTTTTGTATGTATACGAATATTTGTTTCTCCCCCACCACTGTATTTTATGTATATACATTTTATTATCTATCTATCTATCTATCTATCTATCTATCTATCTATCTATCTATCTATATATAGATAGATAGATATATATTCAAACAACCGAACCATAATATTAATTACGTTAGATGCATTCTTTATATATATATATATATATATATATATATATATATATATATATATATATATATATATCTTTGCCAATGCATGAAAATCTGAGTCGTGCAAGCGGTAAGAATAAATATTTATATTTTTTAATATATAGTTTATAGCTCTGTTATATTAACTCCAGCACTCAATTAGCGATATATATATATATATATATATATATATATATATATATATATATATATACTTTATTTTAGGATATTACATCAAAATATGTAAAAAGCGCTCGACAAATGCAATCATGCTTCGTTTCGTATTAACACATATCATCAGGCGTTAGTAAATAACTAATCAGATATGTTAATACGCATCGAAACATGATTGCATTTGTGTAGCGTTTTTTTTTCTTCTACAATTTGGGAGATTGTATCTCTAATGGATTACATAATATTTATGTTGGTCACACGACAAACTCGCTTTCACGACGCTTCACTCTACATTTGAATGATAACTCTAACATTTTTAGGCATTTAAAACAACATGCCTCGCCGCGTACACAATTCCGGAAAATCCTTGTTGAAAACACTACTATACTTAAACATGAAAGCAATAAACAAAATCTAAAAATTCTTGAAGCTATACACATAAAACTGTTAAAACCTAACCCGAACAAAACAAACTATGAAATCTCCACAAATATTCTTTAATGCCTATAATTGGTAACAAAAGCCATTGGTATATAGCAACGGCTTCCCATACTTAATACGTCTCGTTTTCACTCTCGCGTGGTCATGTGTGACGTCACCAGCTGTGACGTGATTTACGCTTCCGTGTCTCGTATACGAGGTTGTCGTTGCTTTGAAATTTTTCATGCGACAAAAACAGACTCTCAGTATTGTTTCGTCCGTGTATTGTTTGATATATTAGAATGTAATTGTCACCTTGGATAATAGCTTATGTAAGCCGAAAGCTTAGATAGGATTAAAACATGTATCAATATGGTGATTTCCTTTCGTCTTTCAATGATAATGTTATTAAGCTTATCAGAAAATATGAAAGGAACTTATTTAAAATAGACAAAACTTGTCTCTATTATTTAAGGAAACATGCATCAATGAAAAATTGCTGCCTAAATATACACAACACACACACACACACACACACACACACACACACACACACACACACATATATATATATATATATATATATATTAGCTTGGTGCAAAAATAATATCGTTTTTTGACGTTAAAAATACGTCAAAAAAGGATATTATTTTGCACCAACCTAATATATATACAATTTTGTCTTTCACATTTTTATTTTATTGTATATTTCAAGCAACTTAGAATTGATAGCGTTAGATGTGTCCTTTTAGCGGCGTATTTACGTATAAACTGCTGAAAGTCCCAGTTAAAAAAAATACATTTTTAAAATGAATACACACATTGTAGATTTAAATATGAATTTGGGTATGCTCAATGAATACCGTTTCCACAGAGGCCTTCTGCAAACCCTCTATCGTGACAAACAACGATTCCAAAATTATCAGGTCTCTTACGCTAATATAACACAATCATCATCAGCAGCATCAGCTAGCTCATTTGCGCCACTACGGTCACCAATCATTGCAGATTATTGTGATATTCAAGTTAAAATCTTGCAATGGCGATGTTGATGTCAACATGTCTCTCCTCTCAGAAATTCCTCCAGCCACTGGTAAAGTTGTTGACCTATGGAGACGCAGCATCTCTCATTCCTAGGCTGGTGACTGGCCGAGGGATGCTCGACACAGGGTAGTTGGGGAGTTTCCCTTTCACCGGTCGGGAAACCTTCACACAGTTTAGCCGGCAGATCGATGCCGTTGACCAGGGTGTGTCCGTCACAGTAGCCATGTGGCCATGTGTGAGAGTTGGATGTAGGCCGTGGACCAGTACAATTTCGCATCCCAATTCGTGTGAGTAAAGAAAGCAACGTCAACCACCTCGCTGCAAAAGAGGGTACCACTGACGATACACCCTATGCCCCCCCCTATAACAGAAACAAAAACAAAAACAAATTCCTTGGAAATTAAATCCTTCTTCAATGTTTAATTTTTTTTTATTTCTCGTCTCCTCGAGAAAAGACAGGAGTGTTCGAATATTTTCGAATTTATAAATCCTTTTCATCATGCCGCTATTTTGTTAAATGACACACGGATGTTAAATAATTAATATTAGTCTTATTATCAATATTATTAATTCATTTTTTTTTAATTCTCAAATTTCTATCACCGGCCTATTATATCTATATATATGCACACACAAACACACATCCATATATCTCCTGAAAAAGAATATTTCGGTTGAGGTCTCGAAGAGAAAAGTGAATTTGTAAACAGTGACTATTACTGCTGCTGATGCAAGACTCTTCGTTAAGACGAATCGAGTTCTCCCAGTCACTGGCGTAGTTATATAAAAATGAATACGTCTAAATTCACCTTCTTCCCTGCTGTGCGCCAATGACTTAGGAGTAGAGTCTCCGACTATTAAAAAATTAATCGGATTTTGACCCATCTTTAGACAATCAAATTGCTAGCCACAATGATGAGCTGCGAAACAGTCTGTCTGTTGATGACTATATATATATATATATATATATATATATATATATATATATATATATATATATATTGTTGTGGTAGGATTCACCTAATTTGCATAGTGGAGTACCGACCATATAAATATGGTTGGTACCGGGAAGAGAGGGGAGGAATCAAGAGATCCAACTAGAGACTCTGCCTGACTGCGACTCAGTCAACACACATTCCAGGAACGGTCTTCCCAGGAATATACAAAAGACTATATGTAAATATTGTGTACACTTTCTTGTTTCAATACATTTTGTTCTAAGTAGATTTTGTGTTGCATTATTATTCCATGCATTAGTCAAGTTTCAACATATATATATATATATATATATATATATATATATATATATATATATATATATATATATATATGTTTTGAACTATAAAAAATATTAAAAATTAAACTTTTCACACACACTAGTTTGTATATTAATGTCTTTTTATTTTATTATTTCCGTTAGATTCCTCGACTAGTTTCGTGCAGCTTGGCCATCATCATCAGAAGAAAAAAAATCCTTAGTTAGTAGCAGTGAGCAACAGTAATGAATGACTTTCTGAAGAAAATGAACTTTATCTGTATTTTTCAATTGTTTTTTAACGTTAATTTTGGTCAGGCCTTGTGTTGGTCAAACGGCCTCTTTTAAGTTGTTTTCAAGATAGAGGCTTGGGAGATTCATGTGACTCAGGATTTCGTTCTTGGTCATTTTGACAGTTTTATTGGTTGCTGAGAAGGGGATATGTGTGTGTGTGTGTTAAGTGGATGTTACCATTTAGTTCTTTGGGAGTGTGTTTCATGTATGTAAGTGTATATATTAGCATGGGTGTGTGTATAAGTTTGAGGCTTCAAAACCCTCCGGAAACATGTGTTTTGTGTGGGTGACAAATATGGGTAGGGAGTGATTGATGGGGTTATATATTAATTCTATATATGTTGTTAAATTCGTGGTTAAGCCCGTCTGGACGAAGTGTTTTGAGGCTCACACACACACACCCACCCCCCCACACACACACACACACAGACATATATATATATATATATATATATATATATATATATATAACCACATTGAGCACTCTTTTATTTATACGCATTAAATTAAGTAAATATTTATTCGCTTACCTATGCACAGGCCACCCACAATTTACAACAACCCATGAGGAAAATTCTGGGCGATAACATTTGCATCCTATATAGGTCCTGTGTATGCACGCTAACGCACGTATATACAGTTGATAATTATTTGGTTTATATCGAGATTTACACACACACATACACACACACACACACACACACATATATATATATATATATATATATAACTTAGCCACCCACAAATTACAACAACCAATAAGGGAAATTCTGGTCGATAACGCTAGCATTCTATATAGGTCTCATTAGCGAAAACATCTCACTGTGTAAGAAGCCCTTTACATTAAAACATTTGGTGCACAGTATAAATCTCACGTTATTCAGCAGCAGACAAGTGTGTTGATTTTTTTTAAAATAGAAAGACACCAACTCGAATTTCAGCTACGCTCAACTAACGAATCTCGAAATAAACGCTACTGCTATTCAAACAGTATAAAAAAGAAACTATATCTTTTACAGACAAACATGAAAATCAATTAACCTACTTGGAAATGGCTAAAGAATTTGACGAAAGCGCTCCGGACAATGAACAATACGGACAATTTTGCCTTCCCTTACTCCCAATTATCAGGAAAATATAAGAATGTATGAAAAAAATACATAAAAAGGCATGAACTTTGCCTTGTTTGTCATATTCAACGAAACATGTTGCTGTCCAAATATACATTCTCGCTGTTACATAAGCAGGAATTATATATATATATATATATATATATACATATATACAGGGTGTCCATAAAGTTCGTGTGCATTTTAAAAAATTTATAACTTTATTTGTATTTGCGATAGTGCTATGTAGTGGTTTCACAGTGGAGGCTTGTATTTGTACTGTCGGTCCTAAAATAGGTTCGACGTACAAAACGTTAAGAACTTGATATAATAGGTAATGACGCAGTAATCTAGTTGTGGTGGCTGATACTTTAACGTTCGACATCGACTGACTGACCAACTAACTGAGTGACTCAGCGACTGCTACTACTCCTACTTATTATAGGTGGGAGAGTCTATTAACTATAGAATAGGTGTGTTCCACTATAACAGATAGAGATAATATGTAAAAAAATGTTATAAAGTTTAATGTACCTAGTTTTAAGTATAGCTAAAATAACTAATGTGATTTCAGGCATTACTGTAAATCAGTTGGCAAATGTTTTCCGTGAACTGCAAAATCGTATTACCCTTTGTATTGCTAATGATGGAGGACATGTGGAAACTTAAATAAAATTTCAATAAAAGCTTAAAAATATAGATTTACTTCTTTCTAATCCTTTTTACAAATTATTTCTATCGCAAATACAAATAAAGTTATAAATCTTTATGGACACTATATATATATATATATATATATATAATTGTGCGATTTTATGTGATTACGATAATAATCACAATAAGTGATGGTATTGTGTTTTCGTTCTTGCTCACTCTACCATTTTTGTTGTTTTCCTATTTTGGTGGAAACCGCCCATTTTATTTTTCGTTCCCATTCTTCTCTTTTTTACCGTTAGTCTTGTGAATTTACCCAAAAGATGACGTTTACTTTTTTACCTTCATAAATAAGATGTCACTCGTCTGACTGGAAGTCAGCTTAACTTCCATTAACGGCACTTGGGTCCACTATGCAAATTGACTTGCTTCTTCTTACCTTCCTTTTAAAAGGAGCCAACTGATGTGAAATATTTCACTTCTAGTTTCGCCTAAGACTCTTCCGAGACGCGTTCTTGCACGTCTATTCCACTTTTGGTATTTTTAGTTGGCTAAAAGCCGGAATATTCGGAATAAATCCGCCCTTTTCTGCCAATGGTCGGGTTTCCAAAAAAAAAAAATAAAAATAAAAATAAATCAATCATGAATTAACCGGATTAGTAAATATTTATTCATGCGTCTCATTGAACATTGTGTGGTACAAGGCCAAGTTCAAAGTGGTGCTAAAATACCAGCTAACAAAATAACGGAGCTATAGCGTGTCTCTAACGTTGCAAAGAAGTCACAAAAGAGTTTTTGTAGACCTCCCACAAAAAAAAAAAAAAATATACCCACTTCGAGGCCTTGTAAAGTTGCAGAAACAAATAATGGAGAATAAATTCTAGGAAGAAACGGGAGTAAATAAAAAAAAAATACAGGAAAGCTAAGTTTCTTGATAAAAGCCAAGGAATAATCTGCAATAATAATGAGCCTATTCTGGCATCTCGACTTTAGTCACTTTCCCATCCCTTTTCTATAAATACTTTCATGATAATTGTTCTGATGAATTTTGGTTTATGGTACGTGGACTTTATGAATTTAGTCACAGTACTAGATTGGCAGCAATATTTCATCAATGTACAGTTGAATTGGCTAGATGTAACCGTAAGTTCTATGTTAGCAGTTTCTTCTATCACACATCTCGCTTTGTGTCAGTATCTAGATGAATAACCGCTTAGGAATAACAGGTGCTGTAAACGTTGATGTGTGGATGGTATAATGCATCTTCTTCTTTTATGTACCATGTCCCTTCAGGATGTCGGCGATCATGGATCTCCACTTTCCCCTATCCCTTGTAGCTCTCAATAAGTTTTCCACTTTGCTACTTCTCTCAAACCTTGGTCTGTTATCGACTTGCTCAAGAGCGTTAGGTATGTCATGTTGCTTTCCCTTGTCTCTCTTTCCCTCTATTCGCCCTGTGAGTGTCAGAATCTCCAAGCCCTCCTTTCTCATTATGTGTCTCAGAAACTTCACCTGCCTTTTCTTGATGTTAAGTATAAGGTTCCTCCTTGTTTGCATCCTCTCCAAAATTACATCGTTTGCTCACACGCTCGGTTCATGATATAGGCAATGACAAAGAATTGTTAATCTGAGATCCAAGTTGAGTTTCTTTATACTTATTTACGCGCAAATACCCTTGAATGTACCACTTAACCCTCAGCTATGGTTAAATTATTAACATTTGTATCACTAAATCTTTAGTACCTCCCAGTAAAAAAAATCTTACAGTCTAAAAATATTTAATGGCTTTAAATAAACTGCAATGTAAGTTGTAAAAAATCAATCAGAAATTCCTAATAGATTCTGATTTTTCCTACTTGGCTCATGGAATCCATGAATTTGTCCTGGCTTCACTCACTTTCCCATCTCTTTTCTATAAATACGTTCAGAATAATTGTTCTGATGAATTTTGGTCTATGGTACCGAGACTTTATGAATTTAGGCGTAATACAAGTTTTGGCAACAATATTTCATCAATTTATAGTTTAATTGACTTGAGGTAACCACCAGTTCTATGCTAAACGGTTTCTTATCTCGCACTTATCACCTGTGGAACTCCCTTAGGGCTGCATACTTTCCAGCCAACTTTGATCGTCAAAAATTTAATGCAATGTCGATCGTTATCTAGTCTTCCTGATTACTCTTCTATTGTTCGCTCTCTCCTTAATAATGTTTCTGTTTTCGAATTCTTTCACACCCAGTAACCACTTGAGTCTTAGTGGCTTTACTCCCTTACATGGGTTGAATTCGATTTTAAGACAATCGCAAGAGCAAAAATAAATAGGGGTGAAAATAAACTTTGATTTGGGAAATCCAGGTACATTAAGTATAGCCGGAATGTTTCTTTTGCTCGTAATGTGCAGGCGATATAATGGATAAGGAGTTGTTAATCGGAGATCCAAGTTGAGTTCGTATACTCACGCGCAAATAGCCATACTTACCTGAACGGTAGGAGTTATTTATCATCTCTCAGTTGCTGGTAGAGTGCGACTAGGTTGCAGCTCCGCCGGAGGACTGAGACGCAACGGAAGAAAATCCCACTGTAAGGTATCCAGCCCTGGGGATAAGATGTCCGAGGCTGAACTTTCTTATTGTACTACAGAGAAGGTCCGGTGCTCGCACCGAGGCCAGTGCAACCGACGGTTGTGGGAGCTCGGTGAATTTTTGTTATTGGCTCGAGTGTACGTGCTCGGGTTCCTCACGTTAAAAACCGACCTTGTGTCACAACTATTGTCTCAGTGGGGAGGCCAGGGTAGATACCATGGGGGATGGTATGAATTTATCCTTTAACTCTCAGCTATGGTTTAATTATTAAGATTTGTATCACTAAATCTTTATTACCTTCTAGCAAAAATAAAATAATCTTACAATCTAAAAATAATGGTTTTAAATAAACTGCAAATAGGTTGATAAGCCGTAAAAAAAGAATCAACCCCCCCCAAAAAAAAAGTCCTACTAGTTTCTGATTCCTCTCACTTGGCCCATGTGAACCTGCATTATGTCGTCTCCAAATTCATCTGATTTGAACCTTGTGCACTAGTATATATGGGGCGTTGTCAAGAGTGTGGGAATAGACAGCGGTCCCACAATATCAACGCTTAGATAATGTTTGCCATCGTTAATAGCCTTGTTTATGATATATTTTTGCTATTTTGTAATTGAAAAGGAATTCAAGAAGAGATACGCAAATCATTAATAAAATGTATAAAAGATTTACGTTATTTATATATTTGCGTTACTGATAGTCTACGGCCCCTGGGTAAGCATTAGCCTACCCAATACCTCAACTTTTCAAAAATACCCAGGATATATTTACTATCATAGATGGCAACAAATACACCAGCAGATGAAAGCTACCACAGCACTTCCCGTTTGGTGACACTTCAGATACTAATCTACCCTTCTCACGTCGGAGAGGTATTTACTGTGGAGACGAGGTTTAAGCACATTATTATTAATTTTAATCTCGATGTGATTCTGGGAGGAGGAGAACAGTGGCATTTTCTTTACTATTTCAATCGCCTTCTTTTAAGCTCGTTGGGAGTTAAGACTTTCTAGCGAGCTCTGAATTTTGCAAATTACGGATTCTCGTTACCAAACCAATTATTATTTTGTTTTTAATGAGAAATTTATTTATTGAAAAAAAAGTTTGAACAAAGTAACTATAAACAAGTTTTTTTTTTCTATCCTCTGCCAGCAGAAATGATGGAGAAAGCATTACCACGAACCATCGCCAGTGAGACACGCTGCAAGAGCCACTCCGTTTCGCGATGCTCGTCCCTTAATCGAGACGCAATCGCGCCAATCCTCCGAAGGAACGCCATCGAACGAGGGCCAATAACCTTTGAAGTCTCCACTGCCACAGGAGTAAAAAAAAAATATATATATCTATCAGCAAGAGAAGAATATTTCACTATTTTTTTTATCTCTGGGTCCCGGGCGACGAACCCCGGCTCAACCGCGGACCCGACCGAAAATGTATCCGCACAGGTCACATACCAAATCAACGACTTTTAAAAGGGAAAATGGTAATGCCATCCGGCCGCTTTCCATCACCACGGTCAAGGCCTACGGCTTCGATTTGGGAAGGGAATCCAGCTGCATCCAAACCTCTTCTGTCGTTTATTGCTGCATGCCGTGGAAAGCGGTCGGTACTACGACGACAGGAGAGAGGATGCAAACCAAACTCATCGATGGAAGCTCCACATCTGCATCTGTGAGGCTCACATAATTTGAGTCCAAGACGGATCGCGACTCCGACCCGAGTGCATTCATCATCTAGAAGGGTAACGGTAGATGAAGAGAGCATTGCGTTGAGCTAGTCGCCACTACTCGGTTGTGAAGCAGATAGTAGACAGGCAAGGCGATGCTGATCCAGAGAGAGCCTCAAATTAATTGTACGAGGATCTTGATTTTTCTTGTTTTGGCCACTTTATTTGGGTCATGAGATTAAACCTAATTGTGTTCTTTAAATATTCTGAGATTAAATCTCGCTATCAAAAAGGATTTGAACTATTAACATTACCAGTGCCATCTTGCGTAAGAATCTTTGGCAATTACATCCTTAATTTTTAATTAGTCTTCGCTATACGGAAGTCTGGCACAAGGCTACATATATAAGATTCCTAATGAATAACTTACTAACCTGTAAGACTCTAAGTAATCTGAGTATTATTTAAAATTGTGGAATATTTTCACAGTTAAGTCTGACACAAGGTTATAGTTGTGGAAAACAAAACGAGTTTCTTAACTGAGGTTAATACAGATACACCTTGGTAACGGGCGATCATCGAAGTTAAGCAACGTTGAGCCCGTTCCGTACCTAAATGGGTGTCCGCTTGGGAATGCCAAGTAAGGAAAGCTTGTCAATCGAAGAGCCGAGTTTCAAATCGACTTGGGTTCGTTATATTCACTTACGCGCAAATACCCTTACGAAAGGTATCAATCCACCTATTCTCCCCCCGCTATGGGTTAATTAGTAAAATTTGCATCCATAAATCTTTAAAAAAATTCTTACAGTCTAAAAATATTTTCTGGCTTTAAATAAGCTGGCAAGGGTTGATAAGCCGTAAAAATCGAAACAATTAATCAATGAACAATAATAATAATAATAATAATAATAATAATAATAATAAATTATATTAAAATAGACATAATATTACCTTTTTAGGTACATTTGTTTCGAAGTTATTCGTTTTGTGGTCTGTACTCTTTCCAATTCCTTGGCATTTATTCTTGTCTCTTGTTCAACATCTCTGGGATTTTATTTGGCATCCATTCTTTTTCTCTGAGTCTGATTTTCCTTAGGATGGTTTTATTCACCGATGTCACTGGTGCTTTCCTCAACGTGTTCGTCTTTGTATTTTTATTCTTACTCAAGTTTCATATATATAAAGGGTGTTTAATTGAGACGGATTACCTATAAGGGTGTTTTATTAGGGCGGATCAAAGTCAACAGTAAATAAATCAGTGTTATTAGTGAAAATTTACTTATTTCTCTATTGGATCATGTTATTTAAGTCATGCCAGTTATGCGTGAAAAATAATATTGCTCAAATGTACGCCAAATCTGAAAGAAACAGGAAAAAATCATTAGACACTTAAACTTAATTCACATTTAAAATCGGTCCAAGTTACTGGAACACCCTTTATATATATATATATATATATATATATATATATATATATATATATATATATATATACTTGTAGAAAATAGGGAAGAACACGTTAGTTAAATAATCCGGAGTTCTTTAGAATTTTTGTTTTTATTTTTAAAAAACAGTGCTCCATACAGAAGTAGAGTTTAAATTATAATTATTTTTAAAAATCCATACATTGTCGCTTGAGGATGAAACAGGGCTTTATACTTAATTTAATTTTAATAATTATATTGAGGTTTTCGGCTCTCGTTTTTGAAACATGAGAACTCTTATGTAGCGAAGGAATCATATTTTTTTAAAAAAGTAATTATATATATATTACCAGAAAACAGAAAACTTTTTGTATCACAACACATCTTCAAATGTAACGAGGGTAAATTTAATATTTATCAATATATCAAACAGACACTTATTCTTACCTACAGATACAAGAAAAAAACTTCATAAACAAATTCAAGCCAGAACTAAATAGATCCATAACCCCACACGCAAAAGTATACAACGTGCACACATGATGGCCAAGTACAGTTAACAAATCACTCCCATACATACACGCACGCTCACATGCGGGTATCTGTGGAGCACGAAAAATATATATACACATGTTGACAAAAGCAAGGGTATATATGTGTGTATGTGTGTGTGTGCATGTGTATACTGATTCCATGTAACTTGGAAAGTATGTGTGTGTACGTATGTGTGCATGTATGTGTGTGTGTATGTACTGATTCCTTGTGGTGGGACCGTGTGTGTGTATGTGTACAAATGTGTTTACTAATTCCTCGTGGTGGGACGGTGTGTGTGTATGGAGAGGGAATATACACACATATATATACGCATGCTGACAGAAACACACGAAAATGAAAATAGATATAAGAACACACAGGTGTCATTAAAACATTAAAACATAAGATACCGATAGTTAATTCATCATTTCTCTCGGACAAATCTTAATTGTTTTATAACCCTTTGCGCAGAAATCTTAACTGCCAGTTCAAGAAAGACCTTCGGATTACTAACACAAAAAATTGCATACGCGTCATTAATAAAATTTACCACTTTCTCTAATCTTCACACACAGACACACAAAACACACACACACACACACACATATATATATATAAATATATATATATATCTATATAGTGAATATTTATATGGGTACTGTTAATATGCATGTATCTTCATAACATTTTTAGCTGATGTGTATCTCAGAGTTTCATATATATGATTGTTATGGTAATTTACCCACAATTTCTTACATCTTTCTTACATATCTGTAAGTCTACCATTCGCCCATGGTTAGAATATTGCTGCCACACATGATCTGGTACTCCTGTTGTATATTTAGAGATTCCGGATAAAATCCAAATGAAAATCAGCAACATTATTGGTCCTGACCTGGCTTCTCGGCTTCAGTTATTTTTCCACGGCCGTAATGTAGCTTTTTCTATAAATACTTTCATGACAATTGTTCGGATGAACTCTTCACTATGGTACTTAAACTTTATGAATTTAAGCGCAGTACTACATTGGCAGCTAGGTCTCATCGATTTACAATTGAATTGGCTTGGTGGAATCGTAAGTTCTATCTTGACAGTTTCTTTTCTCGTACTTCTCACTTGTGGAACTCGAAAATTTAAATGCAATGTGAATCGTTATCTAATGTCTTCTTGATTACTCGTCTATTTTTCTTGCTCCTTAGTAATATGTCTCTTTTTTTTTTCATTCTTTCACAGTATCTCCTTCTGTCGTATTGGCTTCACTGCTTTGCTTCGGGGGGAAATGATATAAAAGGACGATATTGTAATACGATTCTTTGAGAGTGTCGCACCGATAAGGCTGTAGAAAGCCTAATGTGACGTCGCAATATTATTTCTAAAGATAATTCCAATGCAATGGCCGTGGTTTGAAGAACATCTCTTTATTCGAAAGTAACGTGGAGAAGGAAAAGAGTGGCGTTTCCTTATTACAAATTTCTTGACCATTTTCGATTCTATGGAAAGACGGGACCTAACATTGGAACAAATTCCTGCTTGTCGCTTCTTATATGACCAAATTCGCTTCAGCCTGTGGCGACTTACTCTCATACAAGTATGCTCTTAATCGAGAATCCCTTGAAAAGAACGCTGTGTTGGAATATCATGTCATTTACTTGTCTCTACCATATGATTTATTTATTTATTTTTAACAGCTTATAAAAGTTTGGCGGGTGTTTTAAAGCCAGAGAATACGCTGCGATATTCCTCAGCATTTTCTTCCTTTTTTAATGGAAGAGCGCACATTGATGATGAGCAGGAAGTGATCCGGCATTGGACAATAAATTACTAAGAAGAGTCGTATGGTGTGTACTTCGGAAGATAAAAAAAGTTGTAGGTGACGGAAGATACACTAGTCGATGCCCGATCAGTATCGGCTGGGTCACCGTGGAAAGGGTGTATGATGTCAAAAGACCCGAAACCCCTTATGAACCTCGGCTAGAAACATCTTTGATGATGTGTACTGAAGCGTTAAATAAATGTATTTTACGAAAAAATATACTGTAAGATATTTCCGGAGATAATAATGATTTACAGATACAAGTTCTACTAATTAACCCTAAAATAACCCTAAACTGCAGTGAATAGGTGCATTAATATCGTTTCCAACGGGTATTTGTATGTAAGTGAATATAACAAACCCGTCTGGAATTGCAAGTTGTGTCTTCGATTTGCAATTCAGAGCCCTTATTCAAATACACCACACGCACATTCTAGCTTACAGTACCTACAATTCCTAAACGTTCACCCATCTAGTTAATGACCAGGCTCAACGTTGCTTAACTTCGGTGATCGCACGAGAGTCTGTGTTTCAACGTGATATGGTCGTAGGCTTGATATATAAAACAGTGGTGAAATACCAGAAAACTTTAGTCGGTTCATCCTCATAGCACTCTCAAGTATAAATGAATATGTGCCTATGAGACAATCAACATAACCTGACACAAGACTAAAGATAATATGCCGAAATCTAATGAATAAAATGCGGAGCAGAATGAGAGCGAAAATAGATTAAAGACACTGTAGTTTTGTTGAAGACACTGGAACAAGAAATGCTATTTTTACAACCAGAATTGAATGTGTTGCTTGATTTTAAGTACTTTTTTTATATTCATATATTCTTCTCGTTAAATTTCAAGATGTATAGTGAAGAAAATAGCGACTTACCACGTCAAACCAAGCGACAGCGCGTCGCGTGAATCCTACGACGGAAAATGTGTCGAAAAAGAAAATTACTTACAAAAAAAAAAAAAAAAAAAAAAAAAGGGCCCGTATTCCGCATGACACACTGAAGACGGAATATTTAAATTAAAAAAAAAAACAAGTCCGTCGCAGGAGTCGCTATAAAAGTATTTTGATATGCAAAAATTGGGCGTCCTCTTCTAGTTGTCGATGAATGAAAAAAATGCTCGGCGGATAAAAGCAGTTGGTGTTCGAATCGGGGGACAAAATTTGTGTATTTTGGTTACCGCGTTCGTCGGAGAGTGAGTTATTTATCTGACTAGTTACGTGCATTGGGATTTGTGAGATAGTATCTGCGAATCGAGTTTTTGGCATTTCTTTCTGACCCCGATATTCGAGTCTGAACTTACAGTGATTTAATCTGCACTGTGGAATTAATCTGCAGCAAATATTTCCTTTGCTTTCAGAACGCTTACAAGATGCTTTATTGATCTGTTTTTGAAGTATTGCTTGACACCTGATAGTTAACTGGTCTACATTCGGCAGATCTGTTGGTGATAATGTTTACATGATAATAGTTGAATATCTTTCCACTTTATTAATTAGGGAGTATCTATATAGCATAATGCACCTTTTCATGCTAATGTTTCCCCAATTACAAGGTCTACGAGCCACTCAAGATAGAGTGTTACTGTATTGTGTTATATGAATGTAAGAAAAAGAATGAAGTAAAATTCATGGCGATTATGCAGTAGAGATAACGATTAATCCTAGATTTGAAGAGGTAAAAGTTGTAATGATTTGGAAAGCATCCTCTCGGGAGTTTGTTCCACAAGGCAGAAGTTCTTGAGAAGATGCTGTCCGAATGGAACTTGCTAATGAAATACGAATGGAATGCGGATGATTCACCTTTTTGTACGAGTCATAGTTGGTCATAGCTGTAAAGGTCAGGGTGGTGGGACTAAGGAATTTAGCTCGTCAGAACACAGGCTATAGAAATAGAGCAATGAGAGACCCGCGACGTTACGTCTTTGGGGAAATGACTTGTCAGGTGGAAAATAATCCATCGCCTACATAGCCACGTAGACACTTTTGAACAACCACCAAGACAGGCAAGTGAGGACTGGGCGGCTCTAGCGCAGATATGGCAGCAAACTCCTTTTTTTTTGTCTGATCTGCCTCTTGTAAAGATGCATTTTTGTGAAAATTAATTGAAGCAAAACGAATAATTCCATTACTATTTACTTTTTTTCTTATTTTTCCAATGAAGCATGACCCAGTGCACATGTTAGTACTTCTTTTGTTCATTCCAAAAAGTCGTTCCTTGCAGATTGACCACAGATTCTCGACTGAATTTAAATCAGAAGAGTTTCCGGACTAATCTATAGTACTTTGGTTTGCTCACTGCTAAGGCTTTCCAGTGTATTCGTGCAGCGTTACAATTTTCTTATGCTCTCTTGGAGTAATGTCCATCGCAGACAATGGCCATAGGACAACTAATCGACAGTTGCGACAATAGTGTCAAGGCGTGATGAAAATCTGGATGCAATCACGGATGACGCAATATTTTTCAAGGCCAAAACAATTTCATCACCCCCTCCCAAAAATCGATTCATATTATTGCACACCAATGTAAATGACCTAATCTGAAGAAAAAAGAGAAATCGACCACACCCAGTCACTCCAGTGGGTCTGCAACTGACCGTATGTTGAAAGAAAGGAAACTAAAGCTGTTGTTTCAATTAATTTACACACGGGTGTAGAGTATAGCAGTTGGAGTCAGATTCTTACTGTTGCGGTACAAAGAACCGATCATTTCCCAGCATCTTTAGCATTATATCTGGTGAGAGTTTGAGTCCCAAAAGACGTTGAAGGCAAAGAGCCTTTTCCCGAGAACAACCCCCCACCATGGTAGGTGAATGTTCTGGGTCTGCTCGATAGTGTTATATTGTTACTTGTTTGCTTTTAGCTGCCTTGAATTTTTCGGATAGCCGAGTTCGAATTCCAGTCCAGTTCATTGGATTCCCTTACGGAAAGGTATGACTCTATCTCTTCTCCCTCAGCTATGGGTTGAATAGCAAGACAAACTAGGTTCTTTATCCTCGGTTGGCAACCAGTCTACTGCAGAAAGAAATAGCAACTTTCTGCGGGAAAAAGAAATCTACCTCGTCAGTCATATATCGCAAAGTAAATGACAGCATCGTCAGTCATGTATTGAAAAATACATGACGGCCACGTCAGTCATGTATCGAAACATACATAATCGCCCAATCGTGTACCACATATGGCACTTGACTGATTTGCATAATATATTTTTAAAATCTTATAAATATAAAACTATGCCTGTAAATAAACAATATAATTAATTTAAGACATTTTTGTGTTTATACATTCTTTTTATAGATACAAATATTTAAGTAAATGCTCTGTTTTATAATAAACAGTATTAACAACATTTACCGGCCTGAATGTCCGAGAAATTTTTATAGAAAATATGCATTCTCCGACAGGAATCGAACCTGTATCTTATACGGAACCGTCATTTAGCCTAACGTGTCTTAACGGATCGGGCCACGGAGAATCATGCGACTAGTAAGGTCGAATTTACTGTTTTTAAACTTCAATCTTCCATGAATCTCTCACGTACATTCATATCTGCTCAAAGAGTATCCAAATGTAAACAAATGACGTCACACATTATGAAATGGACAAAGTCCCACAATTATTTTAAGACATTTTTATGTTTATACATTCTTTTAAAAGCAGTAAAATCGACTTTGCCAATCAAGCGATTCTCCGTGACTTGATCGGTTATGGTTGGTTGGTTGTTGGTTGGTTGGGTTTTATGGCATATCAACCACTGTAGGTCATTTAATGCTAAATTAAGTTCATATATATATATATATATATATATATATATATATATATATATATATATATATATATATATATATATATATAGTAAAATTAAACGCATAGCTGGCAACATTATTTCTTTCCAAAAAAACGTATAGGTGGCAACATTATTTTTTTTTCCAAAAAACGTATAGCTTGCAACATTATTGTTTCAAAAAGGTACAGCTGGCAACATTATTGTTTCAAAAAGGTATAGCTGGCAGCATTATTGTTTCCCCCAAAAAAACAAAAAACGTATACCTAGTAACATTATTGTTTCTAAAAAAACAAAAACGTATAGCTGGCAACATTATTGTTTCAAAAACGTCTAGCTGGCAACATTATATGTTTCAAAAAAGTACAGCTGGCAACATTATTTTTCTGAAAACACCATCTGAGGCCTTCCTTGCTGTTGGACGTAGTTTATCGTCATACCCAGGGACGGATGTAGTTTATTGTCATACCCAGGACGTCGATCGGTTAAGGCACGTCAGGCTAACTGTCGGTTCCGTATAGGAAACACGTTCGATGCCTGTCGGAGAAGAAATATTTTCTATGAAAATTTCTCGGACATTTAGGCCGGTAAATGTTATTAATACTGTTTATTATAGAACAGAGCATTTACTTAAATATTTGTATCTATAAACATAAAAATGTCTTAAAATAATTGTCGGAGTTTGTCCATTTCATAATATAAACATTTTTAGTGTCAATATTTAGAAAAATATATAAATCCAGCATCATATGTTTGGGTTTTATTAAATTCTAAAAATAAGTTTTAATTAAAAAATTGCTGAGAGAGGAAAAGTCAAGAGAAAAACCGTCCTTTTTTTTCTTTTGCGAGTAACTCTGTTGATTGTTTTATTTTACGGCTTATCAACGTTTTGCAGGTTATTTAAAGTCAGAAATTAATATTGGATTGTTAGTGTTTTTGTTTCGTTTTCTCAGCAAATAATCATTGACTGATACAAGTTTGCAGTTTATTAAACATAACTTTTTATTTTATGTGAAAAAAATTAGATTTTATAAAGTCGACAAATTCTTAAAATTTTTGTAAAGATGACGTTTATTATTTTATTTTGTGGACTAGTTCTTTGGAACATATAGAAATTTCTCTGTTGGTATATACGTATATAAAGATTAAATATCTCAGTTAGCCATGGCTATATGTTTCCTGTTTGCTAATGCGATCGCTAGAATATTAAATGTTTAAAGCGACGATAACATTTTTGCCATTTTTGAAGGATTCATTATATATATATATATATATATATATATATATATATATCGTTTATGCTTTTAGTAAGTCATAGAGTCTAGCCATTTTAGAAGAATGGTCTATTAATCGCAACGATCTTGTTACATTTATTAGTTATTGATTGATTGGTGGAATATTTGCGTCTCCTTATTGTTCTTAAATATTTTCATAAACAACATTATTATAGAATAGAGGTTCAATGTTTTCGCCATAAGCACCAGTATCTGAGGTGAATGATGGATTCCTGTTTTTGGAAAGCATTTTTAGTTGTGGATGTATCTGCTCTTCGTAATATGGTTCCATTTTGTGTTGTTTTTTGAAAGTGGTGACTATAAAATCTTTGCATAAATCCCTTGTCGAAATCAATGTCATCATGTCTGATTTCTTATTTTAGTGTTTATGACATTACTGTTTTTTTCCGGTCGGAAATTTCCATACAAATCTGAACAATTCTTGTTTTGTTGGAGAAGGTTTTACGCTTGATAGGTTGTTGATGATATCTGTCCGTCCAATATATTTCCATTTACCTTTTACATATAGGAATTGGCACTTTTCTCAAAGTGCGCTATTCCTTCACCAATACCACACCCAAGCATCCCTCAACATTTTAAAACATTAAAAATTTTAAAATGCAAAATATTTAATTTACATAAGTTCCAATATAAATAGTACTTTTCTTTAATATATCATATTCTCAAATGAATATATATATATATATATATATATATATATATATATATATATATATATATATATATATATACACACAAAAAATATATATGTTAAATTGTGTATATTATATTTAGGCAGCAATTTTTCATTGATTCATTGAAAAACACAACTATACTTAAACAAGAAAACAATAAACAAAAACTAAAAATTCTTGAAGCTATATACATAAAACAGTTAAAAACCTAACCTGAACAAAATAAACTACGAAATCTCCACAAATATTCTTAAATGCCTATAATTGATAACAGAAGACATTGGTTTATACAAATGGCATCCCATACTTAATACTTCTCGTTTTCATTCTCGCGTGGTCATGTGTGACGTCACGAGCTGCGATGCGATTTTCGGTTCCGCGTCTCGTATACACGAGTTTGTCGTTGCTTTGAAATTTTTCATGCAACAACAACAGACTATCAGTATTTTTTCATCCGTGCATTGTTTGATATATTGAAATGTAATTGTCATCTTTGATAATGTAATCCGAAAGCTTAGATTGGATTTAAACATGTATCTTTCAATAATAATGTTATTAAGCTTATCAGACAATATGAAAGGAACTTACTTAAAATAAATAGACAAAACTTGTCTATATTATTTAATGAAACATATATATATATATATATATGTATATATATATATATATATATATATATAATCTCAAATGAGTATATATATATATTCATTTGAGAATATGATATACATACATATATATATATATATATAGTCTCAAATGAATATATATATATATATATTCATTTGAGAATATGATGTATGTATATATATATATATATATATATATATATATATATATATGTATGTATAGAGTTAAGTAAATAAAATAACTACATATTAGCAACCATATACGCGTGTGATGGTGTGCATATACTAGTAAGCAAATAAATAATTACCAAATTTTGCCAAGAGGTGTAGATATTGTGCTCGATGTAGAGATAGAAAAGAAATATATATTAATGAATTCACATATACCTACGTTTTCTGTGGGACTATTATCATCAACATTTTTACATCGCTACACAAAATTTTATTATAATAATATTTTGCTAAAATATTGAAACATGAAAGATTTTGTGTAGCGATTAAAAATCTTTTTATTATAATCTCTTATTTTATTATGATTAAAACTATGTAAAATGTTTTAATATAATTTCTTATAATAAAGATATTATAATAATATTTTGGTCTACTTTGTATTAAACACTTTTAAAAAAAAATGAAGAAAATGGTGGACCCATTTGAAATGCTATCTGGTTGGTTGATTATGATCACGTGGTCAGTCATAGTAATTTTTGTGCACAAAATTGATGATGGTAAGATATTGTCGTCAAAATTTGCTAGTGTCATAATTCAGTAAACGTGGTCAATGACAGCAAATGGTTACGTAGTTCTTGACAACAAAGTTTTATGAGTTTAATGTCAATGAGATGTTAAATATTACTTGTGTCAGGGATTCAGTTTTACTGAACTTTACAGGCAATTTTAAAAGTTTAACGAGAGAAAATGTACTGCGGTTAATGGCTTAAAGTAGGTCTGTATGTGTGTGCGTATGTAATGGATTCAACTCCTAATACCTTTGGGAAAATTATGAATCCTCTTATACCTCCCCCCCCGCTATGGGCAAATAGCAGGGCAGACTGTGTTCTGTAGCCTTTGATGACAACTGGACTAGGAGAAGGACAACACTGAATTCAAAAAACCTGCGGAGGGTCGTTTGCGGACCTTGTAGCACCAAATCTCTGCATTCTCTTCAAAAAGTGTGGTTTGTTCTACACAAAGCTTTCACCACTATATTCAAATGTTTTGTGCAGGTAACTAGATATTAGCAACAATATATACGTGCGTTAGCATGCATACACAGGTAAGCGAATAAATATTTACTCAATTTTTTTAAGGTGTAAATATTTATTTGTTACATTATACTATCGCCAACGATTCTTCTGATGAAGTGTTGGCAGAAAAAAATTATGCGGTTCTGTCCGTTTAAACTATCTATAAGTTCTGTAGCATTTTATATATATATATATATATATATATATATATATATATATATATATATATATATATATATATATATATATATATATATATATATATATATATATATATATATATATATATATATATATATATATATATATATATATATATATATATATATATATATATATATGTGTGTGTGTGTGCTCCATAGACAGACTGTCTATATCACTGCTGATCAGTGTGGCTAGGCATCCCATTACCTCAAGCCAGGATCGAAACATAACTGATTTGGTATTAGTCGGAGATTTTTACCCTGCGCTATAAGCTCCTGGCAGAGAGGAAGGTGAATTTTTACCTATTTTAAAATAAACACGCCAATGACTCTGATTACACAATTCATAGAAGCGCTTTTGCATCAGCAGTAGCAGTCACTGTTTACAAATTCGCGCTTTTCCCCCTAGAGTACTCGACCGAATTTTATTTACACACGCACACACACAGACACACACACACAGAGGCACACACATATATATATATATATTGTCTTGTTGGAGAGAATAATATTTTGATTGTTGCAATCTTTTGGGAGTCAACACTTTTGACTCCCAATTTGAAGTTGAAAAAGGGGCTCTTCGATTTCAGATGATATTTAGTTTGAATTTGTATGTCACATCTACGGGATGATTATTTTATCTCGTACCGAATTCGCTAGTCATCGAAGGTAACATAAAAATCGGTAGTCTAATGTTGACGAAGTGGATATCCTTCCTCACATACCTGCAGGGTACTTACATCAGTTTTGTGATAAGATTTACAGATCTGATGTTGGGTTGTAGAGGTACATGTGAATCACTTTCAAGACTCTCCAAAACACTTTCGTGTGTCACATATGTAACAAGGTATGCAAGAGCGAGGCTGATTTGCAAATCATCTGCGTGCCCAGGGCCGCTCAACTCAATTTTGAAGAGATGGCCTTATTCTGTAAAATGGTAGTCATAGCTATGTATGCAAGTATGTATGCATATATCTGTATGTATGTCTGTAAATATATATGAATGAATGATTTTCTGGTATCTTTTTTTTCCGCTTTCAAACACCAAATCAAATCAATTTAGCAAATCGTTCGTTCATGCATTTAACCAAGTCTTCACCAAATACCGGATGGGAATTTTTAGAATCTTTTTTCTTTTTTTAGCGAATTTTCCTCAAAGTGAATGTTTCTTCTTCAGCGCTTGTTTTATTCCCGTTTTCATTTTACTTTAGGTAATCGAATTTTAAAAATTTCCCTTCGTTTTCTTTCAGGGAAGGCAAAGAAAAAAAAATGCTACATTTTAAAAAAGAGAACAGGACACAAATCATAACAAACCTCACAGATCCTTCATGTTTTATTACAGTTCGTTAAATCAGCCTCTAAACCGGGCTTCTTTTTCATTTGTATTCTTTCCTTTCTTTGTTGTGTTTTCCACTGACTTCATATCGGCATTTTAGATCTTTCTTTTTTATTTTTAAATTCTATGCTTTTTCTAACGATTTGCAAAGCATAACTTATTCTGACACAATGCCCGAAGAGCTGATGAATAGATACGAATCGAACACACAACGTTGGCAAAGTAATCTGAGTAACATCGCGTATTGTTAGGTAGGCGCCTCAAAGTCACTTCATGGTTAGCAATGATGGACTGGTTAACCATTATTATTCAGTACCGAGTTCGATTCTCAATAGATGCTCTATACAAAGAATTATGCCGTATCATCACTCAACCAACCATTTTTGGCAGCAAAATCCTGGTGTAGCCGTGAAAAACTTGGCCCGCGAATTCACTAAACTGGCAAAATCAGATTGCCAACCGTCGCGAAAATTGCGGGATTCTCCCGATTATTTTTTAATACCGAAGGACATATTCCGCAGCAATTAATGAAGATCTTTTTTCCCTGTATTTTGAGCATCGATAATACATTTAAATTATTTATTGCCAAATGTCACCTTTTCATCTTTAAAGATGTGCTTAAAAAACACGAACGGCTGAAACACAGATATTGGCTCCAATATTGGCTTCCCTCTCTCTTTCAGAATTATTGTTGTTCAAAAACTGTATTTATTCAGCTTTGTGAGTTCGTGGAAGACCGTTCATTGAGAAAGTTTGTTGTAAAATAAGTCAAGGATATGTTGAGGTCGATACTGAATAATAATGGTCAACCAGTCCATCATGGCTGATGTTGAGGTCGGATGAATCACTTAATAGAGTGTTCTCTTAAAAATCAAAGAGGAACAGATAGAAAAAGGAAAGAGACTGGTGGAAACAAAATAAAAGTGACTACGTGAGGCGACTGCTTCAGAAACCACAGCACGAGGGCCGGTACGCAACCTCCGGAAGAAACTGCGCAAAGGGAACGTCTTTATCCGACACCGCATCTCTCGCCAACTGCTGATTTTCCCGTCGCTTTTATTGACATAAACAGTGACAAATACCCGGACCATGACAAGTTGCTGAGAGGCCCGCATCCAGATATGCCAAGCTATTCTGCTTCTAACGGAGAAATCACATACGTGTCCGCATGCGACTCGGAGCCGCTTTTCTTTACTGACACGCGTTTGTTACTGAGTCCGAGGGTCCCATGGTTGGAAACCTATTCACATAGTCCTCGGTTGAGGAGAAACCTCATCACAGTATCTGTTTCAACATTTTATATTTTACCCCTGCTATTCGTCACCTCAGATTTCCGGAAATTGATAATTCCTGGCGTTTGCCTCTCACGTCAACTGAGCTACAAGTGTGCCACACCGCATGCTACACACACTCAACAAAGCACGTTATATTACGAGTACTTTAAAACTGCAGGGGTAACAAAACACCTCATGTGACTAACACAAAGTTAAGAATTTGACAACTCTACTCAAAATAAATATGGAAGATGTACTTCTATAAGAGTTATTTCCTAAACCTAATTATCTCTATCGAAAGGCCAAGATGCTTTATGCATCATTTAAGGGGGTTATTTACTCGTAATATTCTGCGAAATTAAGTTACAGTCGTTCTCCGAAAGTAAATACTCCTATTTTATAAGACTAGCCCACAACTTCAGTAGAGATTATTAGTGGTATACAATTACAGGTAGAACATTCCCGCCAGTCAACCATAATTGTTTTGCATGTAAATTCAGGCGAAGCGGATGCATTTCATTCAGCTGCTCCATACTGAAAAGATTGAACACATGGACTTTCATCGATTCTAGTTGATCGCTTAGGGAGATATAAACACTGGCTGTAAAAAAAAGGTTAGGTGGTGGGTATTGCTTTTCAGCAGTGGGTTATAGCTATATGTGTGATAGTTGCGTCCGGAACGGACCTGCGGAGATCCTTGTTCATCATTGGGAAAGATTTATAGCCGATAGGGATGACGATGTGGAAAAATAATATTTCGTATCTGAACACTTGCTCTATCAAACGACATTCTTGTAGTCCCTGCATTGGTTTTATTTTTCACGGAAATTAAATCAGAAGCATTATTTTTGGAGCACCACTCGATCCGTTTTCTGTGTTGTCCACATAAATATTATGGATTGCGGAAATTTTTACCAGAAAGTATATAAAATAATATATATCAGCTAAATTTGTTTAAATATTTTTTAATCGTAAATTTAATCACATTTCCTTTAAATGATTGCAGCTCATTGAAAAGAAATATCTCTTTTTTTTCTTTGAAAAAAAATGTTTGGAAGACTATTTTTGAGTTCCTTCTTTATTTCTGAATCTTTTGCTTTTATGAAATGTTCTATTATTAAAAATACATCTTTAAGTGCCGAATCCAGGTGCGTCATCAGTATTGTTGCTTCCATGTCACAAGAAGCTTCGAGTTTAAATAAACAACAGACTTCATTGACGGGCTACCCGACCGAATATGATCAGTATTCGGTCCGCACCCAGAATAAAATTTGCTACTAGCTTTAGGACGTGCATTATATAAGTTTCCCCAGAAAACAGCAACTAATCAAGACTTCACTTGGGCTATTCGATGTTATAGATCGGGTATGCTTGGTTGTACTGATCTTCCTACATGCGGCCAAGAGAAGGTGTTTTTTGGAAGAAGAGAAAAAAACAAACCAATAATATATATATATATATATATATATATATATATATTAATAAAATAAAAAAGATTTATTATATTGGCTCGTCTTACGACTTTTCTTTCTCTTCCTCCTCTTTTAACTTCTTTATTATATCCTATTTCTTTCGTCTTTCTCTTTTTTATAAATTTCCTTCCTCTACAGACTGAAAGAAATGGAAATTTGTAGGTGCTAAATGTTGTAAATAAAGAGAATATGAAAGAACCTCCCATTAACAAGGATCTTATTTTTTTTGTGTGTGTGTGTGGGGGGGGGGTTGAAAAGTCTTTCTTTTCCCATGTTTGACAAAATCTTCAGTCTTGACCAAATCAGGAAACATTCGAGGTAATGCGTCAAATGCTCAATCAAGTTGCTAGTAAAAAAAAAATCCTTCCTTGTTTCAGTAAATTAACATTTTTCAAATTCCACTCAACATAAGATAGGGACTTCCTTGGATGGACGTCTGTTCCACTGTTGACACTGGTTTCTCATTTTGTGACAACCACAGTTTTATTCGTTTTTTGTTGACGCACAAAACCCGTTTTTCATCGCCTGTAACAATGTAACTCAGCAATTAAAGTTTAGCATTTCTGGTTACAGAGGATTTAATGCTGTGTTTGGTTCACAAGCTAAAACTCATGAAGAATTCGAATTTACTCTTTTTAAGTTTTCTCAAATTGTTTGGAATTTTGGTGAACATTTGACACGATACATAGTTTGTTTTTTTTAACCAATTCTCCGACGAATCTTATTCAGTTCAGTAAATCTTTTTCAAAAGTACGTCATTCACAGTGGGTCGTCTTGTTGGATTTGTAACAATAGCCATTTTTAATTCTTTTAAAGCACAACTGATATGCCGTAGCGTTCATTCTGCAGTAAAAACAGAACCAGTGAATAAACTTATGCCAAAGTTTTAATATTGCACTTTACTCTGACTACTCGATATTTATTGTATTTAGAATACAAATTGTGGCACAAGGCCAAAATGGGGAGGGTTTGAGGTTTCATCAATAACTATCTTATTCCTAGCTAATCCGATTCACGACCCATTCATACATTACAATTTCCACATTCACTACAAGAACTCGTCCGTCACCAATCAATCATCCATACACCATAATACCACATTCTCCCAAGGGAGACCTACAAAACGCGCCCCATGTCATAAAAATTTAATGATAATAAATTACTCTAACTACACGTCTACTGATGGGTATTAAATAGGGCTTTTTATACCGCCTAGATTTTAAGGGGAGGTAACTGATGATTTACCAGTAAACGCTCTATCTAAATCACCACCACAAATGTTTTTTTTAATATCTCGTTAGTATTATTACACTTTCAGAATTCATATAATAAGGAGCGGCTAATATATAGGTTATACTCCTTTTTCGGGCTAATTTCTGCAATATAAACGATATGATATCGAATAGAAGATAAAGTAAAGTAATTCTCAATGCAGTTCCTTACCATTCAACTTTGGTACTGTTTTGGTTGATTGAATCATAATTCATATCATTCAAATACGTAATTAATTTCCAAACACCCAAATAGAAAATATGATAAATTAATTCTTTGCTTCGCCCTTGATTAGTAATTCATAGCGTTGAAATACTTAATTATTTTCCGAACATAGAAGACGTGATAAATTCATTTTCTATGCCGTTTCCTACCATAGAATCGTTGTACTGTTTTGTTTGGTTGACTCGTAATTCATAGCAGCGATATGCATAATTAATTGGCGAACTGACTCATATACAATAAAACTAGTTTCATCAAAGCATAAACTAAAATACAAGGAAATAGTTGGCGCCTTTTCCACAGAAGTAAAATACGCAATTCTTACACCAGAAAAATTATTCTACACAAATTTTGAAATATATTTATTTATCAGTCTATTATTTGTATCATTTAAGTACCATAGGCAAACTTAGGGAATTTATACCTTTTGTAACGGGCTTTCAATCTTATGAGTAGACATTTTCCATGGAAGAATTGTTACTCTGAGAAGGATAAAATTATTTTACACTAATCATATTCCTATTTATATTATTCAGACTATTGTCCTAATTTTTGTTGCCATATTTATCACAAAGTTTCAGCCGTTGTACGCTCCGGCCTTCTGGTTGGAATATCGAACTGATCACTTTATTTCGCTCACTGGGGTAGATTGTTCTAGTTCCACGCGCAAAGTATAATATATATCAATTATTAGTTCTCCTGTTAATTCCCCTCTCCAAGTTCTCCATTGCCTTAACCAGAGAAAAGCGATAACAACAACAAAAATTGCAATATGCGCTCTGGTAAAAACATGCATGATAACAGCAAAAATTACAATATAAAAATGGTTGCTGAACACATAATTTTATAATACCCAGAAATTCATAAACAGATGTTCTCAAGGGCACATGGCACAGTGGATAAGGGCGTTAGTTAGATCCAGTGACAGGTTCCAAAAGTGTGAAAACTTTTAGAGGGAAATCAACAGGAGATAACTGATAACTGACATCCATTAAAAGCATGGCACGTGGAACGAGAACAGTCTACCCCAGTGAGAGAAATAAAGGGTTCAGTTCGACATTCCAACCACCTGAAGAAGGCCGGAGCGTACAACAGCTGAAACGTAATAAATATGACGATAAAGATGAGGACAATAGTCCGAATAATGTAAATAATGTACATAATACCTCATCTCAGAAATATAGACAGATACTGAAAGGCCGAAACGTTGTAATAAATATGGCAACAAAGATGAGGATAATAGTCCGAATAATGTAAATAATGTACATAATTCCTCATCTCAGAAATATAGACAGATACTAAAACAGTTTTATTGTATATGAGTCATTTCGCCAATTAATTATGCATATCGCTGCTATGAATTACGAGTCAACCAAACAAGACAGTGCAACAATTCTATGGTAGAAAACAGCATAGGAAATGAGTTTGTCATGTCCTCTATGCTCGGAAAATAATTAAGTATTTCACCGCTATGAATTACTAATCAAGGGCGAAGCAAAGAATTAATTTATCATATTTTCTATTTGGGTGTTTGGAAATTAATTACGTATTTGAATGATATGAATTATGATTCAATCAACCAAGATAATATCAAAGTTGAATGGTAAGGAATTGCGTTGAGAATTACTTTATCTTATCTTCTATTCGACATCGTATCGTTTATATTCTCGTGGGATATAAGATATCTTTGATAAAGGTCAAAATTAAGCCCTTTGATGCTGAGCCTACAGTGCCCTCCCCAGAGCGCCGGTATGAGAAATTTTACATGGAGTCCGTGAGTTGGCGATAACATATGACTCTTCTTGTGGCCTTACTTATAATATTCAAAGGAACATAGAGTATTGCATCTGCAGGAATTGCCAGGACTTTGTCAGAGTGGACAGAAATCCCTTTGAAACTCCATTCCTTATTTTCTATCTAAATTTAGTTCCATAGCCTTCTTTTGTCGATTATGTTAGAGAAAATAATTGTAAATCTTATAACGGAAACGTATGGTAAATTATTGAGAATGCTCTGCGAAGTAAGTTTTTGCCCTCTTAAACGTATATGTATTAATTCTTTAGTTATTGTTTTTTTTATGTAATTACTGTTTATTTATTTATAAATGATAAATTTGTAAAGCCATTTCACGCACAGAAAGGTGATAAAAGCTGCTAAGATGCAAAGGGGTTAGTGAGAGTGAAAGCAACTAAAGAAAACAATTGAGGAGGAGGAAGGGCAATAAAAGAAGAGGTCTCAACGAGATAGAACATGGCGATGTCGCATTTAAATGGCGATCAATTTATAGTTATGTAAGGGTGTGACTTCTAGCAATTCTAGTTCTAGTTTCACCGATGATAAAGCAAAAAAAAAAAAAAAAAGACTAGAGGAAGACATATTTGTTGAAATCACTCGACGTACATCATCAAAATATGCAAGGGACACAAACTCCGTACTATACAGTAACTCGTACGCGGTGTCGGAGAGAGGTCTTTCGTGAAGATGATTTGTATTGCTTATCGCCCAGTAGCGAAATATCTGTTTATTGACGCAGCCAGGAAGATAAAATTGGGCTTTGTCACTTGTAAAGAGAACAACATTTCCGGTAACATTCCGAAGGATATTGCTACATACAAAATACAAAAAAAAAAGAAGAAAATATCAGAATATTAGCTATATAAATACATTATTGCGACCAGGCTAAATTAACTAACAGCCTCGCCAACAGCCGTATAAATTGTGAGACGCTTAATTGCCGAACCATGAATGCAAAATGTCGGATCCTCAGAGGAATTTAGCTAAACGTTTTTTTTTTTCCGAATATTTCTCCGATATTGTGAAAAATTACATGGAACTCTCCAGTTTTCCTCTTTGGAATTTCTATATATGTCGTCCAACATGGCAGCCAGACTAATTCAAATGTTCATTACTCGGTTATTTGTAGCGAACTGACACGGATTCAGAGCCGCCTGTTTAACTATCCACAAATCCAATTTTCAACCTCGTCAAAGGCATCGACCAGCCGACTAAACTATGTGAGGATAGTCGGAAGGGTTACACAACCGGACCGAAGAAGGGGAACGGCTCTCCCTAACCCACCTGTGCCAAGCGTGTTAGACATTTTCATGACAGTCGTCTTCGAGTATAGAATCCAGAGGTCGGCAGTGAATATTTCGGAGACAGTAGGAAAGCGTAGTTCAGGTTCGCAGTGGATATCTTAGCAGAGCGTAGTTCTTCCTTCTATCCTCTTCGCCTGTCAAGTTAGCACTGGTCCTTCCGGTAGGTTAAACAAAGATGGCCGCCTTTATACACGACGAATACAATGTTCTGCGACTTCTGATTGGTTAAACTTCTATTGGTAGACTATAAAGGAAGTTGAGTCATCTGGATTGGCTCACTAGTCATATATATATATCTTAAGGGATCGGGGTAAGGCTGCCCGCCTACTCCGGAACCTTCTGTCCCTGGATGTTGATGTTGCCGCGATCGAGGAGACCCACTTTGTTTGCAGTTCCGATGCGTGTGTGCTGGAGGATGACTTTTTCGTCTATTCAGCATATGGGGACCGTTCTGCCAGAGGAGTTTCTTTGCTTTTCAGGCGTACTCTTGATGCGAAGATGGACCTTGTGCATACCGATGCCAAGGGCCGGTTGATCGTGTCCGATATTGCCGTGAAAAGTGCTTCGTTCCCAGTCGTTGCGGTTTATGCGCCCAACGACCGGGAGGAGCGGGTCTCGTTTTTTCGGCGGTTGGGGCCTTTCCTAGTGGATTCAACGCGCCTACTTTTAATGGGGGACTGGAATGCCATCCTGGACCCCAAGTTAGACAGGGGGCGGGGAGCTAGCGGGAGAAGGGGCGATCGTAGCCTGGTTGATCTGATCGACGATTATGGTCTCGTCGATAGATACCGGGTCGTGGGCACTTAATTGGCCTTTTGACAAGGTAGTCAGCTACCTTGACAGAATGTTAGTGAGAAGAGCCGACATAGATCTGATAGATTGCCCTACGTTCTACTGGGTAGGCTATTCGGACCACAAACTCGTTTGTGCCCGGGTGGCGTTAGACTGTAAGCCTAGAATGGCTGGCTACTGGAAGTTCAATCTGTCCTTACTGGACAGGGAGGACTTTCGGGAACAGCTAATTAGTCTAGTGCAGCGGGAGCTAGTGGGGGCGGTTATCGGGAATAAGTGGTGGGAACGCCTTAAGTGTAGGATTAGATCCTTCACCACTGATTTCGGCAAACGGCTCGCTCTAGATAGAGCTGATAAGGTGAAGACACTCAAGTCTAGTTATTCCCGGGCGATGGCTGGGGGGATCCCCTAGAGATAGCCTTAGCTAAGGAAGCCCTGGATCGTTCGAATAGCGAGCGGTACATGGGCCAGGTAATTAGACATAAGTTAAGCAAGATGTCTTCCGAAGCTGTGAATTTGGGCGCAGATGTGCGCAGGGAAGAGGTCCGTCGAGGTGGCGATCGTTACATTCGTGAAGTCGAATCCCCGGAGGGGCGTACTCTTCGGGCCACTGACGACATGTGCGAGGCGTTTCGGCGCCATTTCGAGAGCCGGTTTACCAAGGAGCCCGGTCTCCGTGAGGAGGAGTTTCGTAGCTATTTGGCTGACTTTACTCGGCTTTCGCCAACTGAAGCGGCTAGCTGCGAGGGAGAGATCACGGGGGGCGAAGTCTACGCGGTTTTGAAGAAGGTCGGCAGAGGCAAGTCGCCCGGTCTGGATGGTTTGCCCTATGAATTGTACTTGAGGCTGTCGCACATCTTTGTTCCGATTTTGACTGCAGTGTTCAACAACTGGTTTCGGTCGGGGTCGATCCCCAACCGGATCACCAGGGGCGTGATCACTCTGTTGAAAAAGGGCAAAGGTGGTGTGGGGAAGCTAGATGATTACAGGCCCATAACTCTGCTAAACAAAGTGGTAAAGATTATGGCCAAGATCCTGCAGGAGCGTTTGCAGTCAGTTGCCGAGTCTCTGTTGGGACCTGCGCAGACTTGTTCTGTGAGGGGCCGAACAATTCAGAGCAACCTGCATCTGATCCGCACGATCATAGGGGGTGTAAAAGACGACGAGCAAGCCGCGCTGATCAATTTGGATCAGTCCAAGGCATTTAATAGGGTCGACCATCGCTACCTTGCTACTGTCCTGCAGGCCGCTGGATTCGCACCCAACTTCTGCCGCTGGATTAGCCTCCTGTATCGCTCCCCCAGTGCTGTGGTACAGGTGAACGGAAGGTTGTCGGACGCGTTCGTGCTGTCTAGGTCGGTTCGTCAGGGTTGTCCGCTGTCTCCTCTCCTTTATGCTTTGGCGTTGGAGCCTCTCCTTCGCCGGCTGAAGGACGAGACCGGCAGTCCGGCCCTACGCGGAATCGCCGTTCCTGGAGGGGCTCGAGCCAGGGTTTCTGCGTACGCCGAATATGTATCTGCTTTCGTGTCGTCCCGTGGCGACATCGAGGCGGTACAGAAGGCGCTTGATTGGTACGAGAAGGTGACAGGGGCCAAGATAAACCGCGACAAGTCGTCCGGTTTGCGGTTAGGTGCCTGGAAGGGGGTCGCTCTTCCGGGCCGCTTCGGTTGGACGGATGGACCTGTCCGCATTCTTGGAGTGTGGTTTGGACCGGACCTCCAGCTGGAGAAGAGTTGGTCTGAAGTACTTGCAAAGGTCGATTCTGCCGTTAAGACTTGGAATCGACGGCGGTTGTCCGTGAAGGGCAGGGCGGAGGTGTGTGCTACATACATTTTCCCCCTGATTCTTTATCGATTGTCTGTACTTCCTCTCTGTGTGACCCATTGGAAGGCGCTCGAGCGATCGCTATCCTCCATTTTATGGAGGGGACGCGTGAACAGGGTCGACAGACGAGTCTGCACTAAACGTCCGTGTCATGGGGGGCTGGGAATGCCGCACCTGCTGAGTGACATCCGTGCCTCTAGGTTGGCTTTCCTACGCCGCGCATTGACTTGAAGAGATCCGATTCTGGAGGGGATTGTTAGGGACGCCTTCCCTAGCCTTACCATCAGTCCCCTCATCTCGAGGGTTGAGCGCCGTTGTAAACCCTGGGACGAGTCGGATTTCATCCATGAGTGTCGGTCAGCCTCGAAGGCCATTCCCCGGTCCAGTGAACTTTCACGGCCTAGGAAGGTCTTCTATCGTGGTTTAGTGGAGGGGCCCGCGAAGGATTCCCTACGTGATACGCTCGGCTTGTCGGAGGAGGAGTATCGCTCCTACTGGTCTTGGGCGCCAGCGGCGGATTACCTCAGTAACCCTGAGTTTTCGCTTACCTGGCGATTGGCTCGGAATCGGCTGCCTCTCAACGACAAGGCTTTCATATGGGGTTTGGCGGATTTGCCAGACTGTGAACGGTGTGGTCTTGGCTTAGAAGAAACGGCTCCGCACGCCTTCTACCATTGCCCCCGGGTCCGCCCCTTATGGGACCATGTCGGCGAGCTGACGGCTCGTCTCGCTCCCGAACAGCTTGTGTCCATTGATCGCGCATACGCGTGTGACAATGTGTCGCCCCCGTATTCCGGGGTGAAACGGATGGTGTTTCTGACGCTGCTGGCCACGGCTCGAATGGTGATTTGGACGACGCGAAAGGAGGAAGTCTTGCGGGGCAACCGTCTTTCTCATCAGCATCTAATCCTATTCTTTGAGCATCAGCTCAAGATGAAGATTAGATCTGATAGAAAACGATTGCATTCGACAGTCTTTAGCGAAAGGTGGGTAAAAGAGGCGAGCTTGGTTCGTGTGACCGGGGCTAGCCTTGATTTTCTCTTCTAGGTCAACCTATTGCACATCGGGGTGGCTTCCTGTGGAACCCTCCCCTTGGTTAGGTTAGACAAGCTTCAGTGTACCTAGTTAATGTGAGTAAGTGTTGTTCCTGGCCTCCCCAGTTTGTTTTGACTCTCCTTTTCATCTCGACTGGGTCAGCTTTATATTTTCCCATTCCCGCATAATATTTTATCCTTTTTTTCCCACGCCCTTAGCGAGAGTTGCCTCTTGATTCTGTCCCTTGGGCAGAATACAGCGGCCTCTCTATTTTGAGGGTTGGACGGTCCCCTACTAACATCTGTTATGTTTAGTTTGCATTCTATGTTACTTTTTAGTTGATTATCGGGTTCATCTCCCTCCCCCTCATTGCATCATTATTAGAATTTTATGTATTTTATGTATTATCATCAAATTTTTATGGTGTGGGGCGCGTTTTGCTAGGTTCCCCTTGAGAGGATGTGGTATTATGGTAATTGAAGGATTGTTTGGTGATGGACGAGTTCTTGTGGTGAATGGGTAAATTGTAATGTATGAATGGGTCGTGAGTCAGATTAGCTAGGTATAGGATAGTTAGTTTGGACCAGCCTCTACCCCTCCCCTTTTCGGCCTTGTGCCACAATTATGTAATTTGTACATAATAAATCCTCTTGTCATATATATATATATCCAAAAAACCGTAACAAAGCAGCCATCAACCTATCGTTAACCTTTTACGTATAAGCTATGCCTCTGCGGTCAACTACTTTACCAGTAGACGGAGGAACCTCTTAGAAGAGGGACGAGAAAAGCTCAACTTCCCTCTTGCAAAAGAGACTATTTTGCTTTTAATGTCATCATAAATCACAATCACAATTGCGGGAGTGGTGGCCATAGTGGCGCAAAATGCACTAACTGAATAAATGATGATAATGTCTCTAGTTAAATGATGCTTCAAGAGTTCAAGAAAACGCATAAAAAAGGTAGATGCTGGTCAACTCTGTAGTTAGGAAGATAGCGACATTAACAGACGAGCAGAATATTTATTGTTGCTATATATAAGAAATATTTATAAATATAAATGACAATAGGAAAACTGTAATAGTTGCTGACGCGTTTCGTCCAATGTGGACTTTCTCAAGGCAAAAAACGAAATGAATTTATTTAAATAAAATAACTAATAATAACAAAAACAAAATGTCCTTAGCAACTGGCAAAATTTAGAGAACGCTATTTTCATACTGTTGACTGAAAATTACGTCAATTACTGTCACGTGTGGAGATATTGTTATTATTGTTATTATTGCTGTGTTGACGGATTCAACCATTTTCTTTTGATTTCACGATATTGTTGTTTGGGGGAGTAGCAATTGTAATAGACAGTAGAAATATGGTAAAAGGCGAAAAGAGGGGATGGGGAAGGATGATGTTCAATCTGTCTTACCTAGCTAGCCATAATCACTGACCCAAACAAACTACAAAAATAGCACGCAAGAAAATCCCATAATTCCTCTTTTTTATCTCGTGACCCCTGGGGTCGTAGGGGCACTATGTGTACTTCAGCCGCAGGTGTGTTTCTTGGGCAATAATTCTTATAATTTCCTCCAGTTGGTCCGGGGTAGTTATGTCCTGTAGTTTATCGTAAATGTCCTGTTTGTTGCTGTTAAGTTTGTTCAATTTTTCTTTTGCTATTTCGATTTGCCTTTTCCCGGACCAACTGGAGGAAATTATACGTTTTGGAAACCATAATGTGGCCAGCTACGCGCATGTTTATCGTTGCTTAGAAATCATCTATGTAAACATTGACAGACTATCATCACTGTCTTGTCCGTATATTGTTTAATATGTTGTAATTGACATCTTTGACAATGGCTTATGTAAGCCGAAAGCTTAGATTGTATTAAAAAAATATGGATCAATATTGTGAATTTCTTTCTTAGTTCAACGATAATGTTATTAAACTTATCAGAAGTTACGAAAAAAATTTAAATAAAATAAATAGATAACACTTGTCTATATTATTTAATGAAACGTGTATGAATGAAAAGATGCTGTCTAAATACACACAATTTAATATCTATCTATCTATCTATCTATCTATATATATATATATATATATTCGTATCTATCTATCTATCTCAGTTAATATTCTATCTCGGTTAATATCCATATATGTCTATCGCAGTATATATATATATATATATATATATATATATATATATATATATATATATATATATATATAGCTCATGCTTTCTCTCTATATCGTCTTTTTTCTTTTTGCTTGTGGCTCTTCCTCTATTGAAAGTGTTAATTGGTCACAACAACATAAAATTAATGAGTCATTGTCAATGCTTAAAAAATAAAGAAAAACAACCCACCAATTAGTGGATATCGGCCCAATTAAAACTTCTTCCGTTCTCGCTGTTAATCTATTGATATTTATTTATTTGAGCTTAGGACGAGGCCAAATAATGCCAGTGTGCCATAAAGATTGTCTAATTTGCTGTATCAAGATTTGGTGCTTTAGTTAGAATGTATTGATATCAGAGAAATGAACAATGCATATTCGAACGTATTGCCTGGTCTCTTAATTTAACTCCTGATTCACGTGCGAATGAAACAATTACTTTAGCCAGTTATTTCCCTTTGGCACAAGGATAAAATAATGGGATATCTCGTTAGAATCGAATTAAGTGTCCAGGTAAAATAACATCATTCTCTGGTTTTATATGATATTTGCAGGTCACATCATTACACATTTGATATGCTTTGTTTGTTCAGCAGTATATCAAATCCTTATCCGTCATTTAACGACGAAATTTAATTTGGGGGTGATTTGAAGTAATAAAAATATGATATTTTTATTCTGCTTTGACAATTGAATACATGGTAGATAATACTCAGCTTTTCTGCATATACAAGTGTGGACATAATTATTAGAGGCAGTCATATGTGTATATTATGTTGTAGTTTAGAATACAGTTTGATTCCTTTAAGAAACGAGGATGTTTTATGGATCAATTTCCTGAAAGATTTCTTTCATGTTTATTGTTTGGTAGTATTTTAAACGGATTTGGGTGAGGCCGCTGTAATTTTTAGTGTGGCTTTTGCTATATATATTTCTAAGCCTACCGTACAGATTTGCGGGTGGTCTTTTCAAGAATATAGAAGTGTATTATCGTGGAGTGCCCGATATAAATTCTGGATAATATTCCCTTGTTTTTAGTTGTTGATGCCGTTCTTTTGGGGTAGATTTGATGTTGTAGAATTTGTTGTTTGATTAGCCGGTCCATAGCTTCTGACGTTCTTTTTTTTTTGATAAAACAACATTATAGCCCCATGAAAATCGATCTGCAAGAGAGATTTGTTAACCTTTGTTCTATTGGAGTTGTGGAGAGCAATGATCACGCATTTATGTCGTTCCAGAAAATGGGTGGTCATAGCCCTCCACGACTACTTGATCTAACCTTTGATTTGTTACCCTTCCGCTATGACTCATTTTGACATCCATTCACATAATTTCATTAAGTAGGATCATCTCTCTTCCTCTCTTTTGTTTTCAATGTATCTGTCGGTGTTAAATTTTCCACACCTTATGCGTCGCAGTAGTGTCAATTTTCTCTTTCTCTTTCTCATTCTCTGTTCTTTTCGTTTCTATTTTCCTTAAATGTTCCTCTTTTTACATGTTCCTTCCAGGTAGTCCTAGCATCTGAAATCTCTTCTTGATCTGAAAGAAAATTGTTTAGCATCCAAATAGAAGAATTGATATTGCATATTTCGTTTTTTTTTTCAACAATTAATATAGGAAGCCAGATATTATGTAGCAGGTCAGCACTCTTTACTTTTTTTCTAACGAAATTTTGGTTTGGTTTGGTTTATTTTCTTTTACGGCATATTAACCTCATTAGGTCATTTCATGCCGACAACTTTTTTTCATGGTAATATTTTATTTGTTTTGGTCAAAAATCTATTTCTGTTAATATTTTTTTCCTCAAAAATGTATAGCTGTAAATATTTTTTTTTCAAAAACGTATAGCTGGTAGTATTTTTTTTCAAAAACGTATAGCTGGTAATATTATTTTTTCAAAAACGCACAGCTGGCAATATTTTTTCAAAAACGTATAGCCGGCAACACTATTCTTTCAAAAAAACAAAAACGTATAGCTGGTAATATTATTTTTTCAAAAACGTACAGTTGGCAACGTATTATCAGAGGCCTTGCTGTTGGACGTAGTTTATCGTCTTACCCAGGACGCATATGTAGTTTATCGTCTTCCCCAGGACGCGGATGTAGTTTATCGTCATACCCAGGACGAATACCAAATATGGAGAACTATGTAATTGAAATAAGACCTCATCTTAACCCAAACATGATTGCCAGTATCCATAGAGACATTGTGCGAAATAAAAGACTCCCAAATGACTCCCAAATGAGAAAATAGATCAGATAAAACTAAATATAAGACAAAATATAATAACCAATCACCCAAACCTTAAAGAGATGAGACATGAAATAAAAAATACAACAGAGGATGAGATAAAAACTGAAATAAATGAGATAAGAAATAACATCCCAGAAAGAGAAACCGAAGAATCTACCTGTGACATAACCTGCAGTTATCCAGACAATGTAGACGGATGTAGTTTATTGATATACCCAGGTTGCACGAAATTTTCTTAAAGCTTTTCTAATTTTCTGGAAGGCCTCGATTTGCTATTTTTATTCGTCTTTGTATTTCGAAGTCACATTTTCCGTCATCTATGACGATATTACCAATGGAAGTAGATTTATGTATCTGCTTGATTTTCACGTCCCCAATAGGGTACCTCACATCTTGGGTTACACTCTTTTGCTGATAACAATATCATTTTTTTAGTTAACAGTCATTTGTACTTGATTTTCTTGCTATCTTATCAAAGAATAATTTCGATTTCTTTTATGAGTCTGCCATGAAGAGTGTTATCCTTATGTTGCAGTAGAGTACCCGGTCCCACAAGCGTCTCACAAGCGTAAATAATATACATAATACCTCATCTCAGAAATATAGACAGATACTGAAAGGCCGAAACGTGGTAATAAATATGGGAACAAAGATGAGGACAATAGTCCGAATAATGTAAATAGTGTACATAATACCTCATCTCAGAAATATAGACAGATACTGAAAGGCCGAAACGTTGTAATAAATATGGCAACAAAGATGAGGACAATAGTCTGAATAATGTAAATAGTGTACATAATACCTCATCTCAGAAATATCGACAGATACTGAAAGGCCGAATCGTTGTAATAAATATGGTGACAAAGATGAGGACAATAGTCCGAATAATGTAAATAGTGTACATAATACCTCATCTCAGAAATATAGACAGATACTGAAAGGCCGAAACTTGGTAATAAATATGGCCAACGAAGATGAGGACAATAGTCCGAATAATGTAAATTATATACATAATACCTCATCTCAGAAATATAGACAGATACTGAAAGGCCGAAACGTGGTAATAAATATGGCAAGAAAGATGAGGACAATAGTCCGAATAATGTAAATAGTGTGCATAATACGTCATCCTTAGACTGACATAGATAAGAAGTTTGTCGTCTTACCCAGGACGCGGATGTAGTTTATCATTATACCCAGGACGGAGAAGGCAGAAAGACTATAAAAAAGAAGGGAAAGCTTTGGACAGCACTGGCCATTTCTAAAGATTTCCTTTGATATACTTGAGAGAAAGGATTTTATTTAAAAAAATCTCTGATCTAAGGCAATGTGTCTCTTGAAAACACTACCGTCGACTGCTTTTCTCGATTATAATCGCCTTCAAAAGTTTATATCGTGAGAGGTGATTTTCTTCATAATGATAACAGAAACTTGATTTTATCCTGAAGTCCTTTATGGCTGAGCGAACTCTCTTTTATACAGTAATTTCTATTTATATAAGCGAAACGCAGGTTCGAAAACTGGAAAGAGAGCACATTTTCTTAAAGACATTGTGAAAACACAGATAAACGTCAATTATTCTGTATAAAAAAATAATAAAAAGATATGTCTATTGAAGCACGTGTATTCACTAAAAATTGCCATTTCGTTGAATAAACCACCGCGTGAGTGCTTCCCTAAATATTTACACTTTTAACGTCTTCAAGTCTAGTGTCAATCTTTATCTATCTTCGCCATCCTCATAGTCATCACTTCCTACTATCTCTTCTTTCACTCATATCATACACATCATCGTAAGCGTTTTAGAAAGGACCATCCGCCTTGGGTGGTTTTCAAGCCTTATACTCGGTGAATTTTACTATGGTAAAAGTCAGAAATGTAAAATTTTGTACACACTGCAAATTCAGACTAGTCACTGAAAAAAAAATCACTAACCTGTTATTTAAATGACATATCACATATTTTGTTTCTGGTAGGAAACTGTTAATTAGAGATCGAGGTATAGCTGTCCATCCGCATTCGAGTGGCAAACCATTCCCTATTGCAACCGCTCGATCAGGCGCATTTGTGTTTATTCAACACCCACAGAGCCCAACTGTGGTTTATACTGCAACTATGCTGAGCAGACCTTAGTTACAGTTTCTGGGAAAGAGCGAGTTATCAAGCGTGAGCAGCAATTTGAACAAGATCAGCAAACTCAAGTCCTCAGTCACGATAACTTGTTACTTCGTGCTAGTACTGCTATTTCACTCACAAGGCTTGGGTCAACCTGTGGTAAGGTTTTCAAGCACTTTCTAAAGGTGCCGCACGATGGGATCGACTCTTCCGGTCCGATAACATCAGGAAGTCTCCTTCCTGACAAATCGACCATCGTGAGATTCGAACCCGCGTCTCATGGTCAGAATGCGAACGTGCCCACCCACTAAATACATCGTTTCTATAATTGTATATATACTTGAACCACTCTTATAAAATTCAGTCTGGAATATTTATAGGTTTCTACTTAAGAGCACTATGAATTTGCAGCCCCCAATACCTACTCAAAGAAGAAACAAACATAGTGAACACATTCAAAAACATCGAATATCTCTATCATTTCATACACAATCCAGAGAGTAAAGTACAAAAATACACAACCATATCAAAGATAACAACATTATCTAAAATAATAAATTAAAAAAATAAAACTAATTCTATAACATCCACTATCCAACATACCTTAAGCTATCTACACAACATCCAACTAGTCACAACCATTTCCAAAAACATCATGGATATGATCGGATCTAAAAACAGCCATATCGGTAATGGTTCGTGGGTAGGTATGTATAAAATAATTTGTCTGGACTGTTCTTCACAATACATTGGGTAAACAAGTAGAAACTTAAAAAAAGTGTCTATGAACACAAAAGAAGCCTTATAAATAATAATTTAACAAATGCACTAATTATAAACAACAATAAATTCGACCACAATATTCATCTAAACATACTACACTCATCAAAAGAGAAAGGAATTTACTCAGAAGGAAAATCCTCCAGGGTGCTGCTATTGAATATTATCAAAATAATTCCCAATGCCATATATCCTGAAAGAATTACTACTTTCCGAAGCCAATATACACAACAAATGTTTTGAAAAATCAAAGGAAAACGGCTGGTTCCATCATTTCAACATTAGCAGATGTGTAATATAAACGTCTATCTCATATTTCAATCCAAGAAACTTTTTCTTTTCTTTTTTCTTTTTCTTTTCTTTTTTCTTTTTCTTTTCTTTTTTCTTTCTTTTTTCATTTGCGAGTACACTAAATGATGTATTCTAAGGTCTAAATGACTAGACATTTTCAGTTTACGTGTTATTGAATGTCTTAAAATTTAAAATCCTTTCAAAGATTCCAAAGAACACAATCAAGGATCTAACACCTAAATCTTGTAAATTAACTGAATATTCAGGAGCGTTCTTAAATCATGAAAAGTTGAGTAACTGTCAAAAATATACGTTTTGCAAAATAAACCCCTTACATTTGCCTTGATAAAGTCCGTCGGATGGCGAAACGCGTCGGCTAAACTAAGTATAGTTTTCCTCTTTTCATTCATTTTGCCTCTTCTGCGGATATAATCCATCTGAGAATATTAACACACACACAGACACACGCGCGCGCACACACACAAACGCACACATACACGCGTACATACGCACACACATACTTACACACACACATATATATATAAATGGCAAAAGAAAAAATGCTAATCACAACAGTTGGGATGCAAATGTTAGTATAACTTGCAGAAGGAAGCCACGTCACGTCTTTGTGAAAGCGACTATATATATATATATATATGTAACGACACACATTATGAAATGGGGAGAAAGTCCGACATTTATTTTAAGACATTCTCTTTATACATACAAATATTTAAGTAAATGCTCTGCTTAAAATAAACAGTATTAAACAAGTTTTACCGGACTGAATGCCCGATAAATTTTCATAGAAAATATTCGTCTTACGGCAGAATTCGAACTTGCATTCTATACGGAACTGTTATTTAACGTTGCGCGTCTTTACCGAATTGCCCACGAAGTAGCGTCAGCGCTCAGTTCGCTATTTTAAATATTTGTATCTATAAAAAAGAATTTATAAACATAAAAATGTCTTTTATATATATATATATATATATATATATATATATATATATATATATATATATATATATATATATATATATATATATATATATATATATATATATATATATATATATATATAAGTTGTGCGTCTTGATTTTTCCCCAGTTTTCCGACGTTCTTATTTATAACACCCTCAAAATTAACTTTCGGGTTATATGGAACAGGAAGACTCTTTATCGACAAAATGTGACTCTGATGATGAAACCAAACAACAGTTTCTAATTTTTTCTTCTTTAACTTTTTTAAACAGTCGCCTAGATGATCTTTAACGCGTTTCAAAGCTCAAACTGACGATTAAAAATTAAATAAATAAATTGCGTCAAAATAATTTAAAAAAATTGTTTCCCGGAGAAAAAAAAAAACAACGAAGATCAATCAATTTTTTTTCTTCTAAAATTGCCAAGAATTTCAAAAGGAATTTAATCTAATTTCTTTCCCGGAACTTCAGAGTCTTCTTTCTCTCTCTCACTTTTGTTTTGTCTGCCTTTCTTTATCTCTCACTCTCTTTTGCTTTAGTTTTCTGTTGTAAGGAAAGCTGAACTGAACTTAGGTTCGGTTTAATGTCAGTGTAGTTCTTTATTGATATTATTTTATTATATGTTGCAAAACTCGATCCAATCTTCGCAAGAACAAGAACTGCAAAACTGCAGAGACCAGACGTTAAATAAATATATTCCCCAAATGAAAATCAATATACAAGTAGTCGTCAGTCAAGTCGTAAGATTTTCAAAATTTTGTGTCGTATGACTTCTATTGCCGTGGCTGATGCTAACCACCAGGACAGTGACTCATTGTTCCTTCTCGAACTAACATTTTCCGCTGACATATAGTGGAAAATTATATTCATCCGAGTCTTGGGCAAGACGATAAACTACATCCGGCAGCAAGGCATCTGATCAGGAGGTTTTGAGGAGCGTGGAACCATCTCTTAATTACTGGTGTCCCCAGGTCTGCCTTGACCTAGGGTGGTAGCAACTGTTAGGGTTCCAACTATGGGAAAATAGTTAACCCCTAGAATGGATTCAAAAAACTATGAAAGTGTAAAAATAGGCTTTAATACCACCAATACATTTTTGTAAAAGATTATTACCAGCAATAAATTTTTGAAGAAAAAATCATTACTAGCAATAGATTTTTGAAAAAAAAAAAAAAACTATTGCCAGCAATACATTTTTGAAGGGAAAAATATTACCAGCAATAAAAATCTTGTCGGCATTAAATAACCCATTGAGGTGTTGATATGTGCAAAACAAGCCAAACCGAACCAAAACAAACCAAAATAAATAATCCAATGGGCGTCGTTATAGACTTAGCTCTCAGGCTAAGGCTCTCTTGACTGTCCTACACGTCCGTCTGTATTTATGACGGACACCAGCCAATCATATTCCAGTGAGGGGGAACACAGGTGTATGCATATTACATTATATCAAAAAATATTTACAAAAAATAAATAAATGTAAAATCTCGAGTAAAAGTTTCACCCTTTATATAAATATTACCTTACCTTGTGACTTTTCCCCTTCAACTGTCTTACAGTAAATGGCCAGAATTTTCCTCAGATTAGATCGATTTTGGACAAGTCTGAGAGCCTAGGGTTAGTTTGTATTTCTTTTCTCAGTTTTTCTTTAACTTCAGTGCAGTATATCATTTCAAGACGGCCCCGATAGTCTTTTGTTGCCTTAAGGTATCCAGCTTAACGTAACTTTGGCTGGCCGACTGTCAAGTAGTCGCAGGATACGCCAGATAAACTGTCCCCCGAACCTGCCACCATTAGAAAAAAAAAAGTTTCTTGAATTTACACGTCTTAACACTTCCGCGTTTTCTGTCTCTGTTTGATTCTATCTTTCCAAGAATTCTTTAGGATTTTTCGAGGACGTTAATAAATGGGACACATCTAAGAGATAAATAATTTTTGGTGGATTTCAAAGTTTCGCATGTAGATGAGGGAATTGAAAAGAAAACACTTATACAATTTGATCGTCACTCGGAAAATTAATCTTATTTGAAGACTTGACAATATGAAGACTTTTTAAATATTTAAATATAAATCTGTCTATATTTCTGAGATGAGGTATTATGTACATTATTTACATTATTCGGACTATTGTCCTCATCTTTGTTGCCATATTTATTACAACATTTCGGCCTTTCAGTATTTGTCTATATTTCTCTTTGGGTCCTGTCGCTGGATCTAACTAACGCCTTTATCCACCGTGCCATGTGTCCTCAGTGGAGAACTTTCATAGGGAAATTTACAAGAGATAACTGACATCCATTAAACGTGGCACGTGGAACTAGAACAGTCTACCCCAGTGAACGAAATAATGGTTTCAGTTTGACATTGCAACCACCTGAAGAAGGCCGTAACGTACAACGTCCGAATAATGTAAATAATGTACAATAGTTTGGTTTCTTTCCATATCAACCTCAATGAACTATTTAATGCCGATATTTTATTGCTGTTAATATTTTCCAATATTTTTTTTATGCATAATAAAATGATAATATTATGTATTGCTGGTAATAAAATTTTCAAAAATGTATTGCTGGTAATATTTTTCCTTCAAAAATACATTGATGGTAATATTTTTTCTTTAATAATGTATTTCTGGTAATAATCTTTCTTCGAAAAAAATATTGCTGGTATTACACCTATTTCTTTAGTGTTTTGACCCCGTTTTGAGAGTTAACTATTTGCCCATATTTAGGACCCTAACAGGTGCTACCACTCCGAGTATGGGTGGTCCTGGGAACACCAGCAATTAAGAGGTGGTTCCACGCTCCTCAAAATCTCTTGATCAGAGGCCTTGCTGCGGGATGTAGTTTATCGTCTTACCCAGGATACGGATATAGTTTATCATTATAACCAGGATGGGAAACAGCAATGTTTTTTGAATCAGACAAATATCAAAGATATGAGGAAGATTTAAAGAATGCTATTCCGTAAAAGAAAATTCTAGAATTCTTTATTTATTTATTGTGAAAAGTCTGATTATCTTTAGTGGTGCAAAGATATATTTACAAAATCAAATTTGCCATCTGAGGAGGAAATATTCTCCACCCGAGAAGTAAAATTTTAACAAATATGTGGTTATTTAAAATATACTTATTTACAAAATATTTAACAAATAAATGAAAAAAAATTGATTAACAGAGTAATCATTCATATGAATATTATTCAGTTGAAAAGATTATTTTTTATATCTTGAGTTATTTCCGATAAACTTCGAGCGGATAGTTTCATCTATCTCCTGGTTCCTACTCCTCTCCTCCTCTCTCTGACAAAATTCTCTCCGTTCATTTGAATGGGAATAAAGATATCTCTCGTTTCATGTTTAAGATTGGGTTTCCGGTTCCTTCTAAAATCTACTTCAACTCTATACTTCTAAAATCTCCGTCTTTTATCTATCATTTATTTCCTTTTTTTTCAATGGGAGTAGATAGGTTCACCTATCGTCCGGTTCAAACTCCTCCCCAGTCCTTTGAACAGGCGTAGAGGTTTATTCCTTAATTCTTGTTTAGAATTGGGTTTCCGGTTCCTTCTAAAGTTTACTTCAACTCTATGCTTCTAAAGTCTTCACCTAAACCTTGAAATTTTATTTACTATTTATTTTAATTCTTTTTTTACATCAATAGAAGTAGATAGGCCCGCCTATCATGGGGTTGGGTTAACACTCCACCCTAGTTTTTGATCAGGGATACACAATTCCTGTTTCGGATTAGGCTTTTAAAGTCTTTTCCTTCTTTTCCGTTCCCAGTGGCACCCCAACCCTAGCCCCATAGTTGTATTATCGTCTTGCTTGGAGCAAATTGATTAAAAAAAATATATTGTCCTGTAAGGAGTTGAAAGTATATTTTTGTCTCTTTTTTATTGTTAATCAGTAATTTTTACTTTACTTGTAATAAGTTTATATCTTAGGAAATTTTATGACAAAATTGAAATTTTTTTTCTCTGTGACGTTTTTCATCGTTCAGAACTTCACAAGACTAAAATGATGTTTACGTCGATGGAGGTGGAGGGGACGCTGACTTTTTGAATTTAAATTTTTAAATTTCTCCTTCATGAACGTGTGGAATCACCTGACCCCCCCAACCCCGCCTCAAGCTCTTTGTCATTTTCTCTTTTATCACTCTCTCGCAATCTCTTCGTATCCTCCTCATTGACTCTCTCTTTTTATTCTCAATCTTGCTTACTCTCACTCTGACATTATAAATCTCTTGAATGTTCTCTCCCCAACTCTTTTTCTCTTCTTGTCTAGACCTATATCGTCTTCAATCTTGTTTTCTTACTCCCTTTTATTCTCATTCTTTTTAGTCTTTCTTTCTAGTTCTCTCTTCACTCAGTCTCACTCCCTCCTTCCAATTCTGCGTCTCGTTCTCACACTATTTTTACTTCCGGTTTCTTTCTTTCTTTCTTTCTTTCTTTCTTTCTTTCTTTCTCCTCCAGTCGGTCAGCAAATACAAAGCCATCAACCGAATATAAATAAAATGAAATCTAGAGATTTCAGCCAGTTCATCTGCGCATGTGCATTAGCACTCGTTTGCATGCTAGTTCTTTCTGCATTCCTTTCTCAAATGGTGGCGTTAATCAGCCTTGACCTATCCAAATTGCTTTTCTACCTACACCATTGACAAAGCCAGCAAATGGTACGTAAATAGCCTCGTGATTGTTGAAGACTAACCGTCATGGTGGGATGGTTTCGTGCAGCGTCCAACTTTGGCTGAAAAAAGAAAAAAAAAAAAAAAACAAAAACAAAAAAACCTCTTATTTGCCTTCTTTCTTTTCGCAATTTGCATTTATAGCCAATCACGTAGCCCAGCTTTGGTCCCTCACTGACTTAAAGAAAAAAAAAAATTGGGTGAAACCCTAAGAACAAATGATGAAGATTCATGGGAAGCCCAAAACGGAAATTGGAATGAAAGGGAAATGAAAGAGACGGGAAGTAGCTGTAAATCGCTATCGCGGGGTGGGAAGAAAATTGAAGACGGAAAATGGCAAAGTATTACAAGAGTTAGCTAAAAAAAAAAGATTAATGAAATCTAAAATGAAAAACAAAATGTCGGCAGATCAAAAAAAGTTAAGAACGACCCTAAATTTATGGAAAATAAATGTGAAAAAAAAAGAAATAAATATCGCTTGTTTAGCGACCGAAATAGTTGTACATATCTTACAGATGTCAGGGATGCGTGTTCGAGCTGAGGTAACAGAAGATTTTAGTATGCTGATTTTCTACGCAGGCAGACTGATGAAGAGTGATTTCAGTGTGTCGTGTCGATTGTGAACATATGCGATAATGGCGCTCCACTACTTTCTATCACTTTTTATTCATACGGTATCATTAGTCGGGTTACTCATTGCTTTTCTCTGTCTCCCATGCCTTCATTATGTCCAGACCCATTTTCTACATTATGTGTCCTAAAAATTTCAACTGTCTTTTCCTGATGTTTTCTATAAGTGTCCTTAAATGTTGCCATTATCTCTAGTATTTCATATCTACACACACGAAGAATCCATCTGACCATCCTTTTCTAGAAGGAGGGTCAGAATCTAGAGCGACATTTTTGTTGCCTCAAGTCTCTTTTTCATCTGTGAGGGGATTGTTCTAAATTCACTGCCATATAGGATGACAGACATTGTATAATAATTCCGCAATCTTTTCTTTCTTTCGCAAACAAATTACTATACTTGGAATATTGGCACAATCAGTCAGTTATGTACCATACGATCATGTATCTTTCAATACATGACTGATGAAGCAGATTTTTTCCCACAGCATGTAGACCAGTTGCCGTCCAAGGCTGTCCTGCTTTTTACCCATCTGGAGGGAGATGAAAAGGATTTATATTGTTCCCAATGGCATTAGCACGTAAGTGAATGTAATGGATTTGACTGGAATTCGAACTCGGCTCTCCGATTCCTCAATTCGAGCCGCTATTCATTACTCCACCTCCAAACTTCCTCAGTTTTCGATCCGACTTCATTTTTTTTTGTTGCCATGAGATAAATTTAGACAAATATATTGGCAACTGAATGTGTTATATATTTATTTATATTCTGGATGTGCGGGTGATGTAATCTTTGGCGGCTTGGAACGAGGAATCGATGAACTGAGTTCGAATTCCAGTCAACTTCGTTACATGCCCTTAGGCGCAAACACTCTTGGGAATAGTACGAATCGCCCTTTTTTTTCCAATCCAGCTATGGTTATATAATAGTGAAGACGGCGCCTTGAAAAGCTTATTTGGCAAACGATCTAGGCGAAGAAAAACTCTAAATTCTTGAGTCAGGTTAGATGGAAGGCGATAATGTGGCAACATGTGGCCATGTAAAGGGAAAACCTCCGACAGAAAACCAAATATTTTTCGAGTAAAGACGCTATCCGGAGGGGCAAATCACATCATCCTGGGAAATAATTAGAATAATGAGTCGTCACAAAAATCCCTTGTGTGTTATAATGAGATAGAATAGTAATACTACTACGAATAATAATAATCTTACTTATTATAAAACCCAGGTTGTGTGTGTGTGTCTGTACGTTTATATATTGGATCGGATTTCCTACATTTTTCAAGCGATTTCAACAAAACTTCACAGGACTATGTAAAATTACCTTGCGGTGGTTCTGACAGCGCCAAAAATTGGAAAAACACAATTGTTTTTGCACGAAATCAATTTGAAACATGATTAAGAGGCATCGCTTTCGCGGAATGAAAGGGGGACAACTCATATTGAGTTATACTTATTAATATCGAATTATCGAGTTATACTTATTATAAAACCCAGGTTGGTTGTTTGTGTGTGTGTGTTCGTTTATATATGGGATCGGATTTCCTACATTTTTCAACCGATTTCAACAAAACCACTTTTTTTTGGCAGGTAGTGTTTCTTATTGTCTTGCAAACTTTTTTCTTTATTTTTACATTCAGAATGCTTTAAAAATTCCATTTACAAGACAATTATTTATAATAAAATTCTATTCAATCGGTAGACTGATAACGATTGAAAACAATGTTTTTGTTTGAGTTTGAGTTTGACCAATTCGTAAAAAAAACAAAAACAAAAAAAAATAAAATAAAAAAAAAATAAAACTAATTAAGACATGCGTGTCCGTCAACCTTAAACAATAATCTTTGTCAATTTTATTTTTCAGTCTTTATGATGGTCGATACTTGAGCTATCTCTTACTGTTACATCCCCGGGCAACGCCGGGCTCTACTGGTAGTGTTAAAATATGAGAATGGATTCAACCGTTCGTAGCTTACATAACGTCAACTGAATTTTAATCTGAAATTTTCGCTGTATTATGCTCGTCTATATGATTAATATTCATAACTAAATTAAATGCATTTAATACAGAAATGTAAATGTTTTAGTGGCAATGAGTATTTAATATTTAATTGTAGATATGTTAGCGGCATGACTATTTAATACTGAAATGAAAATATATTAGCGGCATGACTATTTAATACTGAAATGTAAATATATTAGCGGCATACGTAACTGTAAGTTCTTTGTCAGCAGTTTCTTTTCTCGCACTTCCAGTTTCTGGAAATTTCCGGCTCCATGGATTCCAGCCGACTTTAATATCCCTAAATTTAAATACGATATTAATCGTTATCTACTGTCTTCCTGATTACTCTTCTTTTGTTCTCGTTCCTTAGTAATGTTTCTGTTTTCTAATTCTTCCACAACTATTAACCTCTTGTGTCTACACACCCCAGCAATGTATTAATAAGTAAAACTTGTATCACTATACAAGTATTAATTCCAGAAAATAAATTCTTACCATCTTGAAATATTTTTGGCTTTAAATAACCTGCAAAGGGTTGATCAATCGTAAAATCAATCAATGGTGAAGACATGTTTTACACTGTAAAATCTCATTTCGACAGGCCAAGCGTGATATTCTAACACTAAACCCTAAACCTGACGATACACTGTCGCTCTGCCCATGGAAAATGTACCAATGAAATGTTTTCTTTAGTTATTTGAGTTCCTGCCTTTAAAACCATCCCACGCACTACCCATTTTCTTCGTATTTCAACGATAAAGAGAAAGCACCACTCAGAAGCTTTTTTTCCCAACAAATGAATGCTTTCTTGAACGCTTCACTCTTGACCCCTTCAAGTTAAGGGTGAATTATCATGAGTCATCTTCATTGAATTACTCTTCGCTTTCTTATCTTATCTTCCATTCATATCAAATACCTCATGCATCATAACTATTCCACGATAAGCCGTAGAAAACAAATTAATCAGTCAAAACTCGTGGACCATAAACCATCAGAGTTAAAGTTCTTCTTGAAGACAATGTATTTTGTGCAACGTGCAAAGTAAAAGTAAATTTGAAATATCTACTCTTCTGTATGACAGGTTTATCGATTCCTTTGGTAGTGAAATAAAGTTTATCGCCAACGTAGAGTATTATGTAACGTATATATATATATATATATATATATATATATATATATATATATATATATATATATGTAACAGTTAATAGATGACAGGCATGCCCTAGCACTGTAGCTGCAAGACTGGAAGAATAGTAATATGAACATTTTTTGTCTGTTAACGAGATATATGCATATAAAGCGACTGACATAGATATGAACAGATTGATATATATATATATATACATACATATATATATATATATATATATATATATATATATATATATATATATATATATATATATAGTTGGATAGATGTGAGCTTGTGACCCTGGGTTTCACGCTTTAGCGATCGTCAGACAGTCTAACGATCGCTAAAGCGTGAAACCCAGGGACACAAGCTCACATCTATCCAACCATATATATATTAGCTCTATCTCTGATATTGAGCGCTTTCTAATAAGTACCGCGCATATACTATATAAATAATTATACATATATATTTATATTTATAATAAAAACACTTTTCACATACACACACACACACACACACACACACACACACACATATATATATATATATATATATATATATATATATATATATATATATATATATTCATGAATTATTCATACATAAAACAAACACAAAGGTTATAAAACAGGATCTTTTCATTCATAAACAGATTCGGGTTTTTGTATATTATTGAATTGTTCGCAAAGATGTATTTCTCGCCATTTAATCATTAACCTTTGTATTTGTTTTATGTATGAATAATTCATGAATTTGTAAATTGATTGCACCTTTATTGAAATATATATATATATATATATATATATATATATATATATATATATATATATATATGAACAGATTGAGTTAGTGAACAGTCTCATATATATATATATATATATATATATATATATATATATATATATATATATATACAGGTGTGCATAAAGTTAATGTGAACTTTAAAAAATGTATAATTTTATTTGTATTTGCGATAGAAATAATTTGTAAAAAGGATTAGAAAGAAGTAAATCTATATTTTTTAAGGTTTTATTGAAATTTTATTTCAGTTTCCACATGTCCTCCATCATTAGCAATAGAAAGGGTAATACGATTTTGCAGTTCACGGAAGACATTTGCCAACTGATTTACAGTAATGCCGGAAATCCCATTAGTTATTTTAGCTATACTTAAAACTAGGTACATTAAACTTTATAACATTTTTTATAAATTATTTCTATTGCAAATACGAATAAAATTATAATTTTTTAAAGTGCACACAAAATTTATGGACACTCTTTGCGCGTGTGTATATAGATATATATAGGTGCGTGTGTTATTTGCAGACAGTATTGTTTCGCTGTATCACAACTAGACATCCAAATGCCTTAAGTCAGGCTCGAAACCAGACAGATTTGGTATCACTCAGAGTTTCTACCACTAAGCCAGCATCTCTCGGTAGTGAGAAATAATTAATTCTAGTGTTTTGTTTTTACGAATGTAAACAAACGCCAATCAGTCAGATCGGTTCAATTCATTATACTGAAGAGTTTTGCATTAGCGCAGTTGGCTGTTGTTTATAGATTCAGCCTATCTCTCAACAGTGCTAAATTGAAATCTATTTTCAAGAGCTACTCATCCACAGTTAGACTGCTTCGTTTTATAATCAGTGTGACTAGACATGCGATTATTTCAAGACGGGATCAAACCCCGTCCCATTTGACATCAGTCAGAGATTGTACCGTCAAGCTATCGTTACAAGGCAGAGTAGAAGGGAAATTTTAATGTTTTTACTACGCGAAAGATGTCAGTAGCTAGGAGAGCTCGATTCGAGTAGAAGAGCGTTGCATTAGGAGCAGCAGCCACTGTTTATAAAAGCACCATTTCTACTCCGTGAACTCAATCGAATTATTTCAAGAGCATAATCATTCACAGACAGACTGTTTCGCTGTATCACAGTTCATCAGTGTCGCTAGACACACACACACACACACACACACACACACACACACACACACACACATATATATATATATATATATATATATATATGTATTTGTATGTACCTATTTCAGTTTTGTTCGTCTCTCTCCCCTCTCTCTCTCTCTATATATATATATATATATATATATATATATATATATATATATAAGGTTGGTGCAAAAATAATGTCGTTTTCTCACATAGTAACATATGTGAGAAACGACATTATTTTTGCACCAACCTAATATATATATATATATATATATATATATATATATATATATATATATATATATATATACATATATATATATAGAGAGAGAGTGGGGGTAGAGAGTCGAACAAAACTGAAATAAGTACACACAGAGAGACAGACAGACAGACAGACAGATAGATAGATAGATAGATAGATAGACATATAGATAGATATGAACAGAGACGGATAAACAGAGATAGATAAATAGATAGATAAAAACAGATAGATATGAACAGACTGCGATATTATACTTATGAAAAGACTGATATAGATTAGATAGATTGATAAGACAAGACTAAGAAAGAAAGAAAGAAAGAAAGATAGATAGATAGATAGATAGATAGATAGATAGATAGATTGAGTTAAATTCCCAGATAAATTCTGTGGACAAGACAAATTGGTATAAAATGACAATTGGAAAAAAAATCTTAGATAGATAGACAGATAGGTAGATATGCCACGTCCAAATCGATTGATATAAACTTATCAATTTCAACATATCTTCTTTTGAGTGTTGTAAAGCAGCGTAGTTTTTCTTTGTCTCTATCATCACTCAGATCTATGGCTGGATTTGCTTTCCCGCACGTTATTCCTTGGAAAATACTGATAAGTGTTTTCTTTTTTTAGTGAGGCCAATATCCTAATAATTACTGAACCCTTCAGAGAGGAACCATTGATTTTCAGTACGTTTCTCCGATGCTATGTCCTTTTCTTATCCAGTCTTTCAATTGTAAGTTTTCAATCAATAATCTATAATGATCGGGACCGTGAAAATTCAAAGTTTATTGCCAAATATGAAAGTGATGTATTTCTAAAATTGTTATAATAATTTTCTTGAAGTTATTATCTGCGCATTTTATTATATGTATACTGGAATTTATGCACTGATCATTTCCATTTTTTCTGAAGTAGCTCTAAGCTCGTTATGAATAGGCAATCTTCAGAAGCTCCTAAATCAATGCCGACAGCCTCGCCACTGTGGCTCTATCCAGCTTCCTATTCTCTTTCTGCCAAATGACAGTCTCAGATCATTTATAAATATGTGTGTAGATGATGCCTCTCTTATTGACACACTTCCAAGAAACAAGATATTAATGATCTTCTTACCGATCTATCATCTGATTAAGCTCTAACAGATCAATGGGAAACGAACTAGCCTGTGACTTTCAGTACCTCAAAAACAATTAAAGTAACATATTTTTCCAGCTCCGAGGAACGATGGTCCTCTTAACGAGTTTATATTCTTTGAATGTCCATTATTTCTCAATTCCAGGTCCCAAGTGGAACTCATATGTGCAAAAGATATCGAAGAAATGGTTGACTTATTGTATCGTTCTAATAAAAATCTGAAAACTTTTCCTATGATCTCTCGATACATTCTGCAAAGAATTAGATGGAACCAAAAAAATGTGTATTGCCGCCATATGTTGGTTGAAGCAACTCAATATTCACATTCCATCCCAGATGTAGTTCAAGACTTACAGCCATATCACGTTGAAACACATGTTCTCGTACGATCACCGAAGTTAAGAAATGACGAGCCTTTGAGTCCTGTCACTGGATCTAACTAACGCCTTTATCCACTGTGCCTTGTGTCCTTGAGGACACATGGCACAGTGAGTTCAATACCTGGTTAAGGCGGTGGAGAACTTGGAGTGGGGAATTAACAGGAGATAACTGATAGCTGACGTCCATTAGACATGGCACGTGGAACTAGAACAGTCTACCCCAGTGAGCGAAATAAAGAGTTCAGTTCGACATCCCTGAAGATGGCTGGAGCGTACAACGGTCGAAACATTGGAATAAATATGGCGGCAAAGATGAGAACAATAGTCCGCATAATGTAAATAGTGTGCATGATACCTCATCTCAGAAATATAGACAGATACTGTTTCTCTTTTTTCTTATTCTTTCACACTCAGTAATCCTCTTGAATTTTAGTGACTTTACGGCCTTGCCTGGGATGATCTGATCAAAAAAGATGCAGTGGTTTAATGGGTGTGAAAGAGAATGGGAAGACTCTAGCAGAAAGAAATGGAAACCCAACCATAACAAAAATTCCTAATTAGGGAGTCAGTATGGTATGTTAAATTAAAAAAAATAATGTTATTGTCAGGAGGGAAAAGAAAACGCAGTTTAAAGTAACTCGCGGGGAAAATAAAAAAATGACTTTTTTTTAACCTGTCAATCTTATTAAAATGACATTTGTTGATATTGTGAAAACAAAAGCTGAAAAACTCATTCAATACATAAAACGATTTTTATTTTGGTTCTCCATTCTAGGTATGACGATAAACTACATCCAGAAGCAAGGCCTTTGATCAGGAGATTAGCGGTTTTGAGGAGCGTAGGATCACCTATTAGTTGCTGTTGTTCCAAGGTTCATAAAGACCCGACGTAATGTCACCTGTCATATATATATATAATACTATAAGAAGCATATATACATTTTTATACATTCTTTTTATAGATACAAATATTTAAGTAAATGCTCTGTTTCATAATAAACAGTATTATTAACATTTACCGGCCTGAATATCCGAGAAATTTTCATAGAAAATATTCGTATTTCGGCAGGAGTCGAACCTGTATCCTATACGAAACCGTCACTTAACGTGACTTAACTGATCGAGCCACCGAGGATCGTTCGATTAGCAAGATCGATTTTACTGCTTTTAAACTTCAATCTTTCACGAATCTCTAACGTAAATTCATATCTGCTCAAAGCGTATCCAAATGCAAACAAATGACGTCACACATTATGAAATGGACAAAGTCCGATAATTACTGTTTATTTTAAAACAGAGCATTTACTTAAATATTTGTATCTATAAAAAGAATGTATAAACATGAAAAATGTCTTGAAATAATTGTCGAACTTTGTCCATTTCATAATATATATATATATATATATATATATATATATATATATATATATATATATATATATATATATATATATATAGGGGTTGGGAAAAATAATTGGAACACTTGTTAAATTTAAAGAAAATTTATCTAATATGGAGTCTGTCTTCCTTTAGCCTCACAGACAGCTTTAATATGTCTAGGAATGGAATCATACAGTTTCGTGACATCATTCAAAAGTATTTTCAGTTTTTCTTCTATTAAAACCTTCTCCAGCTCTTTACAACTCAACGGTGGAGGATAACGGCTCCTAACTTGTGGCTCCAAAATGCACCACAAATGTTCAATAATATTGAAAACTTGAGATTGGGGAGGCCACTCCATGTATTTTAGCTCACTTTCATGCTCTTCATACCAATTCTTAACCACTCGAGCGGCATGTATTGGAGAATTATCGTTTTGGAAGATGCACTCACCATCAGGGGATAGAGTCTTGGCCATTGGATGAACATGATCTCCCAAAATGTTCAGGTAATCTTGGCTGTTGATTCTACCTTGCAGGGCAACTATTGGACTGAGACATTTCCATGATATGGTAGCCCAAACTATCACTGTTCCACCTCCATGCTTCACTGTTGGAAGAAGGCAGTCAGGGTTGTAAGCTTCTTTGAACTGCCTCCACACATAAACTCACCCTGAAGTTGGAAAAAGAGAAAAACTGAACTTGTTTGAAAATATGACTTCCTTCCAGTGGTCTGCAGACCGGGCATTGTGATCTCTGCACCACTTCAACCTCTTTTGAATGTTGCGAGTGGAGAGAAGAGTTTTCCTCACAGCGGCTCTTCCGTGATATGCAGCCTTATGGAGCTCACGGTGAACAGTTTTAGTAGAAACTGAACTATTCAGATGGTGATTCAACTCAGTAGTCACTTTGGCCGCATTTGTCCGATGATTTTTTGCCACATTGCGTTTCAATGCATATGAGACTCTGTCAGTAAGTTTGCAAGTCTGGCCCGAATTGCTACGGTAGCTAGAGGTCTTGCCCTGTTTCTCGAATTGCATCAGTGTTCTTGATATGGTAGTTCTTGAAAAACCAAACAGTTCAGCAACCTTAGTGATCGAGGCTCCTGCCACGCGAGCTCCAACAATTTGCTCTTTTTCGAAATCGGAGAGGTCACGCATTTAGCTTAAATTTTACTAAATTCTAAAAATAAATAAGACAAAGACAGTAAATTAGATGAATAAACTTATTTACAATAGATATAAACTGTAATTACGAAGTTTTAGTTAAAGTTCTTAATATAATAGGTCTTTGAAATATAGGAGTGGATTTTGCAACTGTTCCAATTATTTTGTCCACCCCTGTATATATATATATATATATATATATATATATATATATATATATATATATATATATATATATATATAGGGGTAGAAACATTTATCTCAAATATGTTTTAATTGGTTTTTCGTTTGGTGGGAGTAATGGCGTGCAATATTTCAGCAGTGGAAATTGTGAGTTGAAGTTGTTTTTTTTAAATAGAAAGTCACCAACTCAAATTTCAGCCATGCTCAACACACGAAGGCTTAGAATAAACGCTACAACTATTCAAAGAGCCCAAGGACTACAGCTCAATCAGAGAAACGTGAAGAGAAATTAACAATACCTAAAAACAAACAACTTTGAAAATGTCAAAAGAATTTGTGGAAATCCCTTTGGATAATGGACAATTTTTGCATCTATCTATCTATCTATCTATCTATCTATCTATCTATCTATCTATCTATCTATCTATCTATCTATCTATCTACGATATAAGACAGAGCTATAAGTATATATTAGTGAATATACGTAATATCCAGTGTCAATAGCACGTCGAATTTCATGCAGTTCTTCCAATCTTCAGGTGCGTAATATATTCTGATTTTAATTGAGTTCGTGGCGATGGTTCACAGTTGTGAGTTAAAACTTGTTTTTTTTTAATTATTATTGCTTAAAATATTATAATTTATTATCAATAATTTATCTCATTCAAGTTCTTAAGTTCGAAAGGCGAAGAATTCAAAAAAATAAAAATAAAAATTGTAAAAACTTATTTAAATTTAAATGCGGATTTACATGTAAACAACATATCAAAATTCCAAGAACTGCATGAAACCCCGAGTCGTGCTATTGAAGTTGAAGATAATTTATATTCACTAATATATATATATATATATATATATATATATATATATATATATATGGTATATGGATAAATAGCAAGACAGACTGGGTTCTGTAGCCTTGGAAGGCAACTGGTCTAGGGAAGGACAACTCTGAATTCAAGACCCCCGCGGAGGGTCGTTTGGGGAACTTGTGGCACGTAGTGCAGCAAGTCTCTGTATTCGGCCTTTCAAAAAGTGTGGCTGGTTCTGCACGAAACCTTCACCACTATAATCAAATGATATGTGCATGTGTCTGGCTGTTAGTTCCTAGGAACTGAGTTGCTTGACCTTCATACGTCAAAAAAAAAAAAAAAAAAAAAAAAACGGCGGGAAAGTCAAGAATACAAATACACACACACACACATATATATATATATAATATTTATTTATTTTAGTCGTCAGCCAGTGTTTGAAAAACGGAGTTGATAGACTGGAAACCATTCTAAGATTTTGGAATGTTAGATTTTTTTCGGACTGGATCAATAAATATTCATCTCCGTCTCATTTTTAACGTGAGATCTTTAATCGCTTATACGTATTGCTCATTGTCGGACAGACTCTGGTAACAGCGCTTGTTTTCGCACATTATTCTGGAAAATAATAAATAAATTAGTAATAATATAATGCCTAATAGCCTCCGTTCTGTTTGAAAAAATCTTCACTTCACTTTCTCTCAAAATATTTCAGAAACTCCAATGGTCTCAAGAAAGAATCTATGTTATGGTAGGGCATATTAATATTTCGGCTTACTATATGAACAGCAAAAGGGGGCAATCTGAGAATGAGTTATTAACAGTGAATTGTTTTCTAGTGGGCTCAAATTTATTTTTGCATTGAAATAATTTTCATGATTAAAATGATCAAAGTTTATTACAGAATAAGCTTTCAAATAAAGGTTGTTCCAATAACTTAGACCGATTTGAAATGTGAATTAAGTTTAAGCGTCTAATGAATCTTCTTTTTCTTTCAGATTCGGCGGACATTTGAGTGATGTTATTTTTTACATATAATTGTCATGAATTAAATAACATGATCCAATAGAGAAATAAATAAATTTTCACCAATAACTCTGATTTATTTACTGCTTACTTTGATTCGCCTTAATGAAACAACCTTATATATAATCCGTCTTAATGAAACACACTTTATTTTATAAATTTCTGGAGGTACCTATATTTATAGAAACGATATTAGGAAGCCATGACACAGAGGGTGGGAAAATGGCTGAAGTCGAGATGCCAAGTCAGGATCGATATCATGACAGTCTATTCTTTGGATTTTCTCGAGAATCTACAGATATATAACCGGAGCAACAGACCAAATATGGCAGCAATATTCAATGCATGGAAAAATGGCAGATTTATAAATGTGCAAGATGGATTCTGAGAAGAATAATTGTCTGACACGACATATGAAACCAACTTTCTTAGCAAAAGCCCTTCAATATAATCGTTGCTCTCCTGGAGTTTAGCATCAGGCATACAGATGGAGGGTAAAAAGTGTTCTGTTAGACAAATAATTCCCAAAGTGGGACATATGCCCCATCAGTGGGGCATGGTAATATTTTGGTGGGACATGCGTAGGAAGTGCACCACTCGGCTTACTATACCAACAGAATGAGGCAATTATTAACAGTGAATTGTTTTCTAGTGAGTCTGATTGGGAATGTTAATGTGTGTGAATACATACGATGTATATACGATATGCATACATAAAAATATTTTGTGTATATATACGTACATGTGTAATTGGCATAGAGGGCATTTTCTGTCTCCCCTCACTCGTGTGTCTCGGTCAGCAAAGGAGAGGGCGTAATGCATGTCGCATGAAAAGACCTTTTTTGTCGGTCAATCAGCGCGTGTGAACATTCAATTTCCTTCCTTCATATGAATTGAAATAAAATTTGGAATAAATAAGAATTAAATATTATGGTGGGTGGTACTAGAATTTTAGAAATACCAAAGTGGGTCATGGCCTAAAATCGGTTGGGAACCATTGATCTAATCAACGTTGTCTTGAATGGCCACTCTTCTAGATCTTTTCACATTAATGCGGGTGACTCCTTAAGGCCCTCTCCTTGGATTTAATTTGTTTCTTATCTTCATTAATGGCGTTCTCGATACCGTCAGTTCCCAACTCGCTATCTCTGCTGATGATGCAACTATATCTGGGTTAATAGTAAGTTCGATGAAGTAAAATTGACATGTTCTAGAAAATGACCTCCAATCTGTTAACTATGGTAATAAATGATATTTACATTTTAACGCTTTTGAAACGAAACTACTAGTGGCTTTTAGTCATCTTAGAAAACCCTTTTTGCCTACCATCAGCCTGGCTGATGCCAAACTCCAGGAGAGCAACCCATAACACCACCTTCTTTGGTCTAACGTTTTCCATTAACATGAAGTGGAATGATTATATTGAATGAATTATTCGCTCTCCTATTAGAAAACTTGATTCCCTGTGTCGCCCACATTTTTGGCCCACCTTACGCGTTCGGATATCCCACATTATATTCGGCCTTGTGCCACATATGACTGTAGGGGTGGTTGGTAGATATACTGCAGTTGGAGATTCGTTTCCGGCTGTGCTGTTCAAAGTCTTTGCCTCCGGCAGAGATGGTAGCCAGACGAGGATTTATCGAGAGGCAGTGTCTCGTCTCATGACCCCCATTTATACGTAGTCTACGTGGAATTTTTGGCCGAACCTATGGGCTCAGATACCCAACATTAAATCCGGCTTTGTGCCATATCCGATCGCGTGTGGCGGTTGGTAGATATCCTGCAGTTGGAGATTCATTGTGTAATTAGCTTGAATCACTTCTTGCAGTTGACTACTATTTCTACGCGCCGGTGGCGAATCTTATATGTGTTGTTCTTGTCCTAAGTATTATCGTTCATTACCAACCTTTGTATGATTATTCTATTCAGTAACCTTCCCTAGGTTACAACACTAACAGAATGAAGAAATATGTAACATGTTTCAGCCTTATAAGTTCTTCATAAGACTAAAATAATATTTTTATTGATGGAATTATGTAAATGTAGTAAAGGTACTAAGCAAAAACCGCGGTCGATTGTGTAAAAGCTAAACATCTAGGGAGACTAAATTTCAAATTTAATAATTTTCTGGTGTCCGATGTGTCTAGACAAATGTTCAGCCGATTTGATTTAATTTTCAAATATCTTTTGTTTGTGACTTTATCGGTACTTACACACACACACACACACACACACACACATATATATATATATATATATATATATATATATATATATATAATGAAATGGACAAAGTCCGACAATTATTTTAAGACATTTTTATGTTTATACATTCTTTTTATAGATACAAATATTTAAGTAAATGCTCTGTTTATAAAAAAAAGTATTAAACAATGTTTACCTGCCTGAATGTCCGAGAAATTTTCACGGAGGACGAATATATTCTGTCAAAATTTCTCGGACATTCAGGCCGGTAAACGTTGTTTAATACTGTTTATTATAAACAGAGCATTTACTTAAATATTTGTATCTATAAAAAGAATGTATAAACATAAAAAAATGTCTTAAAAATAATTGTCAGACTTTGTCAATTTCATAATGTGTCACGTTATTTGTTTACATTTTGATACTCATCGAGCAGATATGAATGTACGTGAGAGAATCATGGAAGATTGTAGTTTAAAGACAGTAAATTCGACCTTGCTAACCGAACGCTTCTCTGTAGCCAAATCGGTTAAGGCACGTCAAGCTAAATGACGGTTCCGTATGGGATACAGATTCAAATCCTGTCGTAGGACGAATATTTTCTGTGAAAATATCTCGGACATTCAGGCTGGTAAATGTTGTTTAATACTGTTTATTATAAACAGAGCATTTTCTTAAAGATAAAAATGTCTTAATATATATATATATATATATATATATATATATATATATATATGTATATTTATATATAATTACATACAATTATTTATATAAAAATTACATACAATTGGAATTCAAAGATACTCTATTTGAATAGCTATTTCTCCCCGCAAGAATTAACCTTGCAAGGTTTGTCAACTCCAAGGGGGTTGGAGAAATCGTTTATGGAGGAAAGGTGGCGATGTCCCCAAACAAAAGAACATGGTGCCAACAGTTAAATTTGATGGTAGCATCATCGTTTGGGAATATTTTTCTGCAAAAGGTACTGGCAATATATCAGTAATAGATGGTAGAATGAATGCCGCTGCATATCAAAATATTTTGAAAGAAATTTAATGTTTTCGGTTGAAAATCTTGAACTTCCTCCTGACTGGATCTTCCAACAAGATAATGATGCTAAGTAAATTGCAAAATATATGAAGAAATAGCATGCTAAAAATGATGAAAATAGCTTGAAATGGCCAAGTCAGTCCCCAGATTTAAAACAATTGAGAATCTGAGGTGTTATTTGAAAATTCCAATCCAATAGAGAGCTCCAACAAACATCCCGGATCTGAAGATAATATGCGAAGAAGAATGGAACAAAATACCAACTAAAATTTGCAAATCATTAACTGAGAACTATAAGAAGAGATTGGTTGCTGTAGAAGTGAATAATGGCGATTCTACATATTATATATCTACAGTATTAAATTAAGTTTATGTATTCTTTTTTCGTGTTTTACGAATACATTTTCACCTATTAAAATGGATAAATGACATTTATTTCTATTAAATCAAAAGGTTTCTGTTTTCTATGCATATTTAGTTAATTATATGAAATTTATATTTATTCATTAGTTGGAAATTCAATGAATTAATAATTTTTTTATGTGTACGGATATTTGTTTCCTCCACTATATATATATATATATATATATATATATATATATATATATATCCGAGTATAGGATTGGTGTTTACGGAATAAATTACAATAGCTAAAAACTACTATTCTTAAAAATGTGCTCAATACAGAGTAGAGCAAATATAATTTATTCGAAAATTATAACATAAATATGTTATAAAATCACTACAAAAATTGTCATTTCGTTTCAACGCTTCTGGTGTCTTATCAAGTGATGGTGTTGAATCTAGATTCAACACCATCACTTGATAAGACACACACGCATATATATGTGTTTGCTTATGTATGTGTATATGTGTGTACGTTTTTGTGTGATATAAATGCCTAAAGTGAAAAAAACGAAAGAGAGAGATAATTATTCTAAATCTGTCTGGTGTAAATAAATTTCTGAAACGTTTTTCACCTTACATCGCAAGAATGTCAATACATTGCATATATATATATATATATATATGGACACATTAGTTGATTTACATAGATAGTTGGAGGTAGATATATAGATATATATGTAAACAGATGGAGATAGATAGATAGATAGATAATCTGGCTCTTGTTTTCTTTAGATAAACTGCTGTTGTCTTAAGGACGTTTGTGCAAAGAATCTTCCAAGCTCACGATAGCAAAAGTGATGCTCAGGGTGTTGCTTTGGACATCTTGAATTAGTTCGACAGCGTTTGGCGTACGGGTCTTCTTGCCGAGGTGGACAGTTATGATGTCTCCTGAAGAACGTTTGAACTGATTCAGTCTTTCTTTTATAAATAATTAAATTATTTTTTCTTCATGACCACTCTTCTAGATCCTTCTGTAAGGATGCAGTTGCGCCCCCCCGGGGCCCTCTCCGTCCTGGCGATATTAACTACCAACTTCGCATCTATGCTGAAGACACAACCATTTACTAAGTTTGATTTGTTCGCTAATTTCAAGTTGGTGTCTGATCCACAAAAACGACCTGTTGTTATCTGGGGCAAGGAATGGCATGTTAATTTTAGCACCCCTAAATTAAAAACCTTCCCTATTAACCCCTTTCTGCCTTTTATCAGCATGGCTGATGCTAGCCTCTAGGAAAGTGACTTGTTGCATCTTCTCGGGTTAACATTATCGGTTGACATGAATTGGAAAGACAATATTGAATCCATTGCTCGGTCATCTGCTAAATAAATTTGTTTAATGAGTCATGCTACACAATTTTTCTTTTCAGATTCTATTTTACGAATCTATGTCTACCATTCGATCATACTATTGCTGTCTCATATGGTCATGTGCTATATATTTAGAGATTTTTGATAAAATCCAAAGAAGAATCAGCTATATCATAGGGGTTGATCTGGCATCTCGGCTTCATTCAATTTCCCACCGCCGTAAATTTGATTCCTTGTGCCATTTCTCTAAATACTTTCATGGTAATTGTATGGATGAGCTTCGCTATGGTACCTAGACATTATGAATTTAAGAGCAGTACTAGACAAGCGATGAGATCTCATCAATTTACAGGCGAGTTGGATAGATGTAACCGGAAGTTCTATGCCAACAGTTTCTTTTCTCGCATTTCTCGATTGTGGAACTTTCTTCAGGTTCCATGCTTTCCAGCCATTTTAATATACTTAAATGCTTAAATGTAATGTCAATCGCTATCTACTGTCTTCCTGATCACTCTACTAATGTCCTCACTCTTTCATAAGGTTTCTCTTTCCTAATACTTTCAAACCCACTAACCCCTCCTTGTGTTTTATTGGCTTTTGTGCCATTAAAAGAACCAAAGATATAGAGAAACGAAGCTATTAATTCTTGCATTTGGCCCTTTGTATTCAATCCGATTAATCTTCCCTTGTTTATAAGATTCATGATGTATTTTTGCTTTTCCGCGTTTCTTCTTTATTTTCTCAGTGATAGAATCAAGTCACTTTTCGTTACCGCCATTTCTTTCAAGGAACCTACTGCAAATGGCCACACATACCCCTACCACGCAGCGACTTTGATCAAGATGAAATTGGACAGTTTAATAGAATCAAGTCAGGTTTTGTTACTCAATTTGATGGGCGAGTGGCATAAACTCGAAGAGTATTGTCGGGCTAGCGATTTCCCAGGCTGCTTCAATATAGTGGCCATACGCCATACTAAACATACTATAAACACACTGTTACACACACTGTTACACACACAACACACTGATATTATATATATATTATTTCCTATTAAATTGTAATTCAACTCCATACTTTTAACATCTTCGCCTGAAATCTGAAATTTTATTTACTATTAATTAATTTATTTATTTTTTCTCTTCAATAGCAGTAGATAGGTTAGCCTATCGCCCGGCTCCATCACCTAGACCATTTTTTTGAACAGGGATAGAGCTTTATACCTTATTCCGTGTTTAGGATCGGGTTTCCGATTAATCCTAAAGTCTTTTCATTCTCCTTCGCTGCCAGTAGCCCCTTATGTCAAAGTAACATTGTTGCCCTGATTGGAGTGAATTGATTAATATATATATATATATATATATATATATATATATATATATATATATATATATATATAAATATATAAAACCATTATAAAAAATAAATAAAAACATTATAAAAATTATTTGCTCTGGATTTACATTGAGCCACCTGGATTTTATCCTCCTTAGGTTTACTTATTCGGATTAAGTAATTTTTCATAAACTATATATATATATATATATATATATATATATATATATATAATTTTAATTTAATTACAAAATTAAATTAGAAGCTTTTAGTTTCCATTTTTGAAACATGGTTATTACTATGTAGCTAAAAAACATATCTTAAATCAGTTAATTTATAATATATATATATATATATATATATATATATATTACTTAATGAAATATGTATATATATATTCATTAAATAATATAGACATATATGATTTAATGATATATATATATATATATATATATATATATATATATATATATATATATATATATATATATATATATGCATTTTTCATTAAATAATATAGACAGGTTTTGTCTATTTATTTTAAGTAAGTCCCTTTCAGATTGTCGAATAAGCTTTTTAGCATTATCACTGAAACACGAAAGAAAATTACTATGTTGATACATGTTTTTATTGTTAATTCAGTCTAAACTTGTATCAATATAGTGATATTTTTTCGTGTTTCAGTGATACTTCTAAAAAGCTTATTCGACAATATGAAAGGAATTTACTTAAAATAAATAGACAAAACGTCTATACTATTTAATGAAACATGCATTAATCAAAAAATGCTGCCTAAATCCACATAAACACACACACACGTATATATATATTTCATTAAATAATATAGACATGTTATGTCTTTTTATTTTTACAATAATCCACTCTAGTTAAATAATTATCTTCTTGATTTTAAATTACCATTCATCAAGTAAGGCGCCGCGTAGTCCTTGTTAGAAGAAGCACGGAATTCGTTTATTTGCTTATTTATTTATTTATTTTGGTTAAATTATTTTGCTTGTCATTATTTATTTTATTTTTATTTTTATTTCTTATCTTATATATATATTTATTTATTTATTTTATTTTAATCGGTGTTTTTATTAACGTTGTAAACATTTGTTTATATCGCTTTATATTTACACACGCTCTATCTCTGATACTGAGCACTTTATCCCATAAATATAGCACAGCTGAAGCCTATATTTCTTCACACACACACACACACACACACACACACACACACACACACACACACACACATATATATATATATAATAGCTGGTCACTCGTATTCGATGATACCCGTCTACTAGATCGGCTAGCCAATCCCTACTGCAGATGCTCGCCCAGGCACATTTTTGTATGCTAAATAACGACAGAAACTACCTGCGGTTTACACTGCAACTATGCTGAGCAGACCTGGAAGAGATGTGTCATCTAGCTTCATCAAAAATTTGAACAAGGCCTGCACGCTCAAACCTCTGTTCAATTTTACTCACATGGTTTGGTTCAATCCGTGGTATGGTTTTCAGGCACTTTTCAAAGTGCCGCACGCTGGGATCGATCTCGATCCAGTCAGAAAACATCAGGAAGATATTGTTTCATTTTGAAAACACTGTCAAAATATAATCGCATTGTCTACATATAAAAAAGGCTAAATATAATAGAAGCCTTATTAATAAAAATAAAAAAATGCATTCAATAATATCAACTAAGGACACGATATCTTGGAAAAAACAACATTTAGACAGTTTTTATATAATTTATTTTCTTAAATGAAAAATTATAAGTTGAGAAATTATATAAAAAACTTAATCAAAGTACCTTATTTGTCATATTTAAGGAAACTTGCATGAAAGAAGGGTTGTTACCTAAATACACTATATATATTTATATAGTCAACTCTCCCGTCGACGACGTATGAGGGTCAAGCAGATCAGTTCCCAGTAAACCGACAGCCCGACAACAACATATGAGATTTGATTATAGTGGTGAAGGTTTCGTGCAGGACCAGCCACACTTTTTGAATCAACGAAAACAAAGTTTTGTTTAAATATGTTGTTATTAATTGAAAGCTAAAGCATTAAATTTATTATTTACAGTAAGTAACATATTCTGGTGTCTTTCAGATAGAAATTATGTAGATTGGAATGTCAAATATATGCTCGATTTTTGTTTAATTTTCTTAAAAGCAGCCATTTTCTTAAATTTTAAGAAATTTGTAAACAAACAAAATTTTGAATTTAAACTTCTTCCTAAAATAAATTTATATATTTTTGACACGTTATTTGAGTAAAATTAGAAAATTTAAAGTTAAATTAATCTGATATGAAACAAACAGTACTTACTTATAGCTTAAAAAATTTGTATCCAAACATTTTTTAACGATGTGTCTGAATTTTTTGCATGTCTTTCATCACGTTCGCAATGACGAGGCGATGATAGACAGCTATGGATGATCAAAATTGACAATTTCTTAAAAGTAGGCGAACGCGGTTTTTCGTTTTTAACTCGTACTATTTAAATATTAACATTTTTATTCAGCAATTATGTACTGTTTATTTTTTTATTTCATACTTTCTTAATTAGACAATTGTTTAAATTTTTAAAATCATTACATAATTGTTTAAACTTTTCTTATTAATTACATAATTGTTTAAACTTTTCTTATTAATTAGATAATTGTATATAAACTTTTCTTATTCAAACTTTTTCATTATATGATAATTTTTTAAACTTTTTTTAGATAATTGGTTAAAGTTTTTATTCGATACTAATTCTTTATTTTTTTAATTATATAATTGTTTAAAATTTTTAAATAGATAATTCTTTAAACTTTTTTATTAATTAGATAATTCTTTAAACTTTTTTATTAATTAGATAATTCTTTAAATTTTTTTATTAATTAGATAATTCTTTAAACTTTTTTATTGATTAGATAATTCTTGGACAGAGAAGAGAAATAACCAGACGACACAAATCACGTGACCTGTTTAAAGATTATGTCGCGTATACATTTCCATACATAGAAATTATGAACGTTTTTTCAATAAAAATTACTTTTAAAAATATTTCTGTTCAAACAACTGTTATGTGCTTTTCAAAATTCGATTCGTAAATTTACATTTTCATTAACGTTATCATTGCATTACGTGCGTGAAAGAAATAAAGAATTTTAAACGATTTTTGAAGTATTAAGAAGTTAATGAAAAACACTTTAAAAATGGGGAAAAAATTTGTAAAAAGTACATTATTCATCGAAAAAAAGTTATTTCTTCACAAAATAATGTCCTTAGTATAACGTATCTACAAAAACAGGTGGACGCTTTTCTAATTAATTAATGTCATACTTTTTTACATTTTTTTTTGCAATTCAAAGCAGATTTTCTATGAAACTGTTAATGTTTTACAAAAAAAAAAAACAAAAAAAACTGGTGATTTACTTTCTACGAAGTGTCCTGTTTATAACTAATAAAAAAAATCCCGCGCGTGAAGATTTAATTTCTCGAAATTTCATGAAAATATGTAAGTGGGTGGAAACATGTTAAAAAAAAATCTCTTTTTAACAAGATTTTCTGGAAAAAAACATTCAAAATTAATTTCATTCAATTCTGAATAAGTCCTGAAAGTTTCATTAAAATCCAACAATTATTTGATTTTTTCAAGAATTTCCTAAATTAACGTGTGTTTTCCTCGGGGAAAAGAACAAAATTGCCAAAATAAAACAAACCTTTTTTTAGTCTTTTCGCGCTGTCGTAAAAAAAAACATAATTTTTAACCAAAATTTTCTACGTGTTAGAAAGGAGTAAAAAATTTCAAAAAATATTTCAAAAATACTTTGGTCTTTCCTCTTCATAACAACATAAACATAATTTAAACAAAACTTTGTTTTCGTTGATTTATGAGGCTTTTTTCATCGTGATATGCCGCTAATGGAGGTACCTAATATATATATATATATATATATATATATATATATATATATATATGTAAATGTAATTATTTATTCGGAAGTTACAACATATATTTTATAAATTCACTACAAAAATAGCCACTTTTTTCAACGCTTCTAGTTTCTTATCAAGTGATGACATTGAATGTAGAATAAAGTGTTTTAAAAGGTTCAAATCAATGAAACATCCCTCGCAAGGGGAAACGCCGTTACATAAGCTGCAATGAATAGGCAAAATATATATGAGAATTCAAAAAACTTGACAACGAACCTTGGTTACAATAATTAATTAACGCTTTAACGTTAGGGTTAGACTAAAGTAGAATTCATTCTAACTAATTAATATTAAATTTTACTATGAAATTCAAAATTACCAGTTTTAAATTTTAAATTTAATCAGCATTAAGTTTAAAAAATTATAAAATTATTTAAACAAGAAAACGAGGAAAAATATATATGTTTTGTGATTTATTTTATTTTTTATTGAAAGGCCAAAAATTAAGTTATAATAAACGCTAAATCCTGAAGTTGCTCTGAGCTTCGTGTAGGTAAAAATACCCGCTTAAGTAATCCAAGTAGATCCTAATAATAATAATAATAATAATAATAATAATAATATTAAACCTGATCCACAACAGCGAGCTAAGTATATTTATTATAGGGCATATAAATTTATTATAGAGCATATAAATTTATTTTAAAGCATATAAATTTATTATAGATAATATAACTTCATTATAGATAATATAAATTTTTTATAGAGCATATAAATGAATTATATAAAAATGAAACTATTAACAAACGGAGGGTGTAATGGCGATCCCGATGAAGTAATAGAGTTTCATTTTTATGTAATATATATATATATATATATATATATATATATATATATATATATATATATATATATATATATATATATATGTGTGTGTGTGTATGTGTATGTGTGTGTATGAGATAAGCTATCAAAATGCTCAGAAATTACATTTTGTAAATATATATATATATATACATTCTAATAGTGAAAGGAAATAAAAGAGAAATCTTTGGTATGATCGACATTGATTTTTTAGATCAAATCTCTTTGAAGTCGGTTTTATTGTCTGTAAAGCGGATTCTTATACCTGTATTCGCATTCAACCTATGGCGATGATTATAATTAATATCGTGCCTTATGTTAATAAATATTTAAATTAGAATATTTTTCATTATTTTTTGTATTTACTTTCAGGCTGCAGGGTTGAAATGGCGGTGTACAACACGAAAAATGGATTCGGAGAGCAGACTTCAAATTCAACCCCAGACAGTACGAGTTAATTTTGGCATCTATTCTCTTGGGAAAGACATGAATCCTTCTCTTCAATGTCGTACCTAATATAAGGATGAAATACCAGGAAAGACTGGCCTCTTTACACTTGGCCCACAATTAGTCTACGAGAAAGACAAAACTATATTCAAAACTGTGCAGAAGCCAACGAGAAAGCACTATATTTCCCAATAATGGCAAACCAATTTAGACTTTACAGATTTTAAAGTAAAACAAAACTGGAGAGCCATGATCGCCTATGTTTTTTTAAAAAAAATTTTTAATCTTTTCTTCCCAAGATAGGCGGGAAGCCACTAAGACGCAAGGGGTTACAGAAAATTGGAGCGAGAGCAAATAGGAGTGATAGAGGAAAGGATGAAGAGAAGGATAGGGGATAGATCAAGGCATCTGGAGACGTCGACTGACATTACATTTGAATAGTTGGAGATTATAGCTATCAGGGAAACAAGAAGAGGGGAGGGAGTTCCACAGGCGAGAGGTGCGAGGCATGAAGCTATTGGAGTAGAAGAGACGGTTATATTTAACAGTTTCGACAGTGAAAGGGTGAGAGCGAGATGCCAGCCGAGTTGAACGCTTAAATTCATGAAGTTTGGGAACCAGCGAAATCAGCTCTGGATCTTATCAAGAACCTTGAGACAAACATAAGGGACACCAGACCATATATGGCAGCAATACTCCATGCGAAGGAATGGTTGATTTGTAGATTAGAAAAATTTCCCGGTGCGGCACAGGGAGCCAACTTTCCTTGAACAGACATTGTCTTGTTTCTTTTTAATCAAACTGCAATAAAAAGAACTTTTGTTTCTTTAAACTCTCTTGCTGTATATTCATTTTATGTACGTCTTTTGAGCTCAAGAGTAATTTGTAATTATAAAAGCTTCTTTTTCGATGTGCTATGTCTATTCAGGACCTTGACGATCATGACTCTCCACAATGTCCTATACTTTATAGCTGTAAGTATTTTTTTGCTATTTATTCTAAACACTGTTCTGACAAGAAAACCGTTAGGCAGGTTATGCACTTTTCCCCTCCCCTTGCATTTTGCCTTCAATCTAGGAATCAAATTATCTAAGCCCTCTTTCCTCATTATGTGACTTAGAAATTTCAACCGTCTTCTTCTGATGTTAAGTGTTTTTATCTTTTTTGCTTCCATTTTTTTTTAAACTTCGTCGGTGTTCACATGTTCATCCAGGGAATTCTCATCATCCTTCTGTACAACTGTGTCTGAATATACAGCAATGATATCTGTGTTAAACGAATATCTGTCGGAGAGTTGGCAATATCCCAGAAAACATTCTTTCATGTCATTATCTAATATTAATCCTACATCTATTTCATTTTTCTTTCGCCCGTACCTATGATCCTGTGTGCGTCACTGATGAGATACCCGCTACTTGCCCAGCTAGTTCATGATACGTCTAGATTTGGTTTGTTTTACGACATATCAATCTCAATGGGTTATTTAATGCCGACAAGCTTTTCATTGCTAGTATTATTTTTTTTTAATAATGTATTGCTGGTAATATTTTTTTCAAAAATATATTACTGGTAATATTTTTCTCTTCAAAACTGTATTGCCGGTAATATTTTTCCCTTCAAAACTGTATTGCCGGTAAAAACAATAGATCCCCAAAAGATCTTTTAAATCAGTTCTGGGCCATGTGTGATACCGTAAGTGAATGTCATGGATTCGACTGGAATTCGAACTCAGCTCTCCGATTCCTCAATCCGAACCGCTATCCATGGGATAGAGAACTAATTACTACTTAATTGGGAAGTATTAGATTTAAAGTCAACCTGCTTATCTCCACATTTAACTAATCGTCGTCAGCACCCGTTCGAATCAGATCATCGGGATCGTCATCCCCCTTCTTTTTTTCTTTTCTGCCCTCTGGTGGTGGTGGCGGAGATAGTTGAGAATGCACAGTCGACCCCTGAAGAGTCGTGAGCAGGAATCACAGATAGTGTGGGCGGTGGACCCGGTTGGACGTGTTGGGCCTTCTGAAAGCACGCCGCAGATCCTCTTCATGTTGATGGTGGGACTCGAAAATCTCGGTCCCGACCGCCACCACCACCACCCCAGGTGTTCCTACGCCAAAGAGGCCGATTCGCAGCAACGGTTTTCCAGGTCTTAAGGTCGATGTTCGCCTGTGTCGGGGATGTCTTCAGCTGATCATTGAAATGTTGCCTGGCCTCCGCGTAGCCTCTTACCACTGGCGAGTTCTTCAAACAAGACGACAACGTAGAAGTCGAGTGGGACGCATTCTGGACACGTGACCAGCCCGGTAGAGGCAATTTTAAAAGATGGTAGCCTCAATGCTGAGAAAAAGACGCCCGAGATAGGACTTCGGTATTAGTGATGCGGTCCTCCCAACTAATGCGAAGGATTCTTCGGAACTTTCTTTACTGAAACCGCTTCAAACGTGTGATGTTGCGAAGATACCTGGTCCATGTCTCGCAAGCGTACAAAAGGGTAGACACATTTAACATATATGAATACGTATATACATATACGTAGACATTACTTTTACCCCAAGCAAGTCAATAAAGCCACTAAGACGTTAGAGGGTTAATGAGTGTTAGAGAATATGAGAAAATATATACTATTATGGAGAAACGATAATATTTCAGAAGACAGAAGAAACGATTGACATTGCATTTAAATTTCTGAAGATCAAAGCTGACTTCGAAGCAAGAAGCAGGAAGAGGGTTCCAAAAGTATGGTAAAAGGCTAACTTGCTGCCAAGACTTAAATTGAAAAAAGGCAATTTACAACTCAAATTTCTGAAGTTTGTTTTGAAAGTATGATTCATCGGAATCTCTCTGAAGGAATTTGGGAGACGGTGCTGAATTTTCCGCGTTAGACTTTGGCTCAAATATTTGGTAACCATTTGCTGGGGATCAACATTCATCTGACTGTAGAACAAGGAGAGGAATTTTAATTCTTATATTTAAAGACATATTTCAAATCAAGTATCTTTAATTTACTTTTTCAAATACATTCTTGTACTTCATTGGTAAGAATTATCAACATGAAAATCATCATAATCATCTACCTTTTCATTATTATCATCAATATCTTGACTTTTTCACGGAATGGATCACCCGAGGGCAGAAGAATCAACCTTCTTCGAGTAAATAACAGGTTACATGCATTTAAAAAAAAAGCCGCGTTTGCATGATGGATTTTTGACCAAATGCAAAGTATTGTGGATAGAATATGCTATTCGACGCCTTAGATTCAGATTTGTTTGTTTGTTTTGGTTTTACGGCATATCAACACGTCAATGGGTTATTTAATGCCGACAAAATTTTTATTGTTGGTAATATATTTTTTAAATCTATTTCTGGTAATATTTTTCCTTCAAAAATTCCATTTTCTGGTAAAATTTTTCTTAAAATATGTATCGCTGGTAATATTTTTCTTTTTTTCCAAAAAAATGTGTAGTGACTGAAACCGAGATGCCAGGTCAGGACGAAAAACATTGCAAATTGCTCTTTGGATTTACCAAGAATCTCTAGATATATAGCAGGAGCACAAAGCCAGCAATATTCAAAGCAAGGACGAATGGTAGATTTAAAAATATCTTATATATTTAGATTTATATATTTTTTTTATAAATTCTTAAATTTAATTTATAGAAATGATGATGATGATCATCATCATAATCATCATCATTAGCATCATTCCCTTGACTGTTTGTTTCGTCGAGGGTCCTGAGGGCATAAGAAATGGATAGCCTCTTCCACGATGACTTACTGGCGGTGGCTCTCAGGAGTTCCGACATTGTCATGACCATCCAATCATAATTTCCTTTTATCTCAAGCGAGGCAATAAAGGGTTTTACTGGGTGTTAGAAAATAAGAAAAAAATACGAAGGGGAGACGAAATTAAAAGAACAAAATTTAAGTAGACAGAAGATAACGATTGACGTTGCATTTAAATCTTTGAAGATCAAACTTGACTGGGAAGCAAGAGGCCGTTAGAGAGTTCCACAAACGAAAAGCATGATAGAATATGACGGTTTCATAGAACTTACAGTCACATCTAGCCATTTCAACTGTAAAAAAAGATGAGACCTTTCCAGAAATCTAGTACTTCGTTTACATTCATAAAGTCTGAACAATTACCATGAAAGTGTTTATAGATAAAGACACAGAGAAGCTATGTTGCTGAGATGGAAAAGTGAATGAAGCCGAGATGCCAGGTCAGAACGAAAAACATTGCAAATTGTTCTTTGGATTTACCAAGAATCTGTAGATATATATAGCAGGAGCACCAGGCCAGCAATATTCAAAGCAAGGACGAATGGCAGATTTAAAAATATCTTATATAGATTATGGAGATAAAAATTGTCATCAAGATACAGTAACATTTTAACAAAAGTTTCGTCATTTGTGTTGTGCTTAACGGGGAAGCGAAGGCGTGAGTTATTATTTAAGTAATCATATCCATGATAAATATATTGCTTACCGGGTAAATTAGGATGAAACGGCTGTTACCTCTGTTGTCTGCCTTGACAAGGATTCATTTTTTTCATTTGATTCGCTTGTAAGCGATAATGAAAATACATTTCAGTAAGAACCGCCCATGTAAAAACGATTTAGATAAACGATGGTCGTCCATTCCAAACATTAAAATATTGGCAAGTTGCTCTAAAATAAGTCAGGTGTCTAGCTGAGTTTGTATCTCACAATGGCTGACTTGATAAGGGAAATGAAAAATTCGCCCTATCAACTATATTGGTTTCATACCTTGAGCAAAAACTGAGATTTTAGATAGCTTTTGGCGAATGTTGGATCAGGTTCAAGAAAGGCTTGGTGTTAGAAAGAAAAATGATACGAAAATGAAAATAATGTGAAAAAATTATCAATTGACCAGAATGAGTGTCTTTGTATTTTTAGTTTTAGGGTTAAAACAATATTTTAACCCTATAACAACAAAGAAATTATAACGTCAGAGTTTACTCTGGATTCAAATCCGTGATAAGGGTCGTTCAAAAAATAATGCTTATTTTTCATTAATTATTATCATAGGTCCCGTAACCCGGTCTGGTCGTAAGTTCACTGTGCCGCTTACTACTTGACTACCTCACTCCACAAATCCATGTTTCTGTGAATGAACTTCCAACTCACCCACTGACGTTGTTGGTGTATTTTTGCTTCGGTCAGGCTCTTCTTCATTGACTAAACTAAAATATTTTAGGATGGCAGTGGAAAGATTGTTGGTTCTTACGACGTGACCATACTATTTCATCTTTCTCTTCTTGACGGTAGTTATGGGGTCTTCCAATGGGTTCCTCTTCTTGTCTGATGTTTTCTCGTACTGCGTCATAATTTGTAATGCAGCCTACATAGAAGATGACTAGGATGGTCTTGTCGCATCTCTTTTCTAATGCTTGGATTCTTCTCTGTAATTCAGCTGTTTATGCCCAAGATTCGCAGTTGTACAGAAAAACTGATAAAGCCAATGCGTGTAATATTTCAAACAGATGTTCTCGCCTTTCCAGATAGTGATTAGTTTTACGACAGCCAAGATATTTGAATGGTTACAGTACATTAATTTCCTGGCTACCCAGTTTTATCTTGCATGAAGGCCCTTTCTCGTTATTCGTCATGTGTTTCTTCATCCGGATTTTTAAAAAGTTCCTCTTCTTTGTCACCTTAACTATCCACGTCATTTGCTATGTGACGTTTTGTAATGAGGCTACCTTCAATGCTGACTGTGCCTTGCTGTCCCTGTAGGACGTCACCCCACGATGCGTTTAAGGAATATGTTAAAGTAGATTTAATAGTAGAAGTATGCAAAGCTTAAAATAAACACACCATTTCAGTTTTCCGATTCTAGTCCTCAACGGAGCCTTTTCAACCGTGGTATTTTGATTTTGAGTGAAGGTATGTCTACCCGCCTCGTAAAATATTTTTGACTACTTTCTTAGCGATGTGAGTGTTTCCGCTTTCACCACATTTTTGAGTGGAACTTACGTCTCACCAATGGAACGCGAAGGGAATCTGGGTGGTTCGTTACAACGTACTCAGCATAGCGCGTCTTGGCCGTCAAGGTTAGAACTGGTGGAACTAGGGAATGTAGTTCGTCAGAGCACATTCCATGGAAATATCAATAGAGTAGCGAGTGACTTGTAAACTTTCGTCTGTGGGGAAAGAGGTTGTAGTGTGGAAAATTATCCATCATCTACAAGAACTTGGAGACGCTTTTGCATTCTATCGAGATGGCAAAGTGAAGACTATGCAGCTCATGTCGAAATATGACAGCAGTATTCCAACTGTATTCTTGATCTATTGTTGGTAAAAGTAGAAGCTAGCAGGAAGAGTCAGGTACTTACTGGAGCGGTACAAGGAATCGAGCATCTTTAGCGATAGAATGTATTTATGATTTCGACGAGGTCTGCGGAGATTTTCAACCACAATAAACGCTAAGGAAACATGGCCTGATTGAGAGGACACCAGTTCTTCGTGATAAACTAAAATTCGGCATCCGCTCGGTGATGTTTGGCAGCCATTTTTTCCCAACTGTAATGTTAGAGCGAGAGCAGAGGAGAGGATAACTGTCAGGCTCTGGTCATGTAGACTTTTGGAGGTGCACAATATATGGTTATATAATCAGCCTAGATATTCAAAGATAACCGGAGTATACCCATAGGTAGATCATTTATGTAAAGTAGAAACAGAGTTTCAACTTGGCAGGACTGGGCTTTATTAACTACCTTCAGAGACCTATTCATTAGGAAGGATTTTTGACACTACAATGGGAAGCTTTGACGGTGCAGAGACCTGCAAAATCATAGATAGAAACATACACGAACTAAGCAAAATAATAGATAGAAATGACACAGGACGGGACGACGGTTTCATAATCTTAAGAAACTGTAACAAACAAAACACAGACAAAACTAGAAAAGCAATAATAAAGATTTTCAAAAATAACGGATTCGACATAGATATAAAAATTAACCTGAACGAAGTAGATTTTCTAGATGTTACCTTCAACCTAAGAAAAGGCGCATATAAACCATACAGAAAACCCAATGATAAACCACTTTATATGCACTCATCTTTCAATCACCCGCCTTTTATAATCAAACAGATACCAAAATCGATTAACCGCGGGCTTTCCGATAATTCCTCCAATGAATCCATATTTAACAAAGCTAAGAAACTACGAAACAGCCCTAAAAGATAGTGGATTCCCAGCAACACTCACATACTCACCACAGAACACAAAAAAGGCCAACAGGAAAATAAATATCATATGATACAACCCACCGTACAGCAAAAAACATAAAAACAAACGTAGGAAAAATATTCTTCAAACTCTTACATAAACACTTCCCGGAATCAAGCACCCTGCACAAAATAATCAACAAAAACACAGTAAAAATCAGCTACAGTTGCACCGAGAACATGGCACAAATAATAAAAAAGCACACCAGGAAAACTATCAACAAACCACACGAACAAATTAAACCCACGTGTAACTGCAGAACGAATGTTCCTTAAACAGTAATTGCTTACAAAACAACGTAATATACCAAGCCACGATAAAATCACCAGATAATGAAGAAAAAGTATACATAGAAGTAACTGAAGGACCCTAGAAACAAAGCAATCATGGACACAAAACATATTTCACAAATAGTAAATACGCGAAAATATTTTCTAAGTATATCTGGGAAATTAAAAACAAAACGCACATCACACCTAAAATATCTTGGAAAATAAGGAAAAGATCATCAGCCTACAACAACTAATTCAAAACTTGTAAACTTTGTCTGGAGGAGAAATAGCTATCATTACCTTCCCAGACCAAAGTAAATTATTAAATAAACGATCTGAGATCATCTCAAAATGCAGACATGAAAACAAATTTTTACTACATTACTTAAAAATCGAAAACTGAGAAAAAATAAATAAATAAAATAAAATAAATAGAAAAATTACAATAAAATCGCCATTAACCCAAACAAATTACCAAATCACACCCGTTAGAATAGACGAAATAGAATAAACAAATAAAAAACAAAATCAATGAACTCAAATCAATAAATAAATAATAAACAAATTAACAAACCATTATGACCAAAATATTGTTAGACTATAAAATCAAACCAAAAATCGGACGAAAAACTATATTTATAATTGTTATATAACGATAGAAAAATACTGTTATTTAAAAATCGAAAACAGAAAAGAGTAACAAAAATATACAGTATAATAAATAAATAATAGAAAACAAGTAAAATAAATTATTCTAAATTAATCCAAATAAATAAATAAACTAACAAACCGATCCCAATAAATTATCCGTTAGGAAAAGCAAGTAAAGATAATCAATCCAAATAAATAAATGAAGTAATAAACAAATTAAAAACTGCTACTGCCAAAATAATAGAATAAACTACAGCAATCAACATTAAAACTGAATAAATAGCTTTATCTTCCCAAACCAAAACAAAACTATTAAATAAGCGATATAAACCAATTTTTACTACGTTAATAAAACACCGATTAAAATAAAAATAAATATATAAGATAAGAAATAAAAAAAAAAATAAAAACAACCAAAATAATATAACCCAAATAAATAAATAAACGACTTCCGGCAAAATAACCGCCAAAAATAGACTACCCTCGATTAACCACTGACCCGTATATATAAATAGCCGAGAAAGAAAACAGCACTCGTGACCTGACGATTGCATGAAACGGCCTGTCGCCTCTAAGTGTTGACTTCAATGTTCACTTTTATATTTACACACGCTCTATCTCTGATATTGATCACTTTATCCCAGAAATATAGCACACCTTAAGAGTATATTACACACACACACACATATATATATATATATATATATATATAATTTCTGTTTTGTAATTATGAGTTTAGCTAATATAATATCTTTCTATTCATGGAAAGATATTGCTGCTACTTTTTATGAATAAAATGTTTCTCTCTTATTATATTTGTATTTTATCTATAATTTACAACATATGTTTACGCAACAACTTTATTATAACAATCAATATCTTCAGTTCAAGTTTTGATTTAATAAACATTATAAGGGACATTGCGTGTTATGTTATTTTTCAGCAGTATGACAATATTTTACATAATTGTATCACTATGAGCATTTTCTATTGGGATGTTTAAACACCCCAGGGAACTATTTATTATCAGAAATGTGCGGTGACTAAGTTAGGTTATATAAACTTTTAAATTGCTGCAAGAGAAAAATCCCTAATGGTAAGATTTATTTAAGGTAATTATTGTTATTATCTCCCTTTGTTTGTGTAAGGTTTCTCTGTAATAATGCTGAAGTCAAAAAGAAAAAATATGTGAATCTCTTTCACACAAAGAAAATGTTTTTTAAAAATGAGTTAAATGCCTAATTGAAAAAAAAGACATAATTAATAAGAGCATAATTTCAAATCTGAAATTTCTGACGCGGGCATAATTTCAAATCTGAAATTTATATATAAAAACAAGATAAAATAAATCTTTAAAAAAATGTGATCGATGTGATCGATTTATATTATGAACAGGACCGCGACATTTAAAAACTGTTTGCTGGTGATACGCTTGTCGACCTAATCTGCCTCCGGGCAGAAAACAACACAGACAAGTCTATACCGAAGGGCAGAAGTTTCGTCTGAGGTGGGTGTAGACAGCTACCCGACTCGGTGTATTCTGGGTCTACGGTCATTACCGTACGCCGTACGTTAAAAAAAATTCACATTATGCCTTGTTGTGTGTGTGTGTGTTTAAATACTGAGTAATCTTTAACGAATACTAATCAAAAAAGATTAGTGATAAACAAATGTTCCTATATTTAGCGAGCGGGACCAGTTTTCTTCATTAGTTCCGACTTCGGAAACGCGGCGCTGGGTGATTGATAGACACAGACCTTTTGGTTCTTAAACGTGCTGAGAATCAGCAGAAATGTTTTAGTAACAGGCCTCGGGGGATACGTACGCATAACCTAACGTGACGTACAGTGAATGTCCGAAAATGGGAATTTTGAAGCTGAGAGCAGGCTGATTAGTTGGCCTTTATCCACGACGCCATGTGTAGTTGTCGCAGAAAAAGCATTACTCATGCGTAAAACAAACAATAATAAATAGATAAAGAAATGAATTAAAATGTTAGTACAGAAAAAACAGGTAAGAATATTAGAATAAATGATTAATATTAAAAAATGGAATTCCCCTTCTAGTCATGTGGTCAGTCTGTCTAACTAAAATAATCAGTTCATTTTTAACAAGGGTCACCTAGCGTGTACATGTCAAGGATCTTCGTTCAAGAAATTTCTGGTCAGCATGGAACATATTATTTTGCTAACATTTGCAAGATTTACTATTATTACTCTAAAGTTTAATGCGAATAACATAAGTATTCATATCTTCTTATTATAAATCTCAATGAAGCGTCTAAGACACAACGGGCGACTGAATGTGGGGAAAATAAATAATTATTAAGAAAAGTAAACAATAAAAGAACAGGATTTAAGAAGAGAATAGATAACGATTGACATTGTATTTTATCCACAAGCGAGAAGTGCTAGAAAAGAAACAGTTAGCATAGAACTTGCGGTTTCGCCAAGGTCATTTTAACTGTAAGATGATGGGACCTAACCGCCAATCTAGTAGTACGCTTAAATTAAAAAAAAATCTACATACCAAATAGAGAAGCTCATCAAAACAATTATCTTGAAAATATTTAACAGCGGCAAGAAAGTGTTTGCAGTTGAAGATCAATAACATTGTAGATTCTTTTTTTTTTCTTGTTTTATCGAGAATCATCTCAGTATATAGCAGAAGCAACAGGCCAGATAAATGGGAAATGTAACGGATTTTTTAGTGAGCCCACGTCGCTAGCCAATAGAACACAAGGTTGACTTTGAAAGTTCTTAGGAAATCTATGGCGTCAACCAAAATATGCTTGAAAATTATAATAATCTTTTAATTTCAGTTTTGAAGGGTTTTTACGGTGATCAGATAATAAACGCTTGTAAACATCAGTAGAGTTCGTTGTTGCTTTCTACCCGAATAAAATCTTTTAGCGTCAGTTAGAACAACTCAAATTTTCATAACGTTTTTTCACTTCTTAGAAGAAATTTCTTCATCGCATGAAGACGTTTCCAGTTCTTTCCTTTTATACTTTTAATTCTTTTAATGGCGTCAGATGGAGGCAAAAGGCGGTGATTTAACCGTTTCCATGAAAGGAAATATTCGGCACTCGTTGACTTGAACAATTAGGCCCTTGCGTAAGGTATGAACCTGTAAATGAGGTAAAATAAGTTGGCTTGCTTTTCCAAGAAGACACAAGAAGGCAGCCATGTTAGCAGGTAAGTGATTTGACTTCTCCAACCACCTCCCTCCAGATATGGATTAATTAATAAAACTCGTATCAATAAAATCATTTTTATCTCCGAAAAATTCTTAAAAACTAAAAAAAAAAAAGTTTCTAGTATTAAATAATCTGTAAAAGTTTGATTAGCCGTAAAAAAAACAAAAAAAAGTTAGCGTTAGTGTACGTGGACATTTTATATATCCTTTCTCGATAGTTTCGTAGCTATGCCCTCCACACTTGATACAGGCGATTATAATGTTTTCCAGTACCCTATTTGATTCTCCCAGTCTTTCTATCCTGTCTCAAAGTCAACGGAAGGAACTGGTGACAAATGGCCGCTTCACAGATCGACAATTTGTAGTGGACGTTTTACCATTGATCTTGTAACCCGTTGATTTTCCTATATTTCATTTGTTACTGTTGAGCTTTCTCTTAAAATAGGTTTTCAGAAAAACAGGCTTTTTATGTCCACTAACTGTTATAGCACTTTCAATTACCTTCCTAACATTTTGTTTAAGGTATTGTGGAAAGTCAGCATCTTAATTATATAATTTTCTCTGCTAGTTACATGTGCTCACCATTTTTATTGCTGAGGGTGTTGAAAGTCTTCAAGTGATGTGATTTTTGTTAGTCAGCGAAGTTCTTTGTGATTGTATAGCGCCAGTCAATGACAACTGATGTAGGATGGTCTTTAAGGGCTGAAGAATTGATTTCTTTCCAGACATTCTTAATTATTGATCTGAGAAAACGGTTGTATAGAGTAATAATTTAGATATTTCTGGTCGCCATGCATGAAATCTATTTGAAAGTTGAAGTCCTACGAGGCTTTTCAAGAACCCGACTTGAGTTTTGAAAACCCTAATTGCTTTCTAATCACTTTTAGAAAACCGTTTTTTCTGTGCTTTGGGTCGATCAAGGTGACGAGGATAAGAACACAACAATTTAATCCAGTAAGATAGGGAGGTTTTGCTTCATTTACCTATACCTTGAAAGTCAGCATTTGGTCTCCTGTTTCAAATTCCGCGCGTTGGCGCGTCTCTGTTCGTGCTAAGATACGCCAGAAAAAAACAGCAACCTTTTGTAAATGTAGCGATAAATATGTTTATGTACCTTACTCGAGGTGTATTTTAACTAAAAGGAAAGATGGCGAAAATAAAGAAAAATGAAAAAGAAGCAAATAAGATAAAAATCTACGTCAAAAAGCATAAACGGGGGACGTGATGGTTAAAAATGGCCTTAGACGCGTGTTAACCATATAGTTATCTCCCTTTTTTAAAATGATTTGTCGCCGCTAGATGTCACTTTTAGATGTTTTCGAATCTGCCACCGCTATAAAAACACAGGACATTGAATATTGCAAATATTTGTGAAGAAGAGAACGAACAAATATTTATGAAGGGGAGAACAAAAAAATATTTATGAAGGGGAGAATGAAAAAATATTCATGAAGGGGAGAACGAAAAAATATTTATGAAGTGGAGAACAAAAAATATTTATGAAGGGGAGAACGAAAAAATATTTATGAAGGGGAGAACGAAAAAATATTTATGAAGCAGAGGACAAAAAATCTTTATGAAGGTGAGAACGAAAATACATTTATGAAGGGGAGAACGAAAAAATATTTATGAAGTGGAGAATAAAAATATTTATAAAGGGGAGAATGAAAACATATTTATGAAGGGGAGAAAGAAAGAATATTTATGAAGGGGAGAACGAAAAAATATTTATAAAGGGGAGAATGAAAAAATATTTATGAAGAGCAGAACGAAAAAATATTTATGAAAGGGAGAACAAAAAAATCTTTATGAAGGGGAGAAGAAAAATATTTGTGAAGAAGAGAACGAACAAATATTTACGAAGGGGAGAACGAAAAAATATTTATGAAGGGGAGAACGAAAAAATCTTTATGAAGGGGAGAAGGAAAAAATATTTATGAAGGGGAGAACAAAAAAATCTTTATGAAGGGGAGAACGAAAAATATTTATGAAGGGGAGAAGGAAAAAATAAAGGCAAGACGATAAAAGATTGACCTGTGTTAAAAGAGTAAATCGACCGCTGTATTTTTCTCTTTATTAAATTCTACACAGTGGGGCGTCTCTCCGTTTGAACAAATTCTATTTATCATTACAAAAAAATACATATATCGCAGTACAGGAAAGCGAACATATATATTATAGCATAATATTATATCAAAACATCGAAATCCTAACAAAACACGAGACATAAATATGAATTTACGTACGAGTATACGCGAGTCGTACGAAAAATGACGGCAAGATTTGGATATGTAATGAGTACAATGTAAATACAAAATGACATTTATCGACTAAATAAAAAATATCTGTGCAGTAAAAATGATACAAAAAAATGGATAGAAAATGAAGACACTGAAATATATATATATATATATATATATATATATATATATATATATATATATAGATAGATAGATAGATAGATAGATAATGAAGAGACTGCAGTAGAGAAATAGAGAGAAAGAGAGAGAAATGAATGGATGGATGGATAGATATATATAGAGATAATGAAGTGACTGCAATAGATAGATAGATAGATAGATAGATAGATAGTTGGATGGATAGATTTATTTATATAGACAGATAATGAAAAGATTGCAGTAGATAGATAGATGAATAGATAATCTAGAGATTCCAATAGATAAAGAAAGAGAGATGGATAGCAAGATCGAAGGATGGTTATGAACAGAGATAGGTACAGATATAGATAGATAATGAAGAGACTGCATCAGATAAATAGATAGATATTAACGGAATGATATATACTGATATTGTATAATTTGTTTTCTACGGCATATCGACCATTTTAAAACCCCAAAATATTGTTAGATCATAATTTCTTTTTAAAATAATGATGTTCTGTGATACTAGTTTTGATGATTAAATCACTATTGGGGGAAGAAGAAGTGGATTCAACCAAGTTTACAGCATCTGGTATCCCCCAAAGGGTACCCATACATCCATTGGCCATGCTTGACGCTGCTCGTTTTAAATCATTTCACACCAAGCAAGGCAATAAAGCTACTGAGACGCAAGAGGTTACTGATTTGTATAGAATATGAGCAAAGATCACTGTTAAGGAGAGCGAGCAATAAAAGAACAATAATGAAGAACACAGAAAATAACGATTCATTGCATTTCATTTTTTGAAGATCAAAGATGACTGAAAGAAACCGGAAGAGAGTTACAAGTGAGAATTGACATGCAAGAAACCTTTAGCATAGAACTTACGGTTACTTACATTATGTACATTATTCTGACTGTAATACTCACCTTAATTGTTATATTCACAACGTTCCGGCCGTTGTACTCTCCAGTCTTCTTCTAATTGAAACCTTTCTTTGTCCTAGTTCCATGTGCCATACCTCTTCTGGATGTCTTTTGACTCAACTCTCCAAGTTTGATTCACCTCTGCCGTAGCCTGGTATTGAACTGACAACTCTTTCAGTCTAGTCACGGGATCAAACCAACGTCTTTTTCCAATGGGCCATGTGTCTTTGAGAACATCTGCCCATGCATTTCTGTGTCTTATATACCTAATATTTATGTATAAAGACGTTGGTTTGATCCAGGGACTAGACCCAAGTTGTGAGTTCAATACCAGGCCACAGTAGTGGTGAATCAAAAACTTGGAGAGTTGAATTAAAGGAAAATAACTGACACATTCGGAAGTGGCATGGTACATGGAACTAGAACAATCCACCCTGGTGGACGAAATAAAGGGTTCAGTTCGAAACTCTAACCACCTGAGGAAGGCCGGAGCGTACAGCGGCCGGAACGTTATGGATATGGCAACGAAGATGAAGATAAGAGTCCGAATAATGTAAATAATGCTAGTAATACCTTATCTCAGAGATATAGACAGATATTGAAGAACTTAGGTGATTGTACAAGAACCGATGTTTGAACGTCATATGGCCGTAATCACATATGTATGTGTGCGTGCACAAAGTGAGAGGTAGGGAGACTTAAACAGATTTAATTTATCGATGGATGCACTATAAGTAGATTCTTTTTATTCTCTCGAGGGTGACGTGAAAGAATAATTTATGATCCAGCATGACAACCAAGCAAGCGTATAGTTTGCTCCACACGGGATATAGTTAGGTTTTCTCTCTCACTGTAACATATTACCATTTTTCTCCAAAGCGAATTATGTTGGTTATTCCTTGAAATGCCGCTTCTAAGACACAGATAAAGTCTTATACGAAGCAGAAATTTCTGAACGTTTTCAAACGTAAAACTAAATATCGAGAACGTATATTTCTATTTATGCTAACATAAAAGCGAACGTCCCAAAAATATATGTGTGGGATTGGCTCAAAGACTTCTTGGAAGGGCCTATCATTTGCGATATTTTTCAGCGTTAAAGATACTGGGAGAATGATTGGTTACTTGTACCGTTCTAGAAAGTGTCGACCAGACTTCATATTTACAAGAGTCACATCACAGAAGTAATGAAATATTGCTGTCATTTCTAGTCTGGAGTTACTCAATCCTTACGTTCCATTATTGATAGAATTTACCTTTTGGGGGATAAGTTATTTTACACCCTGGAATCCATTTCTTACAGGCGAAACGGTCCTCGACACTCGCCACTCTATCACTATTTTTAAGACAAATGTTCATTCTAGATTCATTAAAGACTTCCAAAAGTGCCGACTTTCAGACACATGATAAGCCATGCTATGAAAACAGAAACAAAACAACGCCATTTCTTTTCGTATTTCTTTGGCGCCACTGAAACAGCATCTTCACCAGAACTTTTAATTTCAAGAACAGAATCCCCGGAGGATTCTTTCCATATCATTACAATCTTAACATCTTCAAGTCAAGGATTAACCGCTAATCTGTCCTACATATCTTCATAATATTATACTGTGGAAGAGACTCCCGGGAGGATTCTTTCCAGATCATTACAATCTTGACATCTTCAAGTCTAGGATCAACCAATATCTCTCCTACATATCTTCATAAATTTATATTGTGGAACAGACTCCAGAGAGGATGCTTTCCAGATCTTTTCAATGTTAACCTCTTGAAGTCAAGGATCAACTATTATCTGTCCTACATATCTTCATAATCTTATAATGTGGAGCAGACTCCCGAGAGGATAATTTCCATATGATTACAATCTTAACCCCTTCAAGTCTGCGATCAACCATTATCTGTCCTATAAACCTTCTTAATTTTCTATGCGACAAAAACAGAATATCATTATTGTTTATTCCGTGTATTAATCTGATTTATTCCAGTGAACATGTTACATCATCGATGATAAGACGCAGGTTTACCATTACCATCCTTCAAGCTTACTGAATCTTCTCGTCGGTGGTTGACGCTAATGGGTGTCCCGCTCTTTCTTCGTGCGTCACTTTTCTCCGGCCGCTTTTAAACTTCTCGATCCACTCATACACACGCCTCGGCGGCAGGGCGTTGTCACCATATTGTGTTAAAGACCTCCGATGAATTTCAGCCCCTGACAGATCTTCGGACCCGAGAAATCGAAGCATTGCTCTTTGTTCCAAATAGTTCGATCACGTGACCTCACTAGTACCAACTATAATCATGCATGAGCAGAAAGCAAGTATGACTAACGATATGTTATGGCGAAATTGCTGATAATTATTTATATATATACAAACAAGTACAGGGTTGGTGCAGATGGAATAAAAGTCCGATAACGAAAAACACTATTCTTAAAAGAGTGCTCAATACCGAGTAGAGTAAATAATATTTATTCAAAATTATAACATATGCATGTTATAACATCACTACAAAAATTGCAATTCTGTTTCAACACTACTGGTGTCTTATCAATTGATGATAAGACTCCACTTAATAGGACACTAGTACTGTTGAAACAAAATTGCAATTATTGTAGTGGGGTTATAATATGCATATGTTATAATTTTGAATATATATATATATATATATATATATATATATATATATATATTGAACAATAAAAATATTAAAAAAGGAAAATCTTCAGACACACGGAGTTGTATATTAATATTCTTTCGTTTTTATTATTATTTCATTTAGATTCCTTGACTAGTTTCGGCCAATAGGGTCATCATCAGGAGAAAAAAAATCTGCTTGCTGGTAGCAGTGAACTATAGAAATGAATGTCGTGATGGAGAAAATGAACTTTTGTCTGTAGTTTTCATTTGTTTTTTTTATTTTTTAACATGAATTTTGGTCAGTCTTTGTGTTGGTCAAACAGTCTCTTTTAAGTTGTTATTTAAGATAAGAGCTGGATGGATTCATGCTGCTCTGAATTCCCTTGGTCATTTTGACAGTTTTATTGGTTCCTGGAAAGGGGATGTGTCTCTGTTAAGTGTGTGTGTGTTATTTGGTTCTTAGGGAGTAAGTATGATGTGTGTAAGCGTGTATATTACTATGGGTGTGTGTTATCATTTGGCTCATTAGGGAGTGAGTGAGTATGATGTGTCTAAGCGTGTATATTCGTGTGGGTGTATATTCGTGTGAGGCCTCAACACCTCTGTAAGCATGTCTTGTGTGGGTGAGAAATATGGGTAGGTTTTGATTTGTAGGGTTATATATTTAATACTATCTATATTGTTAAATTTATGGTTTAGCCCGGCTGGATATTGTGTTTTTAAACTTTGTATCCACTTATTTTCATGGAACTCTAAAATCTTTCTAACGTTGTCTGCTCTGAACTTTTTTATTCTCTCAATTATAGTGAATTTGGCATGGGTTTTAAAACGCGTAGAATTTTGTCCGAAAAACACTTGATAGTTTTACGTAATTTTGAAATATTTTAGTGAATAATCGATTTTGTATGAAGCAAAGCTACTTTCAGTTTTGTAGGCGCAAATATTTGATCTAGTTTACGAGAGACAAAATTACCCACAATACACTTTTGCATATTTTTTCGTAGTTTTGAAGCGTTTACCGTATTTTGACTGTATATAAAACCGGCTTTATTTTAGACCAATATCCGCCAACACCCCTGGCGTCAGTTTAATCTAACACTTTCTCATTATTTTTCCCCTCCATATTTCTAAACTATAATAGTAAACTATAATTTTGGGAAATGAAAATTTCACTTAATGTTGCAAAATTTCTGAGTTTTCACCCAACATCAAGAAAATACGATAATATATTGCAAAACAGAGACAACATATAATGTTTTCTGTTTAAATTGGCGCCTTTTTATCACACTTCTAAATTATAATTATAAATTCTATTTTTACGAAAATACAGTACATGGAAAAAAAAAAAAATGGAAGCATCCATAGAAATTGGATTTTTGTATTTTTACCAAGACAAGTGAGTAAAAGAATTTGTTTATTGATACAGGGTATTATACATTATACAAGTTAAAAAATGATTTAGTATTTTGTTGGGTACACTTTTGCTTTAATAATTTCCAGCTCTTCCAGTGGCCTAGTAAGAGTCCTGACCTTAACCCATTTGAAAAATCTTGGGCGATAATGGACATGCATGCCCGTAATAGGAAAGTTAACACAGGATATGAACTCTTTCGCGAATTAAAGGAATGCTGGAAAAATCTAGAAAAGGACGTTGACTTAATAAAGAATTTTGTCTATAGCATCCACGAAGAATTACGGACGTTATTAAAGGAAAAGATTATCCAAGAAAATACTAAATGATTTTTGACTTGTATAATGTACAGATGCACACCTGTATTAATATCCTGGATTAATAAACGAATTCTATTACTCACTTGTCTTGATAAATATACAAATGTCCACTTTCTATGGATGCGTCCATTTTTTTTGCCTCGTAATGGATGTTGCAAAATTTCAAAGCTTTCATCTAAAATCAAGAACTTTAAGCAGAATGGTTACAGTATATAGAAAATAGAAGCTGCCGTTAAAAGGTGAGGAGTTAAATCTTCCTGGAGTCAGTAGAACTAAAGTCTTTTTCGTTCCATATCGCTATAATTATAGGATATCCTTTTTAAATGAAAATTACCACAGAAATCTGCATTTTGTCTGCTCCGACTATATATATTTATGTAAATTCTCGATAAAATCCGAGGAAGAATCTGTAACATTATCGGTCCTAACCTGGCATTGTGACTTTCTAACCACCATGATGTCGCTTCCCTCTTTCTTTTCTATATATATATATATATATATATATATATATATATATATATATATATATATATTTAAATATTTCAAGAGAAAACAAAATCAACATCAAGCAGCGTATCGTCGGATATAAATCGCAAAGCTTTTTTTTTTAACTATTCAGTAGCGAATGGAATTTTATATTACATCAAATAGGATAGAAAGGGTTAATGCAAGCGGCAGATGGGCTTAGGGTCATAGCACAATGGAATACTGCATCTTGTAAAATCACCGACTTTAAGTAGCGTCGAACCTGTGAATGTCAGATGCAGTCAGTTTGGACGTGTCGCCGGTGTAATGGATCACGTGGCTCTGAATTGGAGATCGGAGTACCGATTTCTAATTTCCGTCGTGCTCGTTACGTTTGCGCACAAATGCTCGAGAGGAAGTTATGAATCGAACCCCGCTATGGGTTAATTATGGAACGCGGTGGAGTAATAGCGGCTCGGATTACGTGCTAATATCTTTGGAAAAGATATGAATCCTCTTCTCCACCATCCGTGGATAAATAACAGGACAGACCGCGTTTATTGGCTTGGGTGGCAACTGGTCTAGGACAGCTGTGAGTTCAAAACATGTTCAATTGGCTTGTTATAGAAACCGTAACGATATCTTACAGTTCCTCAAGAAATTCACAAGGTATAATATATATATATATATATATATATATATATATATATATATATATATATATATATATATATATATCCGATATAACAGCAAAATAGTCCAAATAGTGTAGCAGCATAACGGCGTGGTATAATTGTTCACCCTACAAAATGTTGAATATCTAAAAAACCACTAAAGTAATTGAGTTTTTCTTTATCCAAGTTTTCAGATAAGACGTTTAGCTATCTTGATATCATTTGACGTAAGAATCACTGAAAAGGCCTATGAGTTATTCAGCTGGAAAAAGAACAAGTTAAAATCGTTTAGTGTCGGTCCCACTGTCTTCCCAACTGAAGAATGGTGAGAGGAAAAAGATCATAAAGGTCTTCAGCAATGGTACCAGCATTCATGCTCTGGCTTCAATTTTGAAAGTGCATTCAAAAACCATCAAGAGAACGGTGAATAAGTTTAAAAAAGTGGGAACAGTAGAGAGGAAAACTGCATCAGGAGGTCACTACCGCAAGAGAGATCATCACTTCAACTTAGAGCTAAATACCTACTTGATGTTCAAAGTAGAGTCCAATAGTTTTAGAAAAACCTCGGAGAATTCCAGTAGGATATATTTAATCATTTCTAAGATACAACGGTTCAAAGATTAATCTAACAATTGGACAATTTTGCTGTTACACTATTTGAACAATTTTGCCTGTTACACCTGATATATATATATATATATATATATATATATATATATATATATATATATATATATATGGGATAATTTCACATTTTCTTATCATCTCTCAGTTGCGTCAAAGGACAGAGGGGCAACTGAGGAAAATTATACTGAAGAGGTGCCTAGCCCTGGGGAACAGCTGCCCGAGGCCGCGCCCTCCCATTGCACAAGAGGGAGGGATCGGTGCTCGCACCGAGGCCAGCGAAACTGACGGTTGTGGGGGCTGAGGGGAATTTTTGTCCCTGCCCGAGTGTACGCGCTTGGGTCCCCACATTAATCCGACCTTGTGTCACATCTCATTCTCGTTGGGGAATGAGTAAACGCCATATATAATGGCCCGTTTTTTTACTTAATCGTCTTACCCCTAAAACCACTTTCTCAAACGAGCTATTAGGTTGGTGCAAAAATAATGTCGTTTTATCACATATGTTACTATGTGAGAAAACGACATTATTTTTGCACCAACCTAATATATTCCTGTACACCGGCACAGATGCTTCACAGCTAGGATCTGCCAAATCACATATACTGGGATAGATTTGGGCACCTCGAGGTGGTGTAATGGTTAGCAAGCTTTTCTCTCTAGAACAATTACGATTGAGTACTGTGTTCGATCCTCACTGTGCGCCCCTTACTTTCGGCCTTGTGCCACATCCAAGCTACGCTTGGAAAATCACTCTACTGGGATAGAGTAACTGCATTTGCATTGTGTTGGTTTAGTTCAGACAGATTCTTCACCAGAACTGCCAGGTTGTTGAAAAGACTATCAAACCTTTGCTTCCCCAATCATTAAAATATTAACAGGATCATGGGTCAACCGTTATTAATCCTAACACATCACAACGAAGAGGGCACATTGTAGCGAGATTTCTGTTAGCGCAATACCATATAAATGCTCTAAATCGAAAAATAATTTTTCTGAGGAACTTTGTTCTATGGAATTTATGAATTTAAATGCTGTGCTAGATTGGCAACAAGGTCACGTCATTCTACAATTGAAATTGTTTAGATATAACCATTAGTTCTTTCCTTACAGTTTCTTCAAAGATTTAAAATGTCAATTGACATTTATTGTTTTCTCGATTACTCATCAATTATTGTTTTCTCTCCTTAATAATGTTTTTTTTTAATTTTTTTTATTCTTTCAGACTTAGTAACCCCACTTTTTTTGTTTTATTCTTTCACACTCAGTAACCCCACTTTTTTAGTGGATTTATTGTCTTGCTTGAGGCGAAATGATTTTAAAAAACGTCGTTTCCTGCCCAAATCACAAATTGAATAACGTCGGATTTCTATTTCTACGCACGCTGAGAATCGTGATTCTAATATAATATTTTTTTCACAAACTCTGTAAACACTATTATCTCAATATTAAAAGACAGAAAGAAATTAAAGGGCTATTATTTATTGCTTAAAATAATTGTGTTATTGTCAAAATATATACAATAATTGTTTTACAAAAATATTTTTAATTACATATTTTTAAATAAAAATATTTGAAAAAAAGATTATTTCAAAGTTTTCATTATTTTATGCAGTGAACTAAACTTTAATGTATTATTTTTAAATCGTCAAATATTTTTTTCATTCATTAGCAACATTTCCAAAGTTATTACATTTTTTTTATTAAATTTATAACAATTATATCCAATCATCATTTAAAGCAATATTCCAGTTGATTAAGAATTACATGAACAGATTAACACATTAGATGAACAAATTAGGGATTAGCAGCACAGATTAGGGATTAGCAGAATAGATTAAGGTTTAGCAGAACAATCCGTTACAAAACAAACTGAAATGAAACAAAATATTTCAAAGTTCTAATCTAAGAGTCTAACAGTCTTTTAAAAGTATGAAAGATAAAAAAAGATAGCATAAGTGAAATCACGACGACAATTTTTCCCTCTCACTGCCATAATAACACCAATACACGCAACCTACATAAACCCAAAATTTTAAGAATATTAATCAGTTTGTCTGACGATCGCAAAAGCGTGAAACCCAGGGTCACAAACTCACATCAATCAACTATATATATATATATATATATATATATATATATATATATATATATATATATGTATGTATGTATGTACAGTGTAACCTGGATATAAGAGAGTTGTCGGGACCGGATAAGTTTTTTATATCCGGGTTTCTCTTATATCCGGGTTTGGTCTATTTTATATACATTAACACAGGCTCTAATTTGGGACCAGAGAAAATCTATCTTATATCCGAGTTTCTCTTATATCCGGGTTTCTCTTATACCCGGGTTTATCTTATATCAGGGTCTCTTATATCAGGGTTACACTGTATATAGAAATGGCCGGCAACTCTCATTTTCCAAGCACACTCGATACATTGTAAATATTACGTTGCCCACAGAAATAAAATTGCTTCAGACAGTCCGCTCTAGAAAAAGAAGTTAATGCTTCCAATTTCGACATATATGCAAAACTGGTGCTTAGTCAAATACTTTTAAAAGAGCGTACCAATCGTGCGCCTTACTAAAAGTTACACATTAATATGCCGACCGTTAGACTCTCAGAATAGCTCAATTCCATTACTCGGCTAATTATTTTTATTTTTATATGCACGCAGACGGCAGCTATTGCCTCTCGCAAAAGTAGTGGGTGTGATGCAACTGCCACCCACAAAAGCAAAAACGCACACAAATATTCATTGAACAATTGAGAAGAACCTATTCGATCGGTTTTACTAACAGGAGATTTTTAGTATCGCTTCTATTTAGTTAGATTTTCATCGGATCTCGAATAAATGTAAAATTTGCACTCTGTATGTGGCTCTGTCTAAAAGTTATTGATCATTGTATTTAAAAAAAGAATTAAGGTTTATTAAGTTTTACACTGAGTTTGTCTCAATTGTATTTCAGTTAAATGTACAGGGTGCGGCAGAAATATCTCACCAGATTTTACACTGTCACCTGTGTGGGGCTAGTAAATTTACGCAAGTGGCAATGGTGTCTCTATCAAGGTAACGTCTATCTATTTTTTCAGATATCACCAGTTACAATCATGGTGTTGACCGATGGACACCGTAGGATTGCCGATGAATCTTTTTTTTTTTTTTTTTTAAAGGATGAAGAATCTGTGATTGTAGCATAGACAACTTTTCGTCCTCGTTTAATATTCCGTCGATCGAAATGATGGCGTTCCGGATAGAAAATTGATTCTGTAAGACATTAGGACTAGATTAGATATAGATTGAGATAGACATATTGTTGTGGATTCCGAGATGGAATCCTGTCTCAAATGAATGACAAACGCAGGAAGGAAATATAACAAATAAATATATTGACGTAATAATACAATTGGTAAATACGGTTAGTAGCCCCAGAAATGCGGTTAGTAGCAATAATAATATATATACAGTCTGGGAAATTCAGTATCGAAGTAGGACTTCCTTCTGAGTCTACGTGCTCGCAACTGTGACTCCTCACACTCTCTCACTCCTGGGTATTCACCGGCAGCAGTACATGTACACACTGGGCGAGTCCACTTGTATAAAATGGGGTAGAACCCTTAACACACACAAACACCCCCCCATATATATATATATATATATATATATATATATATATGTGTGTGTGTGTGTGTGCTGTGCGTCTGTGTGTGTATATATAGAGAGATAGACAGAGATAGATAGATAGATAGATAGATAGATAGATAGATAGATAGATATGAGCAGACTGAGATTGATAGATAGAATGATATAAACTGATTGAGATAGATAGATAGATAGATAGATAGATAGATAGATAGATAGATAGACTGACTGACTGACTATTGTCTTCATCTTTGCTGCCATATTTATCACAACATTTCGGCCGTTGTACACTCCGGCCTTCTTCAGGTGGCCGGAATGTCAAACTGAACCCTTTATTTCCCCTTGAGGACACATGGCACAGTGGATAAAGGGGTTAGTTAGATCCAGTGACAGGAACCAAAGTGTGTAAGTTGAATACCCGGTTAAGGCGGTGGAGAACTTGGAGAGGGAGATAACTGACATCGATTAGACTTGGCGGAACTAGAACAGTCTACCCAAGGGAGCGAAATAAAGAGTTCAGTTCGACATCGCAAACTACCTGAAGAAGGCCGGAGCGTACACCAGCCGAAACGTTGTGATAAATATGGCAACAAAGATGAGGACAATAGTCCAAATAATGTAAATAGTGTACATAATACCTCATCTCAGAAATATAGACAGATAAATATATAGATAGATATGAACTGAGTGAGATAGATAGATATGAATGGTGCTTAAATAGATAAATATATATAGAGAGCGATATGAATAAGCATAGATAGATATATATGAAGAGACTAAGATAGATAGATATGAACTGAATTAGACAGATAGATATGAACTGATTGAGATAGATAGATAGATATGAAGAGACTAATAGATAGATAGATAGATAGATAGATAGATAAAAGGTGATTTTTAGGCAATATTTTTTTCCAACCCGGAGTGAATCATTTCTTTCTTTGCATTTCCAAACTCTTATTGCTGCCCCCAACCCCGAAAATATCATCAATCGAAAAACAAACAAACAAAAAAAAAAAAAACGAAAACAAAAAAAGGCTTTATTTACTTGTTCTCTTTCGAAACCCCAAGAGGAAAAGGGTATCTTTCAGCTTATGTCTCCGTTCGCCATTAACTTGGCGGAAGTCGTCGATCCCATGGGGTGCTTTGCTTTTTGGACGATGCCCTTTAAGCATACACTATAGGCGTCTCGCCTTTCTGCAAACGGATTCCAATCGATTATTGATTTACCAAGTAATGAAAAATATACAACAGATTGAATAAAGAAAGAAGCCATCCCCACCCCACAAAAAAATCAATAATGCTTTTAGGAATAAGTTTTTTTTCTTTTTGACCTTTGCTATGATTCAGTGGAAGATGAGCTGGAATCTTGAATTAAATGATCGATGACAAAATGAATTAAAATGAATGTGACATACATCTCACGATAGGCGGACGCTTTTTAAATACAGTTGTCAAGTACAGATTTATTAAGACTAAATTTGATGGTGAAAAGGTCGCAGTAATGTTTGAAATAGCTACAACAGAAACAGTTTAATTCAGACAGTTAAATTCCATACGTGATATAAGCTTGGGCGATCATGTATCGAAAGATACATGACTGAGGAGGTAGATTTTTTCCCGCAGTAGGTTGCCATTTCTTTCTGCGGCAGAGAGGTTGCCAACCAAGGTTAAAGAACCAAGCTTGTCCTTCTATTAAATCCATAGATTGGGGTGGTGGTGGAAGAAATGGGTTCATACCTTTCCCAAAAGTATTTTTTTCGCAAGTGAATATAACAAACTCAACAGTTTATTTACCTGTCTCTTACTCCCCAGAACAGGGAATCAACTCAAAACGCCAGTAGACTCAATAATATTTTATTAGACGGACGAATGTCGAAACTAAACTCTCATCAGTTCGAGAATTCTTCTGACTCGTTCCTTCCAACAATCTCTGTCAGACATCACCGTCGGCAGGTCCTCCAGATGTCATTCAGAGTCATCTACAAGTTTGTCACTGTAGGTGTGATGAGGTATTTTGCGGCGCAATGGGTTTCCCTAGGAGGATGTCACTCACAAGTTCTGACTTCTCCAGATTGGCCAGCTAGCCGAAGCCTTCTTTCTCTTAACGAAACTGAGATAGGAGGAAGGTTTCCATACAGGCGTTTCTTTGTTGGGTTTTTCTTCCAGCCAAGGTTCAATGTAACTCGTAATATTCTTGTCTCTGTTCCTACAAGTGAGGCTTCTTGGTGTTTCGTCAGTGTCCATGTTAATCCGTAGAGCAAGACAGATTCTCTACCGTGACCTTAAAGAATTCCCTCTTAAGTTTGTCAGAGAGGGGGCACTTTCAGATGGTGCTCAGACCATAAAGGATACCCTAGGCCATGCAATTTCAGATTTTGATGTTTCTCTCCGTGACTGGATGTTGCTGCCAAGGTAAACAAATTCCTGGACGGATTTAACGTTGTTGCCGTTTTTCAAATTACTTTTTCCTTGGTTGCAGCTGATAAATTCTGTTTTAGATTCAAGTATATATATACCGGAAGACCTAAGTAGATCTATTTTCATAGCACTGTCTAAGAAGCCAGCTGCCAATGAACGTGAACTCCATCGGATAATCAGTATAATGCACCATATAAGAAAAAAAATATCATCCGAATTCTTATGAAGAAAACTTGCAGCAGAATCAGGCCAGAAATAAGACAAAAATACTGCAGCTTTATTAAAGACACTGGAACAACGAATGCGATATTTATGCCCAGAATGATATCAGAGAGCTCCTGTACGGCAAGAGAAACCAAGGCCGCCCAAAATTTTGAAAGCAAATCTCCAGGAGTACCAGCTCAAACTGACTTGCTTCTCCAGGAGTGACCAGCTAGCCGAGGCTTTCTCTCTTTCTTAGCGAAATTGAGATAGGAGGAAGGTTTCCATACAGGCGTTTCTTTGTTGAATGTTTCTTTCAGCTGATGTTCAATGCATTTCGTAACATCCATGTGTATGTTCCGTCAAGTGATACTTCTTAGTGTTTCTTCAGTGTCCATGTTGTTGAGCCGTAGAGCAAGACATATTCTCCATCGTGGTCTTAAAGAAATCCCTCTTAAGATTATCAGAGAGGGAGGACTTGCAGCTGGTGCTCTGACAATCAAGGACACGCCAGACCTACAGAAGTTATGCTTATTTATTGAAGTTCAAATGAATTTACTTACTCTGGAGCCACAGTCGCTGTCGACAAGGAAACTTATTCATAAAACTTAAATACAATGAGGGAAATATATGCAATAATGATTGAATGATTGCCAAATGTTTTTGCGCTCCTGTCGTAAAAATAATTTTGGAAATAAAAAAGAAAGCAAAATACAGTTAGGAATCAGATCCTTTAGACAATGATAATTTGATATTTCATTCTGTCTCAATGGAATCCTATCTTGAGTGGACAATTTGTTCTTTCTTCAGGAAAGTGGAAAGTGTTCAAACTGCATTCCCTTGTTCAACCAGTTGTAACTTGCACAGCTAACACCATGTACATTTTAACGAAATCACCCTCATTCCCTTGGTGTTACACATGCTATTTTCGAAGAGCTTCTTCCCACAAACTGCTACACTGTGGAACCGACTCCCAAGAGGATGCTCCCCCGATAAATACAATCTCAATCTGTTCAAGTTTGGGAGCAAACTTTATCCTCTCCACATATCACCATGAACTGTACCTCTCACTCTGTAACAGTCTAAGTGGAGTTGTTCGTGGACCTTGTACAGAGTGAAGAACATTTAAAAAAGAAAAAATGTCGGACAAAAGGCAATTCGTTGAAGTTGAATTAAAATGGGTTTTTATTTTTTTCTTGCAAATTTCGTTTTTCGTTCCTTGACTTCATTTGTTATAATCCGTTTTTTATGTCAATGCATGAAAATAATGTTGACAACCCACTTGATCTGCCCTGCGACAAGTATGATAGAAACGCCGCAGATTGTCCGGGGTTTCCAGACAGAGAGACATGAATCCATTAGGGGTCCCACTGGAGAAAAACAGCGCTTATCAACTCCGACAGCAAGCCAAGGAATTATTGGCTGGCAAAATCAACCGAGATGATTTAGACGAACAAAAAAGAGCCCTTCTGAACAAATATGCCAAATTGATCGGCCAAGCAATATCTGTGGGTCGACTATTAAAATAAGCTGAATAGATGTGAAACCCCCTTAGACAGAATATTATCATAATCACTAGAAATCAAATTGGTCTCCTGTAAACAACAAACATTCACTCCAAGCCGCTGGAGATCGAGAATGAGTCTCGCACTGCGAGACTCTGATCTCAGGCCCCGGACATTCTGATTGGCCAACCAAAGGGCCATTGAGAAGCACTTACCTTAGGGTGGAGCTTCCACCCTAAATATTGTCAGGATGAGGACCCCGACGGTCTCTCACATTCATCTGATGCCCAATGCCAGTTAGGATGGTGCCATCATGGGATATACCACCGTTGTCCCAAGAAAACGTTAACTTAACAGCCTGGAGTTAGCCAAAACGGGGATCTACCCGCAACAAAAATTGCTGAATTTCGCAGTTTCTTCGTTTCCATACACCGATGAAAGGGGGGCTCATATTAACGGCCTTGTTGGTTTCCTCAACAATTCAGATTCCATATATCGTTAAAGAGAGCGTGTCTTCAACCATGCCTCATATCTGCCGTTCTCCCGATCCAATACCAATCACAGACAGGACGCCCTTTTGACCCTGGGAAATTCCTTGGATCTACGAGTTCCTTGTCACCGAACTTTTGCATGGAGAGCAAGTACTTATTTGTGAATAATTCTTGTTAAAAGACTTATTTAGCAACATTGTTCATCCCTCTTTCCGCCTAACGATCAAAATCGTAAATTTAATTTTATTTCTTAATCTCACACGTTAATTTTAACACATTAATTGACAGATTTAATCGAATTTTCTAAGTTTACTCGTTCAACTTGTTTTAAACGACATTTATTTATATATCTATTTTCGTTTTAACACGCTGCATAAGTCTTAATTTATTTATTTTAATCGTAAAAACAATGTAAATTTCTAATTATTTTAAGGTTGCATCTTTTTTTTGTTTCTTATTTTCTTGTTTTATTTTTTTTCTTTACTAACAGTAATTATCAGCTGGGGAGATGAAAAAAAGTAAAAAAGAAAAAAAAAACCCCGGAAAACACATAATTACCTTCCGAGTATCCGACGAGTACTTACATAAAAAAAAAGTAAAAAAATCCTCCGTAAACAACTTAAATTGTGCTCACACCATTGCGATTGGCTGTTGGTGAACATCTAATCAAATGTGTTACAGAGGGGTAGGGTTTGCCTAATATAAGTCAGTGTCTGCATTGTTAATTTAAATGACTGATTAGCTCTGATGGGGTTGACTGGTGAAGGGAGTATGATGTTTGAAAGACCCGAAACTACCAAGTGATCCAATTCAGAACATCACTGACCACGCCCTGTAACGCCAAAGAGTGTATATTCAAAGTAATTGATGCCCGTAATCCTATTCTCGTAGCCTTTGGCTCTTTCGGAGTGGCGCTAAGATAGACGGGAGTTGTCTTTTTATTATTAGGCAGCTTGATAGTTTTTTTTTCTTTTTCTCCTTTTACTTCGATGATGGGTTACCTTGCCATTTGCAGCCGGGAAGTACTTTTTTGGAGCGGGATCACAGGTTTTGCTGCAATGTCTGGAGCCCTTTTAATAGTGATGGAATGAGAGACCTTGTGATTTGAGGAGGAGATGTACGATTTTCCCAGTGGGTGAATACAGGGTAGAGGTTGAGTGGCAAGTAGTCTTGGCCAGTTGCATCTTTAACTTTTCACTAACGCTTACCTCATTTCGTAAGATGGTTCAGCTTGCTGCGACATTCGCTCATAAGTGGCCGGGGCACCTCCCTTTGAACTGTTTTGGGGCACGGAACTGTTAGTGCCCTTAGCTCTGGTGGATTCAGGGGACTGAGGTCCCGCTCAGGACATTCCCTCAGCCTCTCTCAGTGACCAACTATTCCCCTTTTGCCTTCTCCACTAACGCACTTGAGGGCGACGGAGGTGTAAAAGAAGTAGGTCAAAAATATAACTTACCAGCGGCTACGCCGAAGATTTCAACACACCAGTTCCGGGCGCTGGCATGCCCGTTGTGGACGACGCGGAAATCTCAGGGCCATGCAAATAGTTTTTGGTAGACAGGAGCGGAATGCCAGAGGAAGAAGCCAGGTGGCCAGTCTGGCCGTACTTCCAACGTCGGCTTTTGACCTATCACTATGATCGTCACCAACATCAAGACAGATGGGATCGGAGGTGAAGGCCTGCTTGTTCAACATTATATCGAACCTCCATTCCCCATTCTTCCGGTCGGAAGAGAAGTCCAGAATTTCGCCATACTGTTTACGATACAGTGCTAGATGCTCCCCATACACAGGCGCTGGGACCTCGAAAACTGTTACACGGTTCCTTCGCCTATACGCATACTTCGTCCGAAGTATGAGGCTCTTGGTCATGAGTTTTCTGCCCACCACCGCTATCCATTCTTCAGGCGTGGATGACAGCATCTTGTACAAAGAAAATTCAAATCCCTTGATAATTTGCTCAGAGAACGCACCAAAATATCCAGATATTTCTCCACTATGCCTTTAGTGGAACGACAAATTTTGCGCAAGCGCTTGTCGGCTTTCAAATTTCTGTGGTTCCTGGTCATCCACCAAGAAGCCCTAACTTTGATAAGATGAGTATACCCATTGGCTCTTTCTAGAAACTCTGCCACGTATATTTTGCACTCTGGTGAGGACTTCCAGCGACAAGGTGTTTCTCTAGTACGGAATTCTAGTTATTTTGGTTCTTATGGCCTCCATTTTTAGCCGCCAGTTTCGCCTGTTCTTATTCCTTATTTTGGCTGTTTTGATCTATCATGTCATGGATTTTGTTTTAGCACTTATCGGCTACCATCTTTTTGTTCTTGTTTTGCTACTCTGAAGTAATTCTGACCTTGTGTCGCATCGTGACTCCTAGGGAAGTCGAAGGTAAATACCCGAGGCACCCGCCTAGTTTAAGTGTGTAATCCTACTGTGACGTAATTGACCCTACTTACTAGGAACTTGCCCCAGGAAGATTCAGAGATCCTATTTTTTTCAGTGTCATTCTTCTTTCCGTTTTAGCGGAATATTTCAACGTCTTGCTGTATCTATACACTTGCTTTTTATCTGTGAATCACGAGCCTTAATTTCTACATTTCGGTAGTGACGATCACGAGTATACATTCAATTCTCAGCACAGCTAGAATAACGAAACCAAAACGTCACTTAGGTCCAACACTAATAACACCGAAACACATGTGAAGATTGTAGAGAGAAGAGGACAACCAAAGGGACGGGACCAATGAAAGTAGTTCACCGGATGAAAACACGGTGAATGTAAAACAATACAAATACTAGCCAAACAGCACCCGGACATTCTTTTACACACTGTGCGACAAAGCAGTCTGTTCAAGACCGGGGGTGAAGATTAAAAGAAAACACGTGCGTTTATATTTCCTGCTAGAAGAAGGTCCATCTACAATAGAATGTTGGACTTGGATTAAGTCCAACTGAAGATAAGGAAGACAAACAAAAAGACCGATATATATATATATATATATATATATATATATAAACAAATATATGTATTAAACAAAACATATACAAAGCACATAGACAGTTAACATTGTGTTTGTGTGTAAACATTTGTGTGTGTGTGTGTGAACATTCGTGTTTTAGAGAAGTTCTTAAGATTTCGTACGTACGTGAATGCCTGTAATATTATTTAACGTCTGACTGTCATGGTCAAGACGATAATTCTCTGAGATTACATTTTGCAGCAAGAATAGAGAAGAAAGAGAATGATCGAACTCGTGTATGTTATTTATAGATAATGGATTCACGTGACAGGCTCACAGGGCCTTGGCGGGAAACTTGACTTAGTCACGCGCTGGAAAAATATATTGTGCGTCGGTGGATTGCAACGCCCACTTGTGTGTTTATTGATCAATTTGAAGCTGATATTTCCTGAAAATATTTACTAAGTTACGAAGGCTCTTGGGATTCGTTTCTCCCAAAACTGCACAAAATCAACTGCATGAAAATATAGCGATTATAAAATTGTGGCATTACACAATAGTGTTGATTTATTATCCAATGAATGCTTGTTGTTGTATAATTTGAATGTGTATAAGTATGTATGTATGTGTGTGATGATGATCATTACAAATTCACCATGAGCTTATTTAATCATTAACGTAAGATTTTCTCCCTTTTCTAAAAAGCTGCCGATTTTATAAAATAAATGAACTACTGTTCTAGGAATGTTTATTGCAGTCGATTCAAAGAAACAGACGGTTCCGTCAATGAGTCGTTGATAGAGATACCTTGATATACATTTGCCTAACCGGTTTAGCTATATTTATCTCTTTGTTTTTGTGCAGCTGTGTCGTATATAATTGTGTTATGATGTTGATTTGGGGTTAGTAGAGACAAACGCCAAATAACACTTAACAATAAAAAGGGTTTTAATAGGTTGGTAAAAAGGTACAGAAATCGCCTGAGTAGTCAATAACTAGCTCAGCTAAGAACTTCTCTGTCTCTTGGTCTCCCTCATGTCAACTGACATGTCACTATTTAAAGTCTTTGTTCACAGACGCAGATAAGTTCATCTTCAAGAGGGGGGGTAGGTTTCCCACACAACAATATGGCTACTGCATTGAACTTTTTAAAAAGAGGATTTTTTTCGTTCAGCAAATTTGCAAAATGCTACATTGAAATCTTCTACAAATAAAAAAGGGATGAAAAAGTCATCATCATTTACCTCTAGCTTGTGTAATTAACGTCTTTAGCTAGACAAGATTTTTATCACAAAGTTTAAAACAGCGTAATGTCCAGACTTCATATCTTTCTTGAATTTCGCTGGCGGCGTGTGTGCATGTATATGTGCGTGTGTGTGGGGGGGGGAGCAATGTTGTTGATATTATAAATTGATTCTTTTATGTCATTGTCTATGGCGTAGAAAATGTCAATAAAAAAACGAAAAAAAAATACAAGTTAAAATACCTTAACCCAGAAGATATAGTTATCGAAGAATTAATGCTGACAATTTCTGGAGTCAATTGACCTATCTCATATATATATATATATATATATATATTTCACAGCGTCGCCCACGTGATGACAACCTGACCATGTTTAAACCGAACGCTGATCATATAAAACTTTCAGTTATCTGTTTGGATAAGTCTTGTTCTTATGTTCATCGTCTTTGTTATGTTGAAATGATAATGTTAATTATATTTTATGAATATTTCCTGAAGATGGTTTATTAGACCGAAACGTCTGACGTTGACATTATATTAACATTAAAACAGCATAATTGCATATAAGGATTTTTGTTTGTATTTTCCGTATATTTTTCTTCATATATATATATATATATATATATATATATATATATATATATATATATATATATATATGCACAAAATCGACTACATGAAAATATAGCGATTATATAATTGTTGCATAGCTGCAATTTATAAATTGAATTTGTGTATGTGTGTGTGTGATGATCATCATCATTACAAGTCTACACGTTACACGTTAGTTTTCGTCAAATAATAAAGTTGACCTTTGCTAAACTAAAACCACTGCTTTTTTTACCTATTTCAGCTGTTGTCTTATCTTTTACTTTTTGGTTTGTGAGGTCGGTATTATTATCGATCCCGTAAAACGTCAAACAACTGGAAGAAAGAAAAGTAATTAAAAATAACAGCTTTGGCCTTAGTCGAAACAATATAAAAAACTTGACCTTTGTCGAAACGAAATTAAAAGAAAGCTAGGCGTTTAGTCTATAGAGGAAAAGTTTTAGTAAAAACAGAAAACGACGTAAACAATTTTAAATAAAAACGAACACGTCTATAAAAAGGTCAAAAAAGACGAAATAGATCGCTGAAAAAAAAATGAAAGAGAAACAGGTAGAAAAAGAACTTCGAGAAAAATAAACAATAAATGCTCGCCCTTATTCGAGAAAAACAACGAAAAAACATTAAAACGGAAATAGTAAATAAAATAAGAAGATTAAACAATAAACAAAAAAGGTGTATTAAAAATAAAAAGTAGTTTTGTGCAACTGTAAAGGACTGTGTGTGTATTTACGTGTTGTCGTATTAGAAACATGTGTGTAACTCCTGGTAGAATATTAAAAAGTTCCACTACATGAAAAATGGCGGACTTAATTTGTCCAACCGAAGATGAAAGAAAACAAACAAGACAGATATATATATATATATATATATATATATGTCAGCAAATATGTATTAAACAAATTACAAGGCACATAGATATAACATTTGTGTGTGTGTGGATATGTTTGTTCTTTGGTCAATGTTCGTATTTTGGTCAATGTTTGTAATGTTCATAGCGTTTTCCCAGAAATGGGAAACGCTGCTCCTTTAAGAGCTTACATCTTGTCGCTGAAATGAAGAAGAAAGAGTGATTTACCTCACCACTAGGTGAGGTAGGATTCAGCACGAGGCCTGAAGGAAAAAGAGAAAGAGGCAAAAGGTTTCCCAGTATTTATAGTATGGGGAGAGAGACCCCTGGTGAAGAATTACGGAACTAAGGAGGAGGTAATTCCGACATAACTGACACGAGAAGACAAATAAAAAAAATCGTTTAATAAGCTGGGAAGGGGTTAAAAAGAAATAAATTGAAAATAGAAAAGCCGCATATTCACAAAGTCGCAATTCAAAACTTAAAACGTATAAAAACAATAACTTTAAAAAGTTCAGGTTTCAAAGTCATGCAAATGCAAACTTGACAGTAGCGTCCGAAAAAAAGCCTGTCACTGGTCAAAAATGGATACGAACTGACCTTCTATGAAAGTACCATAGAGAAAGGTGCATCAGAATAATTACGATGGAATTATTTATAGAAAAAGCACAGGGAATGTAAATTAAAGCGATTGGAAAGAAACGGAAGGTGAGATGCCAGGTCAGGATCAACAATATTGCAGATTTTTCTTTGGATTTAATCAAGAATCTCTAAATATATAGCAAGAGCCGAAGACCAGATGTGGCAATAGCATTCAAAGAAAGGACGAATGACACACTTGTAGATATATATATATATATATATATATATATATATATAAATTGTAGATATATAAATATGTATGTCTGGATAGAAGACTTGTCTATATATTTACGATTCACATATAAATACAAAAGAAACTAATTCACTCGTAATCCCCTATGAGGCTAACCATCACTTTGATCATCTATGTGAGTAGATGTGTGCATATTTCTTTTCTTTTTACACTGAGGATCACCCAGGTTTTGATAAGCCGTAAAAAGCAAATAGATCAATCAACCAATCAAATGTTTTCGATACACATACGAATACAGAGAAATTTGAAGCCAATTCACTTGTAATCATCTATGAGGCTAACAATCGCAGTGATTATCCATGTGAGTAAAAATAGATGAAACCTTTCAGAAGCAGTCGATAGTTGCCTTAGCGCGAAATCATAAGACATCGTGACCGAGGTTTTAAGTGTATCGATATTCAAACTCTGATCATGTCATGTTATGCAATTTGTCATCCAACAACTGCAACTAAATTCCGTTCAGCTTGGTTGCTGTATAACCCACAAATTGACTCTGTGGATGTTGAATAAACAGAAAAGTGATTGAGAAGGCCCCTGCAACAGTGAATAGCGAAGTCAGAAATATAAACGAACCCACAAACAAATAATTGATAACCGAACGTCAGGACGTTGCGAGAGTTATAAACATATCAGGACCCCAAATTCTTTTTGCATGTCTTGCGTCCATTCAGGACATAGGCGACCATGGCTCTACATGACTTTCTATCCCGTGCCGCTCTTAACAGTTTTCTCCCTTTGCTAAGGGTACCCCTTCATAGAAGCTCGTCCGGTATGTAGATGCCTTCTTTCTTTTATCTCTCTTACTCTTATCTCTTATCAATATTTAAATTGTCATCCAAAAACTGTAACTAAATTCTCTCATCCAAAAACTGTAACGAAATTCTCTCATCCAAAAACTGTAACTAAATTCTCTCATCCATAAACTGTAACGAAATTCTGTCATCCAAAAACTGTAACTAAATTCTGTCATCCAAAAACTGTAACTACATTCTATCACCCAAAAACTGTAACGAAATTCTGTCGTCCAAAAACTGTAACTAAATTCTTTCATCCAAAAACTGTAACTAAATTCTCTCACCCAAAAACTGTAACTAAATTCTATCACCCAAAAACTGTAACGAAATTATGTCATCCAAAAACTGTAACTAAATTCTCTCATCCAAAAACTGTAACTAAATTCTATCACCCAAAAACTGTAACGAAATTCTGTCATCCAAAAACTGTAACTAAATTCTCTCATCCAAAAACTGTAACTAAATTCTATCACCCAAAAACTGTAACGAAATTCTGTCATCCAAAAACTGTAACTAAATTCTGTCAACCAACAACTGCAACTAAATTCCGTTCGGCTTGGTTGCTGTATAACCCACAAATTGACTCTGTGGATGTTGAATAAACAGAAAAGTGACTGAGAAGGCCCCTGCAACAGTGAATAGCGAAGTCAGAAATATAATAAAATTGTTGAAGACCCAATGAAATCGGATTCGTGTTTAGGTATCACCATACGATTTATTTCTTGAATGTCAAAGAAGGAACTAAAAAAAGAAAACTTATTTAATTTCACGGACGCCGTGCCTTCTAAGGTCTATTTTTTCCTGGTATCTTCCACAAATCCGATACCTTTTATTTGTTCACAGGCAACTCATCGCCTGTAACCTCTTCTTTCTATTTCCTATACATTGAATGAAATGAAAAAAAGAAAGTCTTCGCCGGTACTAACATCCCAATCCACCCCTCTGCACGACCCAGACGTCTCTATCATCTCCCTGTTGATAACAAGATGGTCTTGTCAGCTATGATAAGAAGAAGCGCGTGTGCCGTGTCATTAAATGATTTTTTTTTAAATCTTTTTCTTTATTTTATTCTATTTATTTAGTTTTCTTTATTTTATGTTTTAGTGTTTTGATTTTTGTTTTGAGGCGGCTCGGTCCCTAGACCACCCCCGTCTGATACCCTTCCCATGCTTCCTTTAAGGATCGTTTAACGCCAGAGAAAGAAATCTTTTCTCTTCTTTGGGTTGGCGAGAGGAAAAAATGACTAAACTTTTTTCCTATATCTGCCTACACTCGTCATAATGCTTTGCTAAGTTTTATTGAGATAGATAGATAGATACATAGATAGATGTGAACAGACTGAGGTAGATAGACAGTTAGCTAGATAGCTAGCTACCCAGATAGATAGATGTGAACAAACTGACATATCTATCTATCTAGCTAGACAACTCTTGTTTTACTCAATGCATGCTTTTCTTTTACATCGTTGTTTGTATATCTTGTTAAATACAAATTTTATGTGTAATGATGTCTTTGGCTTATCCTCTTTTTCTTCACGTCAGTTTGGTTTCTTAATCTAAGTTAAATAAATGTGGTGAAGTCCGCCACAAGCCTGTTCGACATTATCTCTTTGAAAGCGAGTAAGCTGTCGCCAAAAAAACAAAAAAAGAAAAACCCAAAAAACGAAAGGAAGTAAATGTTTTTGTTATTGTTGCTGAATTCTTTTTTAAATAGTTTAATTATTATTTCTATTATTACAATTTATCCAATTTATGTATTCTGTTCACTTATGTGCCATGCGTGATGCACGCTTAGGCGATCATGTATCTTTCGATACATGAATGACGAAGCAGATTTTTCCCGCAGTAGATTGCCATTTCTTTCTGCAGTAGACTAGAGAACCGGTCTGTCCTGCTATTCACCCATAGCTGTCAGGAGAAGGAGAAGAAGAGGATTCATACGTTTCCCAAGGATATTAGCACGTAATGGATTCGACTGGAATTCGAACTCAGCTCTCCGATTCCTCAACTCGAGCTGCTATCCATTACACTACCAATGCCTCCATATTATATATCTTAACAGGATGTGCGTATTTTTCTATTTCGTCATTTGAAGCATGTCTTTTTTCCTTTTTAATTATTACACCACAATTTATGGTAATTTAGTTGCAATTGATTACTGAGACTGAAGCAAACAGCAAGGACAATAAAAGAACAGATGTCAATGAGTCAGAAGATGACGGTTGACATTTTGTTTAAATTTACAATGATCGTAGTGTAATAACAAAATACGCAGATGTAGGCTTTAAAAAATCTTTATTCAACTGAGAATACGAGGTTCGCGTATAGTGACCTTTTACAGTCCCAGTAAACGGAAATAGCTTTTTCAAAGAGGAGAGCAACAAAAAGGGGAGACCACTCTTAATTAATCATATCACGTAGTTAAAAGGAAAAACCGGAAGCTGTAATAGAATTCCAAAAGTGAGAAGAATTTAAAAATTTAAGAATTTAATTTGAATTTAAACGATTTGCTTTAATGTTTTTAAATAGTTATAGTCACGTATGTTTGTTTGGGAAATGGAAAATATATCGACAGGTCCCACATCTGAAATTCTAAAAAAAACTTTTACTTCCCACTTTCCAGTCCTGGGTATGGCGATAAATTACATACGACAGCAAGTCCTCTGATCGGGAGGCCTTCAGGAGCGTGTAACCATCTCTTAACTACGGTTGTTTCTAGGTAAACCCTGACCTGGAGTGAAAGCACCTGTTAGGCTCCCAACTATGGAAAAATAGTGAACACTATGAAAGTATAAAAATAAATCTTTATAGTAAAAATATCCATTTTTGAAAAAAAATATTACAAAGATTATTATTAAAATGTCTTTTCTAGGCATCCCCTTTTGTTTTTAATATGATGTCTATTTGTCAAATACCAACAGGAGCTATGAATCTGTCTATGTGTTCGTTTGAATCATGATATGCTGTTTGTTTGTATATCTGAATTTATTGAAAAAATATGCAAGAAAGTGTCTTTGATTTACATTTTAATCAAAATTTTCGTAGTCATCCTCGTTTGTTTATAATTTGTAAGGAAAATATATTCATGTCTAGGAATCTACCTTCTAATGATTTTTAGTACTGCAGTCAAAATACTATGCAATTATAAAAATACATTTTTGTAGTCGATGTGCCAATGTTTATATATATATATATATATATATATATATATATATATTTTGAACAAAAAAAAATTAAAAAATTAAAATCTTCAGACACAGTGGGTTGTAGATTAATATTCTTTCGTTTTTTTTATTATTATTCAATTTAGATTCCTCGACAGGTTTCGGCCGAAATGGTCATATATATATATATATATATAATTTCAATATACGGAAAATATTCGTGAATATGAAAGGATTACGATAAAAATAAGCAAACATAATATTTGTAATTTATTCCATCAGATGTGCCTAAAATTTGCTGCCTAAATACACACACCCACCCACACACACACACACACACACACACACAAACATATATATATATATATATATATATATATATATATATATATATATATATATATGACTTAAATATTCTGCTTTAATTATAAGTCAATGCATTTTTCTAAGGTGAAGAATGATAGAAATCCCTGATCATCGAATTAGAAGAATAAATACCGTCTGTTTTAACCAATAAAGTAAATTGTCTTTTCAAAAAGCTGAAGTAGTTCGGCGTTATGCGCGCGTTCTGGTAATAAAACAGTTTTTATCCTAACTGAGACCATTTTGCACGTCGCCCTTAGCAAAGTATTGCCTCTTCAAGTACGGTTTATTCTATTTCGTTGTCGCAGGCGTCTATTTTTTTCTTTTTAATCACATCACCGCAATTCATGGCAATAAAAGCGATTCAGTTGCAAAAGGGGGTTACAGAGGCTGAAACTAACAAAAAGGACAATAAAAGAACAGGAACAATGAGGCAGAAGATGATGATTGACATTCCATTTAAATGTGTAAAGATCGTATTTGACAGGAAAGCTAGAAGGCGGAAAAGAGTCTCGCAAGCAAGAAATGTAAGAGAATAAACTATGTGAATAGAATTTAGGATTACAGCAAGCAAGTTCAAAAGTGAAACCATCACTGCTAATCTAGTCTTTCTTTCTATGTGCCGTGCCCCTTCAGGACGTAGAAGATCATGGCTCTCCACCTCCTCCTATCACTTGCAGCTCACAAGTTCCTTCCCTCTGCTACCTCCCCCAGAACACGTTCTGTCATCCACTTGCTTAAGGCAGCCAGGTATGTCACCGGTCGCATTGATTTTTCTACCTTTCTCTGTGTTCGACCACATTGTGCCGTGTCCCTTCCGGATGTAGACGATCATGGCTCTCCACTTCCCCCTATCTCTTGTAGCTCACAATGTTTCGTCCTTCTGTCACCTCCCCCCGAGACCACGTTCTGTCATCTACTTGCTTAAGCCAGCCAGGTATGTCATCGGTCGCTTTCCTTTTTCTCCCTTTCTCTCTATTCGACCTTATTGTGCCCTGTCCCTTCCGGGCGAAGACGACCATGCCTCTCCACTTCCCCCTATCTTTTGTAGCTCACAATGTTTCGTCCTCCTGTCACCTCCCCACAAGAACATGTTCTGTCATCCACTTGCTTAAGACAGCCAGCTATGTCACAAGTCGCATTCCTTTTTCTCCCTTTCTCTCGATTCAACCTTATTGTGCCGTGTCCCTTCCGGACGTAGACGATCATGGCTATCCACTTCCCCCTATCCCTTGTTGCTCACAATGTTTCGTCCTCCTGTCACCTCTCCCCGATACCACGTTCTCTCATCCACTTGCTTAAGCCAGCCAGGTATGTCATCGGTCGCTTTCCTTTTTCTCCCTTTCTCTCTATTCGAACTATTTGGGCCGTCTACTTTCCAGACTAGAACGATCATGCCTCTTCACTTCCCCCTATCTCTTGTAGCTCACAATGTTTCGTCCTCCTGTCACCTCCCCCCGAGAACATGTTCTGTCATCCACTTGCTTAAGCCAGCCAGGTATGTCACAAGTCGCATTCCTTTTTCTCCCTTTCTCTCGATTCAACCTTATTGTGCCGTGTCCCTTCCGGACGTAGACGATCATGGCTATCCACTTCCCCCTATCCCTTGTTGCTCACAATGTTTCGTCCTCCTGTCACCTCTCCCCGATACCACGTTCTCTCATCCACTTGCTTAAGCCAGCCAGGTATGTCATCGGTCGCTTTCCTTTTTCTCCCTTTCTCTCTATTCGAACTATTTGGGCCGTCTCCTTTCCAGACTAGAACGATCATGCCTCTTCACTTCCCCTATCTCTTGTAGCTCACAATGTTTCGTCTTCCTGTCACCTCCCCCCGAGAACATGTTCTGTCATCCACTTGCTTAAGCCATCCAGGTATGTCACAAGTCGCATTCTTTTTTTCTCCCTTTCTCTCGATTCGACCTTATTGTGCCGTGTCCCTTCCGGACGTAGACGATCATGCCTCTCCAATTCCCCCTATCCCTTGTTGCTCAGAATGTTTCGTCCTCCTGTCACCTCCCACCGATAACACGTTCTGTCATCCACTTGCTTAAGCCAGCCAGGTATGTCACAAGTCCCATTTCGTTTTCTCCCTTTCTTTCGATTCGACCTTATTGTGCCGTGTCCTTTCCAGACTAGAACGAACATGCCTCTTCACTTCCCCCTATCTCTTGTAGCTCACAATGTTTCGTCCTCCTGTCACCTACCCCGAGAACATGTTCTGTCATCCACTTGCTTAAGCCAGACAGGTATTTCACGGTCGCTTTCATTTTTCTCCCTTTCACTCTATTCGACCTTATCGTGCTTTGTCACTTCCGGACGTAGACGATCATGGCTCTCCACTTCCGCCTATCTCTTTTAGCTCACAATGTTTCGTCCTCCTGTCACCTCCACCCGAGACCACGTTATGTCTTCCACTGGATTAAGCCAGCCAGGTATGTCACAAGTCGCATTCCTTTTTCTCCCTTTCTCTCAATTCGACCTTATTGTGCCGTGTCCCTTCCGGACGTAGACGATCATGCCTCTCCAATTCCCACTTATCCCTTGTTGCTCACAATGTTTCGTCCTCCTGTCACCTCCACCCGAGACCACTTTCTATCATCCACTTGCTTAAGTCAGCCAGGTATGTCTAGGTCGCTTTACTTTATCTCCCTTTCTCTCTATTCGACCTTATTGTGCCGTGTCCCTCCCGGACGTAGACAAACTTGGCTCTCCACTTCCCCCTATCCCTTGTAGCTAACAATAAGTTTCATCATTCGGTCACGTCCCCCTGTGACCATGTTCTGTTATTCATTTGCTTAAGCCAGCCAGGTATGTCATTGGTCGCTTTTCTTTTTCTCCCGTTCTCTCTATTCGACCTTATTCTGCCGTGTCCCTTCCGGTGGTAGACGATCCTGGCTCTCCCCTTCCCCCTATCCCTTGTAGGTCACAATAAGTTTCATCCTTCGGTCACCTCTCCCCGAAACCATGTTCTGTCATCCACTTGCTTAAGCCAGCCAGGTAAATCATCGGTCCCTTTCCTTTTTCTCCCTTTCTCTCTATTCGACCTTATTGTGCCGGGTCCCTTCCGGAGGTAGAAGATCCTGGCTCTCCACTTCCCCCTATCCCTTGTAGCTCACAATAAGTTTCATCGTTCGGTCACCTGTCCCTGAGACCATGTTCTGTCATCCACTTGCTTAAGCCAGCCAGGTAAATCATCGGTCGCTTTCCTTTTTCTCCCTTTCTCTCTATTCGACCTTATTGTGCCGGGTCCCTTCCGGTGGTAGACGATCCTGGCTCTCCCCTTCCCCCTATCCCTTGTAGGTCACAATAAGTTTCATCCTTCGGTCACCTCTCCCCGAAACCATGTTCTGTCATCCACTTGCTTAAGCCAGCCAGGTAAATCATCGGTCCCTTTCCTTTTTCTCCCTTTCTCTCTATTCGACCTTATTGTGCCGGGTCCCTTCCGGAGGTAGAAGATCCTGGCTCTCCACTTCCCCCTATCCCTTGTAGCTCACAATAAGTTTCATCGTTCGGTCACCTGTCCCTGAGACCATGTTCTGTCATCCACTTGCTTAAGCCAGCCAGGTAAATCATCGGTCACTTTCCTTTTTCTCCCTTTCTCTCTATTTGACCTTATTGTGCCGGGTCCCTTCCGGAGGTAGAAGATCCTGGCTCTCCACTTCCCCCTATCCCTTGTAGCTCACGATAAGTTTCATCGTTCGGTCACCTCCACCTGAGACCATGTTCTGTCCTCCACTTGCTTAAGCCAGAAAGTATATCATCTGTAGCTTTCATTTTTCTCCCTTTCTCTCTATTCGACCTTATTGTCCCGTGTCCCTTCTGGATGTAGACGATCATGTCTCACCACTTCCCCCTATCCCTTGTAGCTGACAAGAAGTTTCATCCTTCGGTCACCCCCTGAGACCATGTTCTCTCATCCACTTGCTTAAGCCAGCCAGGTATGTCATCGGTCGCTTTCCTTTTTCTCCCTTTCTTTCTATTTGACCTTATTGTTCCATGTCCCTTCCGGACGTCGACGATCATGCCTCTCCACTTCCCCCTATCCCTTGTAGCTCACAATACGGTTCACCCTTTGGTCACCTCCCCACAAGGCAATGTTCTGTCATCCACTTGTCAGGTATGTCATGTGTTGTTTTCCCTTGTCTCTCTTTCCTCTATTCGACCCGCGAGTTTCTCCAGGCTCTTCTTCCTCATTATGTGCCCCGGGAACTTTAGCTGCCTCTTCTTGCTGTTAAATAAAAGCCTATTACTTGTTTGCATCCTCTCTAAACCTCATCGTTGATCATATGCTTGGTCCGTGATATAATTAGCATTCTTCCGTAGAAGCACGTCTCTGTCAACTGGAGTCTCTTCTTTATCGTTGAGGAAATCGTCCAGCATTCGCTGCCGTAAAGTTATACAGATGTCATGTAACAGCTCAGTATGCTTTTCTTTGTTACCAAAGAAATCTTCTTGTCTCGCAATACCCTGTTCAGCCTTTGGAATGCGTCCTTGGCCATTCCAGTACTTCTACGGATCTCAGTGTCCTATTTACTTCCCTCTTTCAAGACGTTTCCCAGTTATTTAAACTTCTTCGTCTGTTTGATTCTAGTGTTCTCGACCTGCAAATTGCATTTCGGTCTCATCTTTTTACTGATGACAATGAATTCCTTTGTTTCTCTTTCCCTCTATTCGAACCGAGAGTATCAAATTTTCCAGGCCTTCTTTCCTCATTATGTTCCCCCAAAACATCTGCTGCCTCTTCCTGATGGTAAGTATTAGCCTCCTCCTAGTTTGCATCCTCTCTAAGACCTCATCGTTGCTCACACACTCGGTCCATGATATCCTTAGCATCCTTCTGTAGAATCACATCTCCGTCGCCTCGACTCTCTTCTTTATCTTTGAGGAAATCGTCCAACATTCGCTGCCGTAAAGAAGGACAGATGTCACATAACAGCTCAGTATTCTTTTCTTTATTACCAAAGAAATCCTCCTGTCTTGCAATACTCTGCTCGGCTTCTGGAATGCGTCCTTGGCCATCCCAATATGTCTACGGATCTCAGTGTCGTATTTAGCTTCCTCTGTACTGCGTTTAAATTCGTCAGGAAGAAATATGAAAGCGGAAAGCTCATCAGAATAATTTATATTTATAGAAGACAAATAGAAGTTACATGAGGATGGTGGTAAAGTGACTAGAACAGAGGTTCCAGATTATGACTAATAATCATTCTGTTTTGGATTTTTCTAGAATTTCTAGACATATAGCAGAACCGCCAAACCAGATATGGCACCATTATTCGAATGCACGGCTGAACGGTACATTTATAATTGTGCAAGATAGGTTCTAGAGATAGAATAATCTACAACGACAAAGTGAACAGATTTTTCTTAGGATCAGAATTTGCAATTGATTCAATATAATTATTGCAATTCATGTCAGTGGAAAACGTAGAGAGAAACAATGCGGAGTGAGTTTCCCTTGAGGAGGGTAGCATCAGCCATGCAGATGGAAGGCAAAGAAAAATGTTTTTGCTACTTAATAGTTATTCGATTATAGCAGTTTTAATTATTGATCTGAGAAGAAAATTCAAAAATAATATAGATGAGTGTTTAAGCAATACTAAATGAGTAAAACCTCTTGCATGACATCCATATCTGTTTTTGGATCTGGTGAGATTATTAATGAACATAACCCTAGTTTATCAAGGCAAATTTAAGGATTTTATTTTGTGACAATTATTTATATACAAGAGTAAAAATGTTATTATATTTTTAAAAATCTTTCTTACAGGGCTGCTTATGAATATTAATGTAGTTAGCAGAAAAACCATGCAATTTCATGAACGTGAGGTGATGCATTTCAATACTTAATAAACTTTCAAGGCCTAGTAAGCAGTCGTTTTTATATTATTTTTATGTATGCCTGTATATGTAAATTAATATTTAAATTATTTGGATTGAGATTGATTTATATGTTATGTTTCGGATAACATGAGGGTACATATTTAACCATCTAATTTTTCTGTATTTTGTGGCCATGTATCTTGTCTTGGGATAGTCGAAATTTTTGCTGGAAAGGAAATATTGGGAAGAATCCGGGACTATTGAAACTTATCAAAATAAAAAAAATAAATATATATGGAAATTAACAAGAAAAGCTAGAATATGTAGGTCATTAAATGACCCATGTTCTTTGTGTATATATGAGAAATTATATATTACTAAGTTTATAAAAAATAAAAATTTATGGAATCAAAGAAATGAAATAGCTATTCTTTGCCGTCATTGTCAAAAACTTTCCTTAAACAATATTAAAAAAAAATGGGAGCTGGTAATATACATACTTATATTTGATATGAAAAAATAGTTTTAAATAATTTAAGTAATTCTATTATATCTACTTGATTTAAAAAGGAATTTAGTCTATTAGTAATTAAGAGTAAAAATATTTTAAAATTGTAGTTAAATAAAATGTATTCTAACCCAAACAAACCAAAAAAGAATCTTTAAGTATACAAGTAAGAAAAAATGCCGAAAAACCTTTTTGTCGTTAATAATAATAATAAAAAAAAACAGACATGCGTTTAACGGATGTCAAAATTCGTTGAAAAATACACCCCTACCCTCCCTAAACTTAATTTCTTTTTCGAACGTAACTCATAATTGATACAGCAATAGTTAATAAAAATGAACACGCTACCGCCCCTGTCTGAATGATTGGATTTCTCTGTATCCTTGGAAACAGGAAATTATCAATTTATATGTAGGTTTAAAACTCAGTAAATTTAAAAATAAGTTATTCCAAAATTCGCTTGATGATGAAATAGAACTAATGCTTTTAATTTAATTATTTAATTAAATTTGATGATTTTGGGCGTCAGTTTTTGAAACATGGTTATTGCTGTGTAGCGAAGAAACCATATTTTAAATCAGTTAATTTATTATACATATATATATATATATATGTATATATATATATATATATATATATATATATATATATATATAAATATATATATATGTGTGTGTGTGTGTGTGTGTGTGTGTGTGTGTGGGTGGGTGTGTACTGTGTATTTAGGCAGCAATTTTTCACTGATGCATGTTTCATTAAATAATATAGACAAGTTTTGTCTATTTAAGTTCCTTTCATATTGTCTGATAAGCTTAATAACATTATCATTGGAAGACGAAAGGAAATCACCATATTGATACATGTTTTAATTCTATCTAAGCTTTCGACTAACATAAGCCATTATCAAAGATGACAATTACATTTCAATATATCAAACAATACACGGACAAAATATATACATGCGTATAATATCGGCAGTATATTTTCATTAAGACAGGTTTCGTTAAATAATTAAATAATGTCAGTTATTTTCGGATGACCCCCATCAACTTTTGTCCTTCACAACCTTGAAAACTAAATACTTACTCTATAATCAACAATACTCTGATGATGACATTATGCTATGTCGAAAGTACTCGAAATAAATACAATGTGAGGCAACATCGTGTTTTTCTATCGTCTTTTAATAACCGCACAAAAAGTTTATCCGCGAATATGAAAGGATCCTATCGAGAATAATTAAACAGAACATGTCTAAATTATTTAACGAAACCAGTCTCAATATATATATATATATATATATATATATATATATATATATATATATATATATATATATAAAATGAATAGTGAGGTCAACACCGAGCTGCGACAGTCTATTTCATGCTTGAACCCAATCTTAAGGCCTGAAGACTACGTTAAAGTATTGGTCGAGTTATCTTTGCCTTTTGTCTTTATTTATATTGTCGTTTTACAGATTTTTAGTTATACATGAATTTACACACACGCACAAGCATATATATATATATATATATATATATATATATATATATATATATATATATATATATATGTGTGTGTGTGAGTGTGTGTGTGTGTGTCTGTGTCTGTGTGTGCGTCAACGCCAAATTTGAACGCCAAATATTCAATCAATCATATTGGACTCAGTGAACACTTTTATATCTTATATTTATGCACATTCTCTCTTTCCTAAATATTATATATGTATATATATATATATATATATATATATATATATATATATATATATATATATATATATATATATATAATATAATATAATTATTTATTTAAAAATTATAACATAGATATCTCATAAAATTTATTCCATATACACCAATCATATACTAAGGTATATATATTTTTTTTTTTTTTTTTTTTCTCATTTCGTTGTTGGAAGATTTACCTGATGATCCTGAATCCTTAAAAAAGGATTTAGGTGAAATAAATTATCGTAATGGTACATTAAAGTGATTTGTTTTTCATTATATATATATATATATATATATATATATATATATATATATATATATATATATATATATATATATATTAGGTTGGTGCAAAAATAATGACGTAATAATGTCGTTTTTTGACGTTAAAAAATACGTCAAAAAACGACATTTATACGTAATTATTTTTCCATCAACCTAATATATATATATATATATATATATATATATATATATATATATATATATATATATATATATATATGTAAAACCTTAACAATGATATCAAATATTCTATTTTGTTTTATGCGGATTATCATGTTTGTTAATCCTTTTAAAATTTTAAATTCGGTTTAAATTGCAGGTACATAGCTGAGTAAAATCCAGACATCGCTACTCGATTTTGATTAAGATGAAGTGACTGTCCTTCTAAAACATGGCAAATTGTTGTATGTCACGAAATGCCGGTCGACATATTGCTGGTTTCACATAAGGGTTAATTGTCTTATTGCTTCTTGTGCCAAAGCAATAAACGCGTTCTAATACAATATGAATTCCACTGTACTTAGCATGAATATCAATCCTCTTCGCAAGCTTTGTATAGACATATTCGGTTGATTTTGAAACTGCTTTCGTTATTAATAAAAATAAATGCTAAGGACTATACAAAGCCATAAAAATGTGATTTGATTTCTCCTGTAAAAGACGAAGATAAAAAAGAAGATAGATAGATAGATAGATAGATATGATTACTCTGAGATAGATAGATATGAACAGAATCAGATAGATAGATAGATAGATAGATAGATAGATAGATAGATATGATTAGTTTTAGATAGATATGAACAGAACCAGATAGATAGATAGATATGAACAAACTCAGATAGGTAGGTAGATAGCTAGATAAATATGAACAAACTGTGATAGCTAGATAGCTAAGCGTGATAGGAACAAAGAGAGATTGATAGATAAATAGATAATGAGCATAATGAGATGGATAGATAGATAGATAGATAGATAGATAGACAACGAACATGATGAAAGAGATAAATAGATAGATATGAACACACTGAGACAGATAGATATTTATCAAGAGTGTCAAGTTCAAAGCGAGATATGAACAGCGAAACACGAAGACAGAAAAATAGATTTAGAGAGAGAGAGAGAGAGAGAGAGAGGGATATATACCGAGAGACCTAGATACAAGGACACACACAGACGATAATAATAATAATTACATCAGTCACACAACCACATGCTTATCCAGACGTCTTACGTTACACCTATCTGATCACAGCTCCATTAGAACCTATTTAAACACACACAAATTTATCAGACTCCATTAGGAACATACTAGTAGAAAACACAAATATATTAACTGCAACCACCTACGAAAAAAGATTAAAAATAATGGAAGCTTTAATAATAAAAAAGAAAAAAAAACAACTGTTAACAGTATTAACTACGAACAAGGCCACAATGTGCTAACCGTATTCGGAAATTAAAAACATCTCTACTACAAACTAAGACATACACAGAACGCACACACTGAATTAAGCTGAAAAATCAATCATCCTTGATAATGGCTAAAGGTATAGCCGAAAGCGGTCTGAAATATAAAACATTTGGACAGTTTTTACACACCCGTTGTCCAGAAAAGAAAGCTCTTGTTCGAACACAAAAAAAATTAAATAAAAAGCTTAACCGTAGTACCCTGTTTTTAATGAAACATATATATATATATATATATATATATATATATATATATATATATATATATATATATATATATAATTATTTATTTAAAATTTTAAAATAAATTATTATATTTAGGCTCTACTTTTATATCGAGTACTGTTTTTACAAAATAATAACAAAAATACTAAAGAACTTTGGATTATTTACCTAACAAGTTCTTTCCTATTTTCTATATATTCTTCACACACACACAAACAAACAGTGACACACACATAGAGACATACAGACACACACACACACATATATATATATATTTATATATATTTATATATTCCGTTTTCTAACTGTTTATAAACTAGATTGAGTAAATGTTGCTACTTTTCTTGACTCTTTTTATTATGTAATTATTTTTATATTCATCAGCGTTCTTAAATATAAAAATTCTGAAAAAACTCCCAATAAGTTTTCTTTTTCGCTTTATTCATATTGTCCTTTTGTAGGTATATTTGAATAATTATATACACATACGTATGCATAGATAAACTTAATATAATGTAAAACTATTATTTTCGTTACGTCGCAGTAATTTTTATATATGATGAAATACGAAAATAATTAACCTAGTAATCATTTTAAGTTTTCTGAATACCGTTGTCACTTTTAAATTATCAGAATGCGTTTTTGTTCACTAAGAAGCTTATATTAGAATGTAGTCTAGTTTTATTTTGAAAACTTTGTCTTTAAAATAAAGTTGCGTCATATGCAAAGATCCGTATTATATTCTCAAAAATAAATACGTTGTCATCCTTTCAGTTTAATGTATCTGAATCATCTGTATTTTTTCCTCCTCTTCTGTTACGTTCTTTTTTTTTCATTTCTTTTTTCTTAATCTTTACTTTTTGTCTTTTCTATTTTATGTCTTCCCTCGCGCTTAAAAATGAACTCAGATTACCCAGCCCGACATTCAAGTGAAGCCGATAAATATCAGCATTAGATAATTGGCAATTCAGAAACAAGTAAACAAAGAAAGCAAAAAAATAAAAAAATAAAAATATTTGTGGAAATCTCAAGGCTTTCATTAAATCTTACATAAAAGAAACAAAAAACGATGAATAATTTCAACATTTCTGTCGGTTTATCTTTTTATCCATTTATTTTAAGAGCCACTTTTCAATAGGTTAAATATTCGTGAAATATATTTCTAAAACTAACAAAATGCAACGTAAATGTCTCTGATGATCAAGACTCCCGTAACCCCTGAGGGTCGTAGGGGGCACCATACATGCTGTAGTAGAAGTGTCGAGTCTCGTCTCCAGGCCGCTTTCCGTCCTGGGTATGGCGATAAACTACATCCAGCAGCAAGGTCCACCTTGACCCAGGGTGGTAGCACCTGTCCCAGCTATGGGTAAATAGTTGACTCCCTGGGGTCGAAATGCTACGAAAGTGTAAAAACAGGTTTTAATACCAGAAATACATTTTTGTAAAAGATTAATACCAGCAATAAATTTTTGAAAAAAATATCACCAGCAATACATTTTTCACAGTCTACCAAAGTGAGCGAAATAAAGGGCTCAGTTCAACATTCCAACCACCTGAAGAAGGCCGGAGCGTACAACGACTGAAACGCTGTAATAAATATGGCGACAAAGATGCGGACAATAGTCCGAATAATGTAAATAGTGTACATAATACCTCATCTCAGAAATATAGACAGATACTGAAAGGCCGAAACGTTGTAATAAATATGGCAACAAAGATGAGGACAATAGTCCGAATAATGTAAATAGTGTACATAATACCTCATCTCAGAAATATAGACAGATACAAAATTATTTAAGTGCAAAATTTATATATTTTAATAACACATCTCTGAGTGGAAATTATAATAAATAAAATCCCACAGCATACAAATAGAAAAAAAAAATTGCCAAAAGGAGTGGATAAGTTTTCGTATCGTACGGTTCACACTCCTCTCGAATCTTTTGAACAGTAAAAACTCATCACTTGTTTTCCTGTTTATGATTAGGTTTCCGGTTTCTTCGGAAATCTTTTTCATTCTCTTTCACCCCCTTACGTGTTAGTGACATTAACGCCTTCTTAGGGGTGAACTGATTAAAAAAAACTCTGAAAACATCCTGATTCCACATTTGAAGTTAAGAGAACAATATAAGACGAAGACAATATTTTGAATCCAAGTGGAAAAATTTCCCTTTGTCAAAATTCTAATTTGCATAATTACTGTATGTGAATAAAATAATAAAAAAAACATTATTCAATGTAAATTGCATTACTTATTCCTGTTCTTGACTTTTCTAATGGCATTAGTGCGAGGTGAGAGGAGTTTACCACAGTTTACACTTATCACATGGATACCATTTTCCAAACTGCTAACCGCTTGTCTACATACACTTCTGGTACTTTTTAGAAATAAATGTTTTTAAAGACGACAGGAATTGAGACGTATCTGCTTTATACTGTATCTCACAAAAAGATGACCGATTTGGTTTTTAACTACAAAAAGCAGTTCTAAATTAACATCACCGCTGTACACGCCACCTATCCAATGTTCATCTTTGAACGAAGCTAGTCTTTCAGCCTCCAGCATCCAACTGTTTGGCCGTTCATAAGACATATACAAACCGACAATCATCGGCTTTATTTTCACAAGATTATAGATTGTATCACCTTTCGCTGACTCTGGTTTTCTGATCTTGAAGTTTATCAGAAAATTGCTTACTTTCCATTCGGAAATTTTTTTTTGCGCCACGAGTCATTGTCGATTCATATTACCCAGAAGCCGGTCCAATGCCAACTTCCGTTTCTATCCGACGCCTCGTCCAGCTCAACAAAACTTTCTGCTGTGCAATGGAATTAACAGATTGTTAAGTTCCAACGCTATTTCTGGCACCTGGCCATTTTTTTTTTCACTTTCCTTTCCTGATATTGCCCGCTATTTCGCAACTTCCCAGCCTTTTAGTTGGTATCAGCCATGTCTAGTCTTCAGGCAAAACAAGAAGTAAATAAAACGTGCCTTCTCCCTGATAATCTATCTTTCACGTTCTCTCACATTGCCTTAACAGGGTAAGGTCAGGTTTCAACCATGACGTCTATGGGTCTAGGCAATTTTGTCTTTACACACGCGTATTAAAACTGATCTTGTGTCGTATTTACACTTTTGGGGGAATAACAAATAAATAAAATAAATCTATTGAACTTTTCTAATTTGTCAGAAAATATCGGGCTTTCTATTTTAATTCGACTAAATGGTATTTTGTCCTCGGAAGCTGAGATAGTTATATATCTTCCAACAGAGCTAAAAAATCGGTTGTTAAATGGGGCAAGAAATAGCTTGTTAATTTTAACAACTCCAAAATGAAACTGCTCTCTTTTAATCGTTTAAGAGGATTTTTGGCCTCCCTTCAGTATGGCTGATACTAGCCTCTACGAGAGTGACTCCTAGCGACTTCTCGGGGTAACGTTTTCCGGTGAAGTGGAAATTTTATACTGAATCAATTGCTAGATCTGTCGTAAGGGAATTTGTTTCGCTGTGCTGCGCTAGACAGTCTTTTTTTTATCAGAATCTAACTGACGCACTTACAAATCTACCACTCGCCCATGCATTGAATATTTCTGTCACATCTTATCTGGGTTTCCTGCTATGTATTTGGAGATTCTTTATAAAATAAAGAAGTATCTGCATTGTTATTGGCCCTGATCTGCCATCTCGGCTTCAGTCATTTTCTCTCTGCTTTGTAATTCTTCTGATGAGCTTTCCTTTTTAGTACCTCAACTGTATGAATTTAAGCGTACTACTAAATTGACGGCAAGCTCTCATCATTTTACAATTGAAATGGTTAGATGTAAATGTAAGTTCTATGTTAACAGTTTCTTCTCTCGCACTTCTCGCACGTGGAACTCTGTTCCGGCTTCTTTCTTTCCAGTCAACTTTGATCTTCAAAAGTTTAAATGCAATGTCAATCATTACCTTCTGTCTTAATTTCTCTTCTTTTATTGCTTTCCCTCTCTCCTTAACAGCGTTTTTTCTATATTCTCTAATTCTCAATACCTCCTTTTAGTCTTAGTGGCTTTGTTGCCTTACTTGGGGTGAAATGATTAAAAATTAAAAACTAGGATCTTCAAATCTTTTTTGCATGACCTTGTGTTAAGCTTATTTGTAGGCCTTTGTTTTTGTTTTTGTTACTCTTTATTTTTGTTTTTTTTACTCGTTGTCAATGTTCGAACCAAGATGAAAGCCTGGGTTTTGAACGCTGATTTACAAGGCAAGAAGATCCCTTATTTGGAAAAAAGAAAAGCAAACCGCTTACAAGAAGACGCGCCCATTTGACCTCGTGCCAGACTACTTTATGTTTTTTAAATGTCTAGATTTATTGTATATAAAATAGAATTGTGAAACAAAGCCCGAAAAGGGGGAGTTGAGGATGGTCATCACTTTCTATCTAGTACCTAATCAGATTATCGACCCATTTACTCATTACATCTACCAAAAGAACTTATCCATCATCATTCAATCCTCCATATATCACAATACCGCATATTCTCAGGGGACTTACAAAAACAACCTCATGACATAAAAATTAACGATTATAAAAGTCTATATATAAAAAATCTGTCGATGATACGTAATGGCGGGGAGGAGGAAATTAACCCCCAAAACAAACTAAAATATCAAAACAAATACACAAAATAAAAGGATCACTGATTGTTAGTTGGACTCGTCAAACCCTCAAAAGAATTAAGAGACGCCGCTGTATTCAGTCTTCAGACAAAATCAAGAAGCTCTCTCTCGCTAAGCGAGAGGGGGAAGGATAAAATAAAAACGGACAGGAAGCTGACCCGGTCGAGATGAAAAAAGGGATCCAAAATAAACTGGAGAGGTTAGGAATCTGGATTTGGATCATAAGTTGAATCCGGGGACAGGCCGGGAACCACACTTAACTAGTGTTACGCCCAGGGTTTTGTTTTGTTATGATAGCCGGGACGCAACAAGAAAAAATAAAATAAACGAGAGTATCCCAGGGTTCAATGTAAGATTGATGAAAAGAACGATGGGAGGGAAATTCTCCAATTCCGGACGTCGGTGAACGCAGTGAGTAAACGAATAATATACAGACATAGAACAACAGAAGACACGACAACATATAATAAAAATACTTTATTTAAAAAAATATGCAATCTATAAAATTAAAGAAAAGAAAGGAAAACTAAATAACATAAGGGATGAGGGGTCAATTGGTCGATCAAACATATATCAATGCGACGAAATACAGACAAAAATAGTGACAGTAGATTATAGAATATATATATATATATATATATATATATATATATATATAAACATGTAAAGACTTACAACTTGTAGGGATCGACGTCGATCGATTGCTATCAGAAATAAAGTTTGAAAGAAAAGATGTCCATTCAATTCTCCGAGCGAAAAAGCTGGAGTTGCTAATGTCCTGATATAAGTCCTTGATTAACGCCGTTCAATCCTTGCCGAGAGCGAGTAGTATATGCAGATAAACCACAGTAGTATAGACGATTTGGTTTTGAGAATACCGTTCAGGATTCTTTAGTCGGTCATTCGATTCTTGGTGACGTCCGATTCCTCTGAAAGGAAACAGCTAAGTGAAGTTGTTATATCCCAACACGCGCGAAAAACCCGTTAAGAGTTAAGTCACGTGTTGGCATATGAAAGTGAGTAGGCGTTATCTATTAGAGTCACTTGTACTTATCAGACAACTTGCGATCAGAGGCCAAACAGGTAGTGCGGGAAAGGTAGGTTCTCTTCCAAGAACTGGCTTTAGTTTAACCGGGTACAAAAAAAAAAAAAAAAAAAAAATTCCATAAACTGCATATTCAAAGAAATAAACAGATGACTGTTATTCTCATATCTCGTCGCAAATATGTAAGGTATTAAAAATATACTTGTAAAATCTAAGTTAGGAGTACAATTATTGACCTAACATAACACTAGGTACACAAAAAATGGTCGATCCTAACCAGAAGAGGGCTCCACGGGAAACCATCCCGATGTGACTTGGGTGGACCTAAAAAAGAAATCAAGGTTAACCCCGTTCAGCGCGTATGTAAATTCAATTTTTGTTGCTTTTTGTAATGACCTGCAAATGCATGTTCTAGGATTTTTCCTTTGTCGCTTTCGAATTTTCTATTTTTCCTGTCGTTTTCATGCTGTCAGTCGTTATCTTCTGGATTTTGAATTTCTATTCTCTCATTTTTTTCGTTCGTTAATAATATTTGTATTATATTCTTTCACACTCAGTAACCCCATTTCGTCTTAGTTGCCTTGTTTGGTGTGAAATGATTAAGAAAGTGAATTAAAGAACAAATGATTGTTTCAGGTATACCAAAAATGGGAAAAAAATATTCGTACCAGGTTATATTTTCTTTCTTTTTTGATCATTTCAGTCAGAGAAAGGCTATAAAGTCACTAAGATGTAATCCATGTAGTCGAGCTATCAAAGAGAAAAGCTCATCAGAAGATTTGATTTTTTTTTTTTTACCGCATATCAAAATCAGTGGGTTATTTAATGCCGACAATATTTTTATTGCTGGTAATATTTTTTTCAAAAATTATTTTTGGTAATATTTTTTCCAAAAATGTATTGCTGGTAATAATGTATTTTTGGTAATATTTACAAAAATGTTTTACTGATATTAAAACCTATTTTTACACGTTTTTTCCCCAGTTTGAAGGTTATCAATTTGCCATAGCTGGGACCCTAACAGGTACTACTACCCCGGGTCAGGGTGGCCCTGAGAATACCATCAATTAAGAGGTGATTCCAGGCTTCTCAAAACCTGATCAGTGTCCTTGCTGTTGGATGTAGTTAATCAAGTTACACAGAATGGCTCATGAGAAGAATTGCAATGAAAATATTGATAGAAAAGGAACAGCAGAGTTCCATTCCATTAAGTACTTCCGTCTGTTTTTCTTTGGTAAATGAAGTTGGTAATTAAGCATTCTAAATAAGGACAGTTCTTTTGAAATATGTTTATATTACGGGAGAGATTTAATAGAAATGTATTCCTTTTATCATGTTTTTTTTCTGTCTATATTTCTGATGTACATTATTTACATTATTCGGACTATTGTTCTCATCTTTGTCGCTATATTTATCACAACATTTCGGCCTTTCAGTATCTGCCTATATTTCTGAGATGAGGTATCATGTACGCTATTTACATTATTCGGACTATTGTCCTCATCTTTGTCGCCATATATAAATAAATATGGCGACAAAGATGTGGACAATTGTCCGAATAATGTAAATAATGTTTTTTTTTTCTGTTTTCATCAAATGCTAAAAGGTCTGAAATTCAATGCTTCTAATTGTTATCTCTCTTCATTAAAGGAAACCACATTCGTTGTTTTTAACAGAGTTAAGAACAAAAGATTGTGCAGGGATTATGTACATTTGATTTTTAGAACAATCTATAATTTGTTCATGAAAGTCAAACATGTCAATATGAAAATTCAAACAGAGACAATAGAATATCCGGAAAATGTTTTGTTTAGTTTTTTTTTTTTTTTTTAATGTTGTTTGAGGAAAACTACTTCCCTATGATTTAGGGAAAATGATAAAAATGTTTGATGAACAATCGGTTTCCGCCTGTTTTGAATTGATCCATTCATAACAAAAGCCGTTGGTGCACTGTTATTTTTAGCCTTTCATCTTGAGCAGCCGCTACGCGCAAAATCCAAGTGATGTGCTGAACAATAGAACGTATTTCCTGAGACTAGAATTGAATTCTCATCTGTAAATTCACATGATCCCAGCAATAGTCGAAAATTATTCCATTCTCTTGATGCTTCACCTTTTAACCTTAACGACAATATTTTCCATCTTGCTGCTCATTGACCTACAACACATCCTCAAAAACTATTGCTCAAGAACCGAAAACAATATTCCACCTGCTGTACCTGACTTTTACAGGTGATGAAAAATGGGTTTAGCATGTCACCAGAAAAAAAAACAGCCATGGTTACAAAATGAGAAACCATTGCCAACACCCAAACCAGGACTCCATCCACAGAAGTGAAACCTTTGTATTTGGTGGAATATGTAATCTGGAGCATGTACGGACTAATCACCGTTGATGGTATTGTGTTGATACAAAATATTTTTACAATTGAAGAATTATGGCTATGTTTTCATCTACAAGCTAACTCAAGTGAAAACGGGTTTATCAAATGTCGCATTCTTAGTCATTGACCAACATTTTTAGAATTCTAAGAAGCCTCCAAAAAGAAAAATGAAGATAAAGAAATGACTGTTGGCCATTTCTAGTAATTACTAGAAAATTCCAGACGAGTTTAGAAAATATTCCAGATGATCCGAGAACCAGCGATTCTGCTAGGTGTGCGCCCTGCATCTGTTACGGCATAAAATCTAAAAGGATCCACTAAACCACCTCTATGTGCATCCCAGGAACTCACCTCAATTTTCCATGAAAAGCGATACATTGAACACAACCAATCCGTAACAGTCATGAGATAGCACAAGCAATTTTTTGTTTGTTGATAATAAGGAAACAATGACATGAAATAAGTAAACAATTACGTCACCCCCCGTAAACAATGACATGCAATAAGTAAACAATGATGTCAAATAAGTAAACAATGACATCAAGCCACTGATGCATAGTCGTTTAATTTACATTATAATTAATATATTCTTATATTAATTTATTAATATAATTCTTATTTATTATATTATTCTTATTCTGGGCCATGTGACTTGAAGGACACATGGCCCAGTGGATAAAGACGTTGGTCAGATGCAGTAATTAAACTCAAAGAATTTTGAGTCAGTGTTGAAACAAAACTTGCAGTTGTGAGTTAAAAGGAAATAGCTGAGTCATCCGAAAGTGGCATGGCACGGGGAACTAGAACAATCTATCCCAGTGGACGAAAGAAAGGGTTCCGTTCGAAATTCCAATAAGCTGAAGAAGGCCGGAGCGTACAACGGCCGAACTGTTGTGAATATGGCAATGAAGACGAGGATAACAGTCCGAATAATGTAAATAATCTAAATAATGTATTCTTTCTGTAATCTAAATCGTATAATTGAACTATGATAGATATTAATGTAACTAGAACTTAGATATTATTACAAAACGTATTTGTTAAACTGTTAGCGGAAATTTTATGACTAACAAGCAGAGACATATTTGTTATGCTTGACTGGGATAACATATTTTATTTTGTAGCGTTAGTTCCAGATGGCATGTAGCCAAGTGAGTGAAATGTGTCAGATTAATAACATAATGATAACTGATAACCAGGTATTGAACTCACACTCTTTGGGTTCTGTCACCTGATCTAACTAACGTCTTTATCCACTGTGACATGGATGTAACTAACTAGCAGTGGAGAACTTGGAGAGGGGAATTAACAGGAGATAACTGATAACTGACATCAATTAAACATGTCACGTGGAACTAGAACAGACTACCCCAGTAAGCGAAATAAAGAGTTAAGTTCGACATTCCAACTACCTGAAGAAGGCCGGAGCGTACAACAGCCGAAACGTTGTAATAAATATGGCAACAAAGACAAGGACAATAGTCCGAATAATGTAAATGGTGTACATAATACCTCATCTCAGAAATATAGGCAGATACTGAAAGGCCGAAAGGTTGAAATAAATATGGCAACAAAGATGAGGACAATAGTCCGAATAATGTAAATAGTGTACATAATAACTCATCTCAGAAATATAGACAGATACTGAAAGGCCGAAACATTGTAATAAATATGGCGGCAAAGATGAGGACAATAGTCCGAATAATGTAAATAGTGTACATAATACCTCTTTTCAGAAATATAGACTGATAGTGAAAGGCCGAAACATTGTAATAAATATGGCGGCAAAGATGAGGACAATAGTCCGAATAATGTAAATAGTGTACATAATAACTCATCTCAGAAATATAGACAGATACTGAAAGGCCGAAATGTTGTAATAAATATGGCAACAAAGATGAGGACAATAGTCCGAATAATGTAAATAGTGTACATAATACCTCTTCTCAGAAATATAGACAGATAATAATTTCTATATGAATAATTTTGAAAATAAGATATTTAATACCACTAAAAACGCCATTTACCTAAGATATATAGATGATATTCTCATCTTAGTTAAAAACATAGATTGATATATATATATATATGAACTCGAAAATAATCCTTTCGTAACTTTACATATGAACTTAACAATAACAATAAGATTCCTTTTCTTGATGCATTGATTGACACCAATATTTACTATATTTACTAGCTGCACATATAAAAAAACTAACTGGCATAAACACGTGCACTCTCAACTATAAAAGGGAATGCCCTATTACAAAATAGCGATTATACAAAATTTAATAATCCATGCAAAAGATAACTCTACCATTTTATGCACTGAATGACATTAAACAACCTCTCATTAATAATGTGTTACCTAATTATCTTCCTCAAATAACCCTCAACATATCAACCATAATATCCCGTAATTAAATGCATTCTAACTATAAACAAGATGAAAAAATCCCAAATAATTTCATAATGCTAATATATTCTCCACTGATCCTAGTAAAAAATAAATCTAATCACATACTATTCTAAATTTAACACAACAAACTAAATCACTGCGATAACTCTTCTCCATCAACTAATGTTTTTCAAAAGAACAACATTGTATATCAGTTTAAATTTCATTTGAGAGATTGTATCTCTGACAAAAAAAAAAAAAAAATATATATGTGTTGGTTTCACGAAAGCAACATTATTGAGAAGAATTACGTTACATATATCGGATTCAAGCTCTCTTTCACAACAGTTAAAGAAACATTCACGATTTAGAAAAATATTAATTGACTATACAAGTATACACCACCATGAATATAAAAACAAAAACTTCAAATTCTCGAAGCCCTCTATATAAGAAAAATACAACCAATGCTGAATAATATTCATTATGAGAATAGTAACAAATGTTTTAAAATGTCTATAACAGCAACCTTTTAAAATACCTAAATTGTAATTCTTTAAAAAAATTACACATCTAACAGTAATGTTTTAAAATACTTAAATCGTAATAAAAAAAAAACACAATTTTACAAATATAAATTAAGTTACCACCCTTAGAGAATTTTGGAATTAAGAGAGCGCGTTTCAAGCGTATTTACAAAATATTCACAAGCATTAATTACATCAATTTTTTGTCGTAGTAATTCAACCCTGCAGATGATTTTGAATGAGACTGAAAGTACTTTTGAAAATAAAAGGAACAAGAAAAACTATGGCGCCATCTTTAATGAGTTCAATAACAACATTAAGAAATTGATCTTTGTATTTGAGAGGATTAAAATAAAAAATGGACATATGTCTAGATTATTTAACAAAACATGCTTGCATGAAGATATGCTGTCTCAATGTCTGTCTGTCTGTCTGTCTCTCCCTCTCTCTCTCTTTATAAATATATATATATATATATATATATATATATATATATATATATATATATATATAGATGCGTGTTTCATTAAATAATATAGACAAGTTTTGTGTAATTATTTTAAGTAAGTTCCTTTCATATTGTCTGATAAGCTTAATAACATTATCATTGAAAGACGAAAGGAAATCACCATATTGATACATGTTTAAATCCAATCTAAGCTTTTGGCTTACATAAGCCATTATCAAACATGACATTTACATTTCAATATATCAAACAATACACGGACGAAACAATAATGATAGTCTGTTTTTGCTGCATGAAAAACTTCAAAGCAACGACAAACTCGTGTATACGAGACGCGGAAGCGAAAATCGCATCGCAGCTCGTGACTTTACACATGACCACGCGAGATTGAAAACGAGAAGTATTAAGTATGGGATGCAATTGGTGTATATATATATATATATATATATATATATATAACGACAGAAAAAAAATTGAATAACTATATTTTCTCGCCAAACATTTTCTTCACCTATTCAGCGACGTGATCCTAAGGGGATTAAAAGACCTAAACATGATTTATTATCAGCAGACCTAATCTTAACAACCAAAGATACATGAAGAAAACTCTTTTAACTCGGGTCACAGAAGAAAAATTTGAATAAATTTCAGATAATATAGTAAAGTAAAGCTATAGGAACAAAGAATTACTAAAATGGAAGAATGTACAGCTATCAATCAAACGAAAAGCTCACATATTGGAGACATCAAGCAAGAAAAATGGTTGGTGATTCAAAGAGAATTAGAAGCCCTGCGAGGAATTATTATTGGCAGCTAAGTCTTAACAACATTAGACACGATGATGACAAAGTGTTAGTAAACGGAGAAAAGAAACTACAGGTATTCCGACGGAAGGTAATAATGTAAAGCAAGAAGAAAAGACTAACCATCAATTAAAAGAAAACGGAATGCATGGTTGTTAGTAAAATGGACGACCCAAGAACTGAGCAATGAATTTGAGACATCAGTAGGCAACACCTAAATCCGAAGGTGAATTGACATAGGGAAATATGTCTTCCAAAAAAAGTGAAGCAAAGTATTAAGAAACAGGAAAATTTCGATTATAAATAAAGAAAGCAGTGCTGTAAATATTAGTTCTCCTATATGGCAGTGAATGCCGGACAATATTCGCACAGATGAAGAAGATATTTGAAGCATCAGAAGTATGGTTCTACAGAAGCATGTTGAGGATAAAATGGACGGAACATGTGAGCAACGACAGAGTTTTAGAGAAAAAGGGAAAAAAAGGACATTTATACTTAATACCAGAAAGAGACAGTTGAAATTTCCAGGGTACATAATGAGGAAAGAGGGCTTGTAGAATTGGATACTCAAAGGACAGATTGCTGGTAACAGAGAGAGAAGAAAATAACTTGAGTGAGTCAGTGTTTGGGAGAGACAGTTGGATTTTTGGAGAATTTGATACGCACAGGACAGATTGAAGATAAGAGATATAGAGGGAAGCAACGCAAGTGAGCTTAAGAGAATGGATAGTGGGTCAGTGTTTGGGAGAGTCTGTGAAAAAACAAAAATTATGATGAGAAAGCCAGGAAGTTGTGGCAATCCTCGACGATGCACGGCACACAGAAGAAGAAGAATGTTTCGAATTTGTGTGTAACATTTTCTGTGATCTGTTGAAACATTTCTAGCACTTTTCGAAACTGGCGAGACCATTTGCGTTTGTATGCCACTTCTACTGTACATCTTCAGATTAAAGCGTAGCTACCTGGGCTTAGCCTAGAATTGGAAGGCACTAATAGTTCTTCACATTGACAATATTACTATGCAGGGTATTTGTAACGTGTTTCTATATCATTTAGTTTTTTTAACGAAATATATTCTTAATCGTCATTGCCACGGAAAAAAAATCCAAATAAATACAATGTCCACCCTGTACAATGCTCAAGAGCCACTTGAAGTAGAGTATTACAGAGTAAGAATTACTGTTTATGCGTATATGTGTGAAAGATGACAGTGAACGTCAGACTTGAACAGGTTAAGATTATAGTGATCGGGAAATCAACGTCTTAGGCGTCGGTTCCACAGCAGCTGTTCGTAAGAAGTCGCCGCTCGAGTTGAACTTACATTTCATCATACGAAGAGATTGAGCGTGTTTCGGTACAATGTGCGTGTCACGGCGGGTCCTAGCCGCGAAGGTAAGAACTGGTGGAACAAAAGAATGTAGTTCGTTTGAAGTCTTTCTGTATAAGTTGCGATAGATCAGCGAGAGGGTGAAAAATAATTCATTATCCACAAGAACGCGTATAAACTTTTGGACTCTATCAAGACTGGAAAGTGAAGACTGGGCAGGTCCTGCCCATATATGGTAGCAGTACGCCATTTTCGGCGTGATCTGGTTCTTGTAAAGTGCAGTTAATATAATCAAACGCATTCGGCAAAATACGTTGGATAAATTCATCTATAGAATGAAATATAAGCTCAGACGCACAAAATCTTCACAAGACATTTCTTTTCCGTCATATTTAACGATATATATATATATATATATATATATATATATATATATATATATATATATATATGTCTTGAACAATAAAAAAAAATGTTAAAAAAATTAAATTTCAGACACACTGTGTTGTATATTAATATTTTTATTTTATTGTTTAAATTAGGTTTCTCAACTTGTTTCGAAAAAATCCTGCTTGTTTGTAGCAGTGAAATGACTATCCTTGATAAAAGTGAATTTGCTTGTTCTTTTAATTTGTTTGTTATCATTAATATTTGGTCAGTCCTTGCATTGGTCAAAAGGCCTTTCTGAAGTTCTTTTAAGGAGTGTCTGGCAGATTCATGTCTCAGATTCATGTCTCTTTAGTCATTCTGACATCGTTATTGTTTACTGGGAAGGGGGGATGTGTGTGTTATATATATGTTATCTTTCTTTTTAAGGTGAATGATGTACGCATGTCTATATAATTGTGTGAGTGTATGTATGTGGGAGACTTCATCACCTCTGCAAGTATGTCTATCTGGTGTGGTCGAGAAATACGGGTGGGTGCATTGGTCAATGGGATTATATATTAATTTTATCTGTGCTGTTTAGTCTCTTGTTAAGTCCGTCGGGACAAAATGTTTTGAGGCGCAAAATCCATTTGTCTTCATGTTCTAATCTTTTCCTAAGTTTATCTTTTCTGTCTATTTTTATTCTTTCAATAATATTGAATTCGCATGGCTATTAAAATCATATTTTTCTAGGCGGAAATGTTGTTCAAAAGATATTAAATTTTCGAGAGGAGCCGACTTAATACGATTCCGATAATTATATTAATTCTGTAGTGGAAAAGGCCTTTAAATTTTCCAACATATTGTTTGTCATTGTGTCCATTCTAATAATTAAATTATGTTATAACTTCTACAGTTAGAGTTGTGTTAGATTTTAAAAGGAGCCATAGTGAATAAGTTAGCAAACGAATTGGTGTGTTTGATGGGGTTACGACATAGGCTCCTTTTTTTGTTACATGATTTGGAAAATCCTGTTGTTTTTATTTTTGGTCTATTATGAGTTACTTTGACGTCTGAAATTAGCTCAACCTCTATGATTTCCATAAAGTTCTTTAGTCAACGATATGCTAAAAGGCCGGGTTCCTCGAACAAAATTTTTAGGTCTGCTTTGAGATATTTCCCAGCGACTTTTGATTATATATATATATATATATATATATATATATATATATATATATATATATATATAAGTGAACATAGAAGTCAACACTTAGAGGCGACAGTCTGTCTCATGCTATATGCAATCGTCAGGCCACCGTCAGGCCTGACGATTGCATATAGCATGAAACAGACTGTCGCCTCTAAGTGTTGACTTCTATGTTCACTTTTATATTTACAAACGCTCTATCTCTGATATTGAGTACTTTATTCCATAAATATAGCACACCTTAAGACTATATTTCTTTATATATATATATATATGAGCTAAAATATATTCTAATATATTCTTACTGCGATAAGTTAACCGTAATATAGGATAATCTTAATTTTATTTTTGTTTTAAACATTGTTACTTAATCTCTTTAATAATAATAATTTATAATTAATTAATATTAATTAATTAATATAATAATATAGAAATTTAAAAATTTAAAGTATTCTTTTACATTCCTAAAAACAATATACACCAAATTGGCAGTCTCTCTCAGGCTCAAGTATAAGAAGTCCCACTGTTGGCAAATCGATCGGTTTTCGATCCAATCTAGATCAAACGTTTTTTTTTTACCTTTCTATACGCAATAACATCAATTCCGTTTTCGAAATTAATTTAAAGAAAATTTAAGGTTAATATTAATTTTAATGTTATTTTACCTTTTTTTCTATCTCGATTTCACTACCTATTTATTTTTCAAAAATTTATTCGTTATTTTACTTGAATTATTTTTCTCTTTAATAACGCTTTATGCTAAAAATAATACGAAAGTTTAAAATGTATGTAGTATTCTAATTCATATTGTAAAATAAAATTTGGTTAAGTATAATTAATATGACGATATAAAGACTGAAAATCAGTTTAGTATTTTAATGTATATTATGAAGTCCGTTTCATAAAATACTGTAGTAACTCTTTTACATTCCATGAATAATTTTATCCGAGCACGGGAAGTTTTTGACATCGAAACCTTAACCTAACCCCGCCATGTTAACCGTTAAAATTCGGATTTCTCTCATTCTACGGAATTCCATTGGTTGAATTTTTCCTTCTTAATTCCATTGGTTGAATTTTTCCTTTCTTAATTCCATCGGTTGAATTTGGCCTTTCTTAATTTATATCACCTCCCTCCACCTTTTCTTCCTTTGCTTGGTCTTTTTTCCTCTTATTTCTCTTCTCACTCTCGCTGTTACTAATCACTTAGATTCCTTTCTTTCTCCACATGTATATTCTTTGTTACCTTTTATGAGAAACATTCCAAGGGGAAGATGTGCTTCGTTAACTGTATTTTGTAAAAAAATATTTTTGGTAGCATCGTGATTTCCCGCCTGATGAAGCGTTAAAATTTTTTTAAAGTTTAAACAAGATGTACAGTTTTGTAGTGGTTATATTCATGTTCTAATGCAACAATATATATATATATATATATATATATATATATATATATATATATATATATGGGAACATTGAAGTCAACACTTGGAGGCGACAGACTGTTTCATGCTAGACGCAATCGTCAGGCCACGATTGCTGTTATTTTTCTCGGCTATATGCGGGTCATATATATATATATATATATATATATATATATATATATATATATATATAAAGAAATATAGTCTTAAGGTGTGCTATATTTATGGAATAAAGTGCTCAATATCAGAGATAGAGCGTGTCTAAATATAAAAGTGAACATAGAAGTCAACACTTAGAGGC
>OZ010588.1:105361549-105416549 GCA_963932145.1 Acanthosepion lycidas
AATGTATCACACGAAAACTTTCTTCACTTGGTTATAATTCTTTTCCCTAAAGTCTTAAACCGTGACTATTACAGCTAATAATGCAAGTTCTTTCAGACACTGTGTGTTTATCTCAAAATAAATACGCTTAAATTCACCTTCATCCCTGTCGTGCGCCAACGTCTTAGAGGTAGAATCCCCGACTGACGCCAATTCAGTCGCGTTTCGATCCTAGCTAGAGGCAACCGGACGTCTATCCACACTGATGAACTGTGATACAGCGAAACAGTCTGTCTGTGGATGACAGTATATGCTCCTGAAAAATTTATTTTTCGGTTGAGCCCTCTGGGGAGGAAGTGTGTGTTTGTAAACAGTGACTGTTACGGCTAATAATGCAAGACTCTTCAGTAAATCGAATCGAGTTCTTTCAGTCATTGTGTGTTTATCTAAAAATAAATACGCTTAAATGCACCTTCATCCCTGCCGAGCGCCAACGACTTAGTGGTAGAATCCCCGACTGACGCTAATTCAGTCGGGTTTCGATCCTAGCTAGAGGAAACCGGACATCTAGACACACTGATGATCTGCAAAACAGTCTCTCTGTGGATGACAATATATATATATATATATATATATACATGGTGTCCATAAAGTTCGTGTGCACTTTAGAGAAATTATATAAATTATAACTTTATTTGTATTTGCGATAGAAATAATCTGTAAAAAATGTGATAAAGTTTAATGTACCTAGTTTTAAGTCTAGCTAAAATAACTAATGTGATTTCAGGCATTACTGCAAATCAGATGGCAAATGTTTTCCGTGAACTGCAAAATCGTATTATCCTTTTTATTGCTAATGGTGGAGAACATGTGGAAACTTAAATAAAATTTCAATAAAACATTAAATATATAGATTTATTTCTTTCTAATCCTTTTAACAAATTATTTCTATCGCAAATACAAATAAAGTTATAAATTTTTTAAAGTGCACACAAACTTTATGGATACACTGTATATATATATATATATATATATATATATATATATATATATAAAAGTGAAAAAATCTATGTCTAGTTTAGAAGAATCACTTTTTCTGAAGTTGCCAGGGTCCCGATCACAATGGCCGCTCGTAATAATTGTAAACGTGTCTTCAAAATGGCTAAGTGTTTGTTTACTGATAGAATGGGGCATCATTATAGCCACGAACCAGTTTGGTTCGCGTGACTACTGGCGACTCTGTAATAGTGTACTAAATAGAAATAAGTCTCCTCATTGAATATAAGCTGATAAAAATTCTTGTAAATTCATTACGAATTCAGGTCTCGACTTATCTGGAGTATATTTGACTTACTTTGCGCTTAAAAGCGAGTCTCCATTGAGCGACATGCATATAACTCCGCCCATGGTTTCTACTATTATCTCTAAAATCGATACCCATGAAATGTGTGGACTTGATGGTATCCCTGCGATACTCTTAAGAAATTTGCTCTTAAACTGGCTCCTGTTTTCTGTAAACTCTGCTATAAAGGCCTTGTTACTTCTTGCTTTCTGCTTGTTAGAAATGCTCTCCTATAGTTCCAGCCTTTAAAGAGTCAATCGTATTGCCAATTAGCCTTCTACTTCGTTTTGGTTTGGTTTGGTTTGTTTTATGGCATATCAACCTCAATGGATCATTTAATGGCGACAACTTTTTTTTCCTGGTAATATTTTTGTTTTGTCAGAAATCTATCTCTGTTAATATTTTTTTCCTTAAAAATGTATAGCTGGTAATATTTTTTTTTCAAAAACCTATGGCTGGTAATATTTTTTCTTCAAAAATTTATTTCTGTTAATAATGTTTTACAAAGTATTTCTGGTATTAAAACCTATTTTTATACTTTTATAATGCCTTTTGCCTCAGTTTGGTGATTAACTATTTGCCCATAGCCGGGACCCTAACAGGTACTACCACCCCAGATCAGGGTGCACCTGGGAACACCAGCAATTACGAGGTGGTTTCACACTCTTCAAAGCCTTCTGGTCAGAGGTCTTGCTGTTGGACGTAGTTTATCGTCTTACCCTGGACGCGGATGTAGTTTATCGTTATACCCAGAATTTTGGCAAAGTACTAAAGTCTATAATTTCACCCTGAAGGGTCTTCTTTCAGTTAAGCAGTATGGCTTTCGTTTCTCTAGGCCAACTGATGATGGATTAACGATTATTACTGTAAAGATCTATCAAGCTTTAGAGAAGAATGGTGAAGTTTGAAGGCTTTTGACAGTTTTTAACATACTAGTCTTCCAAATAATTTGAAAGGTTACGGTACATTTGGGCGAATTTCTGAACTGATTTCGTCTTTCTTATCGAATCGCGAAATATAAGTTAACTTGTATGGCCGCTCTTCTAGAGGACACTTTTGTTATTAAGAATTGGTCATATATTCTTTTGAAACTATTATAATAACGTATCTTTTCTATAAATATTTTCATGGTAATTGTGCTGATGAGCTTTTCTATTTAGTAGCAAGACTTTATGCATCGAAGTACTAGATTAGCGGCAAGATCTTATCATTTTACAGTTGAAATGGCTAGTTGTAGCCGTAAGTTCTATGCTAACAGTTTCTTCACCCGTTCTTTTCGCTTGTGGAACTCTATTTCAGTTTTTGTTTTCCAGTCAACTTTGATCTTCAAAAATGTAAATATAATGTCAATCATTATCTTCTGCCTTCGTAATTTCGGTTCTTTTATTGTTCTCTCTCCTTAATAGTGTTTTCTCTTTCTCATATTCTCTCACACTCAATAATTCTTTTGCGTCTTAGTGGCTTTATTGCCTTGCTTGGGGTGAAATGATTAAAAAAAGCAGTTCCTGTTCTTTTATTGTTCTCTCTCCTTAATATTGTTTTCTTTTTTTCATATTCTCTCACACTCTAGTAATTCTTTGCATCTTAGTGGCTTCATTGCTTTTCTTATGGGGAAATGAATAAACTATATCTATATATTAGAACAAAATTAAATATCTATTTATTTAAGTATAATAAGCATTTATTTTAATGCTGGAAATTATTTTCAGAACAATTATATACAATAAAATCCTCACCTACTTCAATCTTAATCGTACCAAATCTTGAATCGTCGTCAATTCGACATTTTACCTGCTACAACCAACTACAGACGTAGAATCGCTAAGTTTAAAACCAATAATTTGATTTTCTGCTAAAAATCAGTATCTAACCAATTCTTTAGACGATTCCTAACTCAGTTAAAAGATTCAAAGACAGAGAACATCAAGGCACCGAGAAGAAGATTTCCGATAAAGTTACGACGAAACTCGCAGTACAGTTGTAAGAATCGAAATTGATCGGACATTTGAATAACATTCGCCTGTCATTCAACAGAAGAAAAAAGAAGTCGTCTACTGACTGAATAACGGTCTATCGACCAACATGAACAGACAGGGTTCAACCAGTTTGTATGGAGACAAAAGATCGGCTGACCTTTTAAACTCTGAACGATAATATTTCCGTAACTGAATTTCTGCCGATCAAATAACATCGGCTCATTTTTTTAAACTTTTAGCTTGAAACCGTCAAGTTCAGACATTAGTTGATTCAAATTACGTTTAGCTTTCATTTGAGCAAATACAGTAATTCAAAAAGACTGATTAAATTTATTATTTTTTTTTTAAAAATAACTGAAGCGTGAACCTTAATGGACGGTTGACCCTTGAATACATAATCCAGGTTGACTGGTTCAATGTGTCGTGCTAGACGGCATTTTTTTCTCCAGAGTCTTTCTTACATATCTATAAGTCTAAAATTCGTCCATGATTCGAATATTGCTGCCACATATCGCCCGATGCTCGCTTTACCTATCTAGAACTTATTGATAAAATCTAAGAAGAATCAGCAATATTATTGGTCCAGATCTGGTAGCTTGGTTCGGTCACTTTCCCATCGCCGTATGTTCGTCTCCCTTTACCTTTTCTAGAAATACTTTCATGATAATTGTTCGAATGATCTCTTCTTTATGGTGACTAGACTTCGATTTTAATTGCTGTACTAGACTGGTGACGAGGATCTGTCTATATTTCTGAGATGAGGTATTATGTACACTATTTACATTATTCAGACTATTGTCCTCATCTTTATCGACATATTTTTACAAGGTTTTATCCTTTCAGTATCTGTCTATATTTCTGAGATGAGGTATTATGTACACTATTTACATTATTCGGTCTATTGTCTTCATCTTTGTCGCCATATTCATTACAACGTTTCGGCCTTTCAGTGTCTGTCTATATTTCTGAGATGAGGCATTTTGTACGCTATTTACATTGTTCTGACTATTGTCCTCATCTATGTTACCATATTTATTACAACGTTTCGGCCTTTCAGTATCTGTCTATATTTCTCAGATGAGGTATTATGTACAATATTTACATTGTTCTGACTATTTTCCTCATCTTTGTTGCCATATTTATTACGACGTTTCGGCCTTTCAGCATCTGTCGATATTTCTGAGATGAGGTATTATGTACATTATTTACATTATTCGGACTATTGTCCTCATCTTTGTCGCCATATTTATCAGAAATAAATATAAATATATGATAAATATATATATGATAAATATGGCAACACAGATGAGAACGATTGTCCGAACAATGTAAATAGTGTAGTGGCGTCTAGGTCTCACCAATTTCCAGTTGGGGTGGCTAGATGCAACCGTAAATTCTATTCTAACAATTTCTTTTTTATACTTCTCGCTGCACTTGATTTTCTTTTATTTTCTTTTTGCGCCCCCTTTCCCTTTCCATCTCAATGTTTTACAGTCAACTTTAATCTTTCAAAATTTAAATGCAATGTCAATAATTATCTGCTTTTCTCATGATTACTCTTCCTCTGTTCTCTCTCCTTAGCAATGTTCCTATTTTTAACACTTTCACACTCAGTAACCCCTTGCGTCTCAGCGGCTTTACTGCCTTTGCTTGGCGTGAAAACGATAAAATATTATAAGACTATATTGTTTTAAACTAGATGGGAGATGTAAGGTCATTTTTATACCATTTCACAAATCCCACCTCAATAGGCGACAGAGAATTCGTTTTTTTAATGGAATCTTTGTATTTCTTCATGTATTTGATTTCGTGTTTCATAGTGTCCGTGTCGAAACGATTTATTTTGCTGATTAAATCCTGTACTTTTTTCAGTTAGCTTTCAGTCACGATTACGATTGTGGTGGTTTCGTGGAATTTCTCTTGAAATTGTATATATTGAGTATGATCAAAATTTTCTTTAAACTGAATTTGAACACGGATTTATGGCGATCTTGCATCCAATGTCATTAATATTGTTATTGAAATGGTTGAAATGTTCAGCTAGTGTGAAATTGTTATTGTAATCACTGATATTTTTCTTCTGGGTTTTATTATGTATCGATTTCACCGAAGTCATTTCTTTCGTTCCATTTGTTGCAGTAAATAAGATATATTATATTTGATCTGTCACAATCCAGTGTAGGGTGCCGGATAACAATTTTGTTTGTATTAGGTGGGGCACAATACTATCGGTGATAATTTCGTTAGAAACTTAGCATTGGGATGTATGACATGTTAGTTTACCTTGTTGAGCGGGGAGGTCTGAGGAGCCTAGACGATGGTAAGAGTAATTTTAGATTTAGGGGTGATCAATAAATGGGATTGAACTAAATATCTTATTAATTTGGGGGTCAAGTTTTAGGTACAGCCATCTTTTTGGAAAAAATGAAATAGTTTGTAAATGTTTCTTTTTATTAAAAAAACAAAAAAAAAAAAACAACATGAATTATAAATTTAGCTTTATTTATTTTATAGATATTTTAATCATTTCACCCCAAGCAAAACAATAAAGCCACTAAGACAAAGGGTTACCGAGTGGGAAATTAAATAAGAAAAAGAAAAAGTTATTAAGGATCGGGAGGAAAAAAAGCAGAGCAATCAGAAAGACAGTAGATAACGATTGATATTGCATTTAATTTGAGAAGATCAAAGTTGACTGGAAAACAAGAATGCAGAAGAGTGTTCCACAGGGGAAAAGTGCGAGAGAAGAAACTGTTAGCAGGAAACTTACGGTTATATCTAGTCAATTCAACTGGACAACGATGTGAGGTTGTTACCAGTCTAGTACTGCCATCCAAGGCTATAAAACCAAGTCTGTCTTGTTATTTAGCACATAAATGAATGTAAAGGATTTTTGGACTGGAATTGGAACACATCTCAATCCGTGCTCCCATATATATATATATATATATATATATATATATATATATATATATATATATATATATTCGCTTATTTTTGCTTTGAATTATGACACTAACTCCTCCACATGCTATTAAAGACCTTTCAAACACCTGAGAAATATTCATGAATGCTCTCAAATTTAAAATCCTTGATAAATCAATGACATCCTTGCTCTTGTATATAAAAACGTGCAACAAAATAAACTCTACAATTGCTTTTATAAAGCTCCCCAGAGGACGACACTAAGAATATTGTCAGCTAAGAGTAGTTTTTTTATGATCTCTATTTAAGAATGAGTTTTTTTCTCTATTTTTTATTCATTTTGTTCCCTTACAGATAAACTCTAAAAATAATTCAAATACACACACACACACGCACACACACACAATATATATATATATATATATATATATATATATATATATATATATATATATATATATATATATATGTTCGCGTATTGAGCACTATAGAGAAAGGGTATTTAAAAACAATGGCTGCTCTTGGTATTAGCGCGTCGCTCTTCATTCATGAATTGAGCTCTCTTGGCTACTAGTGTTTGTATGCATCACGTATATAATACATTAAAATTTCTCTTTCCCTGCCGTGCGCCAATAGCTTAGGGGGGAGGATCTTGGACGGATGCTAAATCGGTCGTTTCTATCCTGGCTTGAAGCAATCGCATTTCTAGCCACACTAATGTGCTATGATACAGCGGAACAGACTTGTACGTAAATTACTATATATATATTGTCAGCTGTCAATATACCACATAACACCTATGAGTGCTTAGCCTTGGAGCGGGTAGAATGTAGATCAACATATTTTAGTGGCCTCAGCTTGTCTGAATCATCTCCAAGAAGCGTGAGCAAGAACTAAAAGGTCAGCTAATCTAACAGTGATCTCATCTCACAATCCTCACTCTTGCTCGATATGTAGCCTCCTTTGTAAATCACTAGCGGATCTTAGGTGCCACTTAAGGATATCGCACAAAATTTCATAACTGAATCAATTAAGCTGCTAGATCCTCATACGTCGAAACTGACGGAAGAGTCCAGTATTATATATATATATATATATATATATATATATATATATATATATATATGCGCGGTATTTAGTGAAAAGTGCTCAATATCCGTTACATGCATAGTAGTTTCACGCTTTCACGTTCTTCAGATAAAACGCGAAAGCGTAAAACTCTGGGTTACAAACTACTATCCGTGCAACCACACACACACACACACACACACACACACACACACACACACATATATATATATATATATATATATATTGGGCTAAAGAGCGACGCTATATGAAGTCTGGTTAGTTACCTCTCCGTCACTGTGGCTCGAGGGTCCGCTGGGTATGACTTATGCGTCATATTGTAACGGTCTGGATTCGGTTCTCGGTAGTGCACGTGCACTACTCATGAGTCCCCAGAATAGGACGGAACAGCCGTCCCGCGCTTTCTGCATTCTGTTGAGGATTCTTCTAGATTCGATGAATTAATTATTATATATGTAATGTAAGATTATTTTAATGTTTTTTTTTTCTTAAACGATTTGACGATAGACTGCCGTTGTCAGAAAAGAATTAAATTACTAAGGAAATTTCCATATTTACCTTTCGGTCGAATTTTCATTTAGCATTACTTACTCTCTCTTTCTCTCTCACGCAGACACACTCATAGACACACGAATGTACACACACACACACATATATATATATATGTATATATTATTTCTTTCTTTCTGCAATCTACTCAAGATTACGTTCGTCTGTATATGATATGGTCAATGACAGGAGTACTCAAAAAAAATGAAATATTTCCTAACCATTATGGTGTGTATGCGAGGCGGTCTCTTTTATTCCAAAATTCTAACCTGACAGAACAAGAGACACGATAAGAAAGACTATTATTCATATCTATTCTTATTTACAGAACCACTAATTTTATCAAAGGAATATTATCCTTTTTTACCGTTTTAAATAAAAGATTCTCTGTTTTCTCTGTTTTAGAGACGCAGAAGTATTATTATTATTATTATTAGCCAAGTCCAAATAAAAACTAGTACAGTTGAGTTAAAGGGAGGTAACTGAGACATCGGGAAGAGGCATGCATGACTCGTGGAACAAGAACAATCTAACGTGGTGGACGAAATAAAGAGAACAGTTCGAAATTCCAATCACCTGAAGAAGGCCGAAGCGTACAACGGCCGAAACGTCGTGAATATGCTAATAAAGATGAGGAAAACAGCCCGAACAATGTAAATAATGTAAATAATTTCAATATCACATCTTAGAAATATAGGCAGATATTATTTTGTCCCTTGTACAGGATTGCTTAGTTATTTGGGAATACTTTTTTTAATAAGATTTTTTTCCCAATTTATTGTGACTAGCCAAATCACCGTCTGAAGGACATTACTCTTCATGCAGCAGCCGATAATCTTTTATTTATGGTAATGGTATTTTTGGCGATTGACCTACTCAGTTTCCAACGTTTAATACTATGCGTCTGTACAATGCAGTTTTTTATCGTGCAGGCTTTAGATTCTCAGCCTTTTCGCTGGGATCAAAGTGTAGTATCTGCTATCGGGCGGATAAACTACATTTCACTTCTCAGTTGTGTCTATGTCTTCGGACAGAGTGTATTTAAAAATATTATAGAGAGGTGCCCATGGAAGTACCTCCCCTCATTGAGGACTGGTAGTAATACCTATGCCAGCGCAACCGACTGTTGCAGGGGAGGAGTTATATTGGGAACTGGCCCAAGTGCCTGCGCTTGGGCTCCCCACATTAAAGTGACCTTGTGTCACATCCTGCCAGCGTGTTGGTTGGCAAGAAAATATAACGCATCTCGGCTTTTTGGCTAAGATCAATGTGTAGTATCTGTTCTTATCAGCTTAATTTGATTCTCTCTCCCCACTTCTCTCTCCCTTTCTTTCTTTCTTTCGCTAGAACCAACTAGTGTATTTTCCTCTCTTTCCCTGCAATCAAAACGGAATAGTTCATTATTTACGAGGTATTGTCAGGGTATAACGGTTGTACAACATATGGAAGGGTGGGCCAAGCAAAATTATTATATGACTATTATTCTTATACACTGTTATAATCGGAGAGCTGAGTTCGATTTCCAGTCGGATCCAATACATTCACTTACGTGCTAATATCCTTGGGAAATCTGTGAATCCTCTTCTTCTCCGGACCTTGGGTGGCAACCGGTCTAGGAGAAGAAAAAATCCTGAATTCAAAACCGGCCTGGAAAGGGTTAAGCTCCGTCAGGCTACCTCGCCCAAGAAACACCACTTCTGTTGCTGCAGTATAAATGGTGTCACTGCGACCATACGGATGGCGGGATAAAAAATACCTGAAACTCTGAAACCCGTAGAGGACCCCCGAATGCAATTGGCTCTCCACACTGATAACATTCCGGCCATTCCTACAGCTAAGCCTGTCTCAAATATTCTATATCCCTCTGGATCTTGCATGCCTCTTCCCGATGTCTCAGTTACCTCCCTTTAACTCAACTGTACTAGTTTTTATTTGGACACAGGTAGTGAGCCATGTAGATTGGGCAGCGCATGGCGTTCATATACAATCGGCCTGTGCCCTGGAGAGTTCACTCTACTCTCACTACCAAAGGACTGAATTTTGACCAAACAGAGCGCTGCCTTTATTACGGGAGATAAACGAATGCCTAAACCCCGAATTTCGCAGGTTAAAAGGCCGAAGAGTACAACAGCCGATATTTTGGGACAAAAGTAAACAAGTTAAGTTTATTCGTCCGAATATATCAGTGTAGAAAATATTTTTTCGCTTATTTACATCTATTTACTGTCAGACTAATGACTACAGCTTTATTTTTATAATCCCAGCTTTTCGGTCGTTGGGATATTCATGCTTCTTCATGTATCTGTCGATTCCAGGTTAGACTTCACGGAATTTCGAGAGAACTATCTAATATACAAGGTTAACTTTTTCGACTGCCTTTGACTAGGGATATAGATCATTTTGTCGTATGGGAAGTCGAATTCATTGAAGCCTTGGTTGGTAATCTCATTGTTATAATTATCCTGATTTCAATCTATTAGCAATGGTACTACAGACCAAAACCTTTTTTAAACTACAATAACAAAATTAAGCTTTTCTGAAGACATTAAAACAGAAATGACACATTCACTTTTAAATACACAGATATGGCAAATGCATGTTTTGTAAATTGCTTACGGACTTAAGAAAATTATTTGTAAACTCATCTGTTACTCGGACTGTTATCTTCATTTTCATTGTCATATTCACAACGTTTCGGCCGTTATACGCTCCAGCCTTCTTCAGGTGATTGGAATGTCGAACCAAACCCTTTATTTCGTCCACCGGGGTAGACTGTTCTAGTTCCACATGCCGTGCCTCTTCCGCATGTCTCCGTTATTTCCCTTTTAACTCAAACATTATCAAAATATATATGGAGTCAAAATAAAAATAATATAAGTACTATAGTTAAATGGGAAATTATAAAAAAAGTAGTCCTATATAATATTATCAATAGGAATTGTAGACTGTTTAGAAAAAAAAAATCATCAATATTAACTTTTAATAATCAAATTATAGGATTAAATACGACGAATGTGATGATGAGTCGATGCCGACATACTAACAAATATTTACATTGTTACTTTAAAAATCGTATAACTTAATAAATCAATTAAAATATTAATAATACATATGCAATATAAAATATTATAATTTAATTAATAAGACAATTTAACAGATATTACAATTAAATTAGTAATATAACATAACATAACAACTTCTATATAAGCCATGAAAAATAATTTAATTTCGAAAAAAAAAATTGGAAGGAATATCTACAGCTGAAAAAATGAAGATATAAACAAAAGCAAAAAGTCATGAGGGTGCCCATGTAAAAATAGGTTAAATTCAAGAATACCCACGTGCACAAAACGGAGTAAAAACAGATTGAAAAAGACGCGGAACAAATCGAAAAAAATAAAGCCCCTGACGAACCGAAATTTTGCCAAGAAACTTCGAAGTCGGGTAAAATTGATATTTAGAAGTTACGTAATTATATATATATATATATATATATATATATATATATATATATATATATATATATATAAGTCAAAGAATACTACGCACGTATTACATTCAGTTTAAATAACCGTTTTAAAATGCAAGCCACACTCAACAAAATTACATTTCAAACTAGTCATAACACATTACATTGCATCTAGACGTATGGTTATGTTATTAATATTTCGATATATCCCGTGTTAAGACGTCATAGAATCACATATATGAATTTAGAACCAACATTTTCTATTCAACGACCGTTATCGTCGTATAGCAATCTTCTATGTCAACATACGAGAATATCATCTTTGATGGTGAATATCTTTGTTTAAATATACATATATCCACTCTAAAGATGGCTCATGTGAGCCGAAAGCTTAAATCAAGGAACAACATAATAAACAATATCTAAATATTGGACAATTTTTGCCTTTATTTTCTCCCGAAATTAATGCAATTATATGGCGCTTAGAACGGCATGTGACCAAACATAATAGACATTCGTTGTCTTATATTAAACAATACATGTTTGAATATATATATTATATATATATATATATATATATATTTGCATTTTTCAAAGAGCACTAGGTAGTAGTTTTTCGGCAACCCTCATATACACACCAGAAAGTACAAAACATCAAGAAACATCATATGATTCAACTCTGCGTAAAACAAAAATCTAATACGTAGGAAAATAATCGTTGAACTCTTACACAGACAATTCTCACACTATCAAGCACATTCCATAAGATATTTAACAGAAACTTAGTAAAAATCAGCTACAGTTGCACCGAGAATATGACACAAATAATATATGAGTACGCAAAAAATAACCAACAAACCACCTGAAAAACCAAACATACCTGTAACTAAAGAGCAAAGGACGAATGTCCTTTAAATGGCAATTGCTTGCAAAACAATATAATATACCAAACCACTGTAAAGTCAGCAGATAACGAAGAAAAACATAAGTAGGAGTAACTTAAGCGTCCGGGGAAAAGGAGAAATCACGGACACAAAACATCCTTGCAAATAGTAAATACGCGAAAGGCAAACATGGGAAATTAAAAACAAAAAGCAAATAACACAAAAATATCACGAAAATATGTAAAACAGCATCAATAAATGTAGAAACTGCAAACTTTGTGTGGAGGAGAAAACAGCTATAATCATTGTCAGTGACCAACATGAATTACTAAATGAACGATCAGAACTTCTCTCAAAATTCAGACAAAAAAACAATTTTGTACTACGTTACTTGTAAAACGAAAACAAAAACAAACCTAATAAAAGGTTGGTGCAAAAATAATGACGTAATAATGTCGTTTTTGACGTTAAAAAATACGTCAAAAAACGACATTATTACGTCATTATTTTTGCACCAACCTAATATAAACCTAAAGAGCAAGGCAAAACAACAATGACCACGTGACGAAAAGAAAAAAAAAACTAGTAAAACCTCAACAACCTATCCCCACCATATATATATATATATATATATATATATATATATATATATACTTTAAAAATCAAGAGGGGTGAGTTGAATCTGCTACCTTGGCTTCAGCCTTACGGTATCCTCAAGCGATTTTTATCAGTTGACCTCTTAAAGCTTTATTTTTTTTTTTTAAATGACGCTATATTATTATTTTCATAAATAAATAAAGAACGAAAGAAGGAGGAGGAGGAGATGTTGAAAAAGATGAAGAAGAAGGAGGAGGAGAAGGAGTTGAAGAAGATGAAGAAGAAGAAGGTTGAGAAGGAGTTGAAGAAGAAGAAGAAGAAGAAGAAGGAGATGAAAAAGAAGAAGAAAAAGAAGAAAGAGGAGGAGGAGGAGTTGAAGATGAAGAAGAAGTAGGTGGAGGAGGGGGAGTTGAAGAAGAAGATAAAGAAGAAGAAGAAGAAGGAGGAGGAGGAGGACTTGAAGAAGAACAAGAACAAGAACAAGAATAAGAAAGTCAAGAGCATTGTAAATGTATCGGTGGGTGGGGAGTTATTGAAATATACATCGCTTTATTTTCGAATCCATAGAATCTACTGAACCAGAAATACGAGAAAAAAGAAAAAGAAAAAAAAAAAAACAATGACTTCCTGATTTTTAAAGTTACATGTTATTTTTACTTTTATTCTTTTTTTTCGCACGTGCATTGAGCACTTTTAAATCATTCATACAAAAAACAAATATAGAAGTTAATGATTTAAATGGCGAGAATACATCTTTGCAAACAATTTTAATAAAGTACAGTAACCCCGAACCTGTATATGAATGATATGATCCCTGTTTATAAATTCCATTTTCATAAGGTCTTTTTTTAGTTTTTTTCGTCTGTTCCTACAGACATCATCAAGTATGCAAATAGATTTGTTCTTGTTTTTTACTTCTCGGTAATAACAGGACAACGAAAATATATGTAATCCGAAAAAATGCTTTTAGAAATGTTTTAATTGTAAGAATTTTTGGGGAACGTGCGGTCGCAACGCTGAGGTTGAATTTTTAAATTTTAAGATGGTGCGTTTTTGTACTAATATGGTAATAGGAGAATTCTTTTGTACTGGTAGGTTTTTCAGTCAATGTGGCATGAACTAAATTGTTCAATAATTACAGGAATGCCATAGTTATTATCCGAAAGTTGCACGTTGGATCAGTTATTTTAATATCAAGTATATTCGTTTTTTGTATGAATGATTCATGTAATATATATATATATATATATATATATATATATATATATATATATTGAGAACATATGTGAACGTTCATTTATATTTTCTATTATTATTGTTTTGTCCGGACTATTTTTTTTTTATTATTTTATTGATAGACCAATTCAGCTACTGTCCACTACAACCCTTCTCTATGTTGCTGTGTTTTCTATGCATCGCTACCGAAATATAAAATAGCTGGAGACAAGATTCTTCCGGGGAAAGCAATATATTTATGTTTTTTTTTTTTCTGACACAAAAGAAAAAAAAACGAAAAATCTCATCGCGAACAAATACAGAGATTTCTTCGTGACCTTTTTGGTTGTCTTTGCTATGCAATAGACTTCCTGCAGCTTTTACCAGAGTCCTTACACGTCATTCATTTGGAAACCCTTTTCAATCCAGACTTTCGACTTTTTCATCGCCTGAAACAACTTGGCACTAGACGTCGCCGGAGAAAAAAAAATCAATGATGTCGTCGTTCTTCAATTAGGAAAACCTGTTTTCATCGCGATAGCGAATTCTACAACAGTGTCAATATTGCCACTTGAGATACATCGGGCGACACATTGACTGCACTTATTGCTTTTCTTATTAATTTAACAAAAAATCTTTCCCAAATTGCATCATACTTAACAGACGATAAAATCGCTTTAATCTATAAATTTCAACTTATATGTCTTATATGTCTATTAATTTCTTAACAAATTGGGCAAATCTGAAGACTACGAGTCGACTTTTCAACTGATACGACAGGTAAGGTACTAATGGAAAAAGCTGTTTACCGATGTACTCAGTAAAGGAATTCTCTCTTCTTTCAATTATCGTGACATGCCAGTGACGAAACTGTTGTAACCTAGGGAAGGTTACTGAATAGAATAATCACACGAAGATTGGTAATGAACGATAATACTTAGGACAAGAACAACACATATAAGATTAGCCTGTGTCGCGTAGAAGTCAACTACTTGAAGTGAGTTAAGTGAATTACACAATAAATCTACAACTGCCGGATATCTACCAACCGCCCCACGCGGTCAGATGTGGCACAAGGTCGAATTTTATGTCGGGTATCCGAGCCCGTAGGCTCGATCAAAAATACCCCGTAGACTCCGCATAAAACGGGGTCCGTTAGCTGTTTCGCGAGACGAGACTCTGCCCTTCACCACAGCCTCGTCTGGGGATCCTCTCTACCCGGAAGCAGAGAGTTTAATCAGCGTAGCTGGAGACGAATCTCCAACTGCAGGATATCTACTAACCGCCCCACGCGGTCATATGTGGCACAAGGCCGAATTTAATGTGGGGTATCCGAGCCCGTATGCTCGGACAAATGTTCCCCGTAGACAACGTATAAAACGGGGTCGGGTAGTTGTTTCCTGAGCCGAGATTTTGCTCTTCGACATAGCCTCGCCTGGGGATTCTCTCTGCCCGGAGGCAGATAGTTTGATCAGCACAACTGGAGACGAATCTTCAACTTCAGGATATCTACTAACGGCCCCACGCGGTCAGTTGTGGCACAAGGCCGAATTTAATGTGGGGTATCCGAGCCCGTATTCAACCAAAAAATTCCCCCGTAGCCCCCTAAAAAACGGCATCGGATAGGTGTTTCCTGAGATGAGACTCTGCCCTTAGATATAGCATCGTCTGGGTAATCTTTAACTGCAGACCAACATTCAGTATTTTCCTACTGTATTTATGGGAATGGGGATATACTAATTATCAACCGTAGGTAGGCTACAGCAGAAACCTTTAGATGTATAGCAGCATGAAAAATAACTTCATGTGTCTGGCTAGCGTATAGGATGGAAACGTACGAGAGAAGCCAAAGGCGAAATTCGAACTCGTTTTTTCCGCAATGACAACCAGTTCATTTCCCTAATTTTCCTTCTGGAATTGATTTTTATGGACAATTAATATTATTAGTAGTAGTATTATATTTCATTTCAAATGTCACTGTAGAACAATGTTTATTAAGTTTGTCTTAAACCACTGTGGTGAACAACCCCGTAAGAGCAAGCGAGCCAGAGTGGTTTGCATCTGGTGCATAGGAAAATAAGGCTCTTACCTTAACGGGCGGCACGTGACAAGGACGGCGAATTGAACCAACGGTATTTTGATTTGTACAAGTGACGTCGTAGCAATACAGACTTATTTAAATTACAATCACATTGCTAATAGATTCAGTTCGATTCTTCCTTTGTTTATTTCACTATAGAGGCATTACCAAACAAACTAGTGCTCACATTGATCATTCATTTTGGCTTCGTATTTCTTTCATTCTAATTTTAGTCGCATTTCACCGCATCTATTTAAACTATTAGTTTATGGCCGATAAATAGTCATAAACTTATCTTTATTTATTTGTTAAATGAATCATTGTCAACGATTGTAAATTTTCTTTCATCTTAATTTGTACCAGCAGCCATACCCAGCTGTTCGAACAGAAAAAAAGTTTTCAATTAGAATGGAGCAAAACCACCATCATGATTAGATGTAACAGAGCCTATTTTTTTCAATTACTTCAAAGTATTTTCATTAAAATCATTTTAAATTAATGCAGTTAATGATATAACAGAAGTAGTCTGTATTTATTCAATCGAAGTTAGCCGAGGACATGAAAGGGTAAATCCGGCAACATGAAGACCCACTTCAATTGAAAATTCATTTTGTCACTGTGCTACCAGGGAATGTAAAAGAGGATACATTTATAAAGCAATTGTTAAGTCTGACGAACATTGGTTGAAAGATCAATGAAAAATAAGAAAGAAACCGGAAAAACTCGACATTTTTCGCTATTGACGTGGCTTTTCACTATATGGGTGGACACAACTAATAAGTTAAATGACTTTTAAACAATCACCTCATTGTTCGCTACAATAGAGTGAAGTTTGTATTAGACTGCTTGAAAATTGAGGGATTTTTTAGTTTAAAATTTGTGTTGAAATCGATTTGTGTTGAAACTGATTTTTTGTTTTTCGCAATTTTTTGCTAAACGCACTGGTGTAGAAATAAAAATCAGGCATCTTTGGGTTCATTTATGATGTACATAATATACAAACTGAGTTTGAACGAAGTCGAAGGAAGAAAAAAAGTTAAATTTATCCAGTTTTGATCGGCTTTATCAATTATTTGATTTTTTTTTAATTACCGGTTTTTTACGTTAACAGCCTATTTCTTACACTGTACAATGTATATGCCAAGTTTGGCCAAAATCGGCTGGATGGACCTCGAGTGAAAAGGTATCCACAGACAGACACACAGACATCCTCTGTTTTATATATATATATATAGATTGCTTTTCATCGTAACAAACCAGGGATGCTATCTCCGGCCGTTAATAGTAAATTATTACATTGACTTATGATTCTCAAGAATTACTATTATGTGATTAGTGTTTCTTAATTTCAGTTGCTTTTTATTGCATTTGCTTAAACCGTCAACCTACAGCCTTTAATATACGAAACATTTCTATTTATTTATTCATGAAATCAGCATTCTCAAAAATTAATTTTTGACTCGTATTTCCTTCATTTTAATTTCAATTGCTTTTCATTTTAAAAGTACCACCAATAATCAACGACGGTTAGTAATAAGTACAAATTGTTTTATTTATTAGATGAAGTATTGTTACCAATTATTCCTTCTGGAATCGTATTTCTTTCATTTTAATTCCAGTTTCTTTTTTCATCGCAACAATTAATTTCTTCTGTCTACGGTCATTATTATCAGAACAGTCTGGAACCAAGGTATAGTTGATTTAACCTTCTGTCGGGTTTTAGACTTCCGGATGTTTGTAACTTAAGTGTCGGATATACCAACCTTGCAGCATCACAACACACTTTATACAAAACAGTTTTTGCTCAGTAAAATTAAGAGATGTAAAAAAAAAAAAAAATTAAGATAAGGTTAAATTTCTGTCACCATCTTAACTCGATCCAACAAATCAATATACACCATGCCGCTAACATCTACAAAAAATATCTCCCTTCCTTATATGACTTAATAACAAATGGCATTTACAACATTGAAGCTAACATTTAATTTGCATAACAATATTTTAAAGCATATTGTTCTAATTTCTGACAGTTATTTACAATTCAAATAATAAAAATTGTCGTATTACTTCAATGTTACTATGAATAAAGACTTTTTTTAAATTATCGTGTTGGTATATTTGCTTTTTAATTTTCTTGTATATGTGAAGACCAAAATTCAGAAAAAACCTACAGCGTTCGTAACAATAAGCATTGTTGTTGTCTGATATTTCAGATTACTCCAAATTAGTCGAACGGAGATTAAAACACTTTTATGGAGTTATTTAAATATTACAAAATAATTCGTTTATTTAAATTTTCTTAAAATTGTACAGAAAAAAGATTAAAAACTTTCAGTAAACTTACTATTTGTTTCACTTATTTAAATAAATAACTGAAAAATCGTAAATTTAAGTTTTTTTTATATAATAATTTCGCCCTAGAAAAGGCAATAAAGCCACCAAGTCTCAAGTTATAGAGTGTGAAAGAGTAGGAAAAAGAAACACATTTTGGAATCAAGAAGACAGTACATAATGATTGAGATTGCATATACATTCTTGAAAATCAACGTTGGCTGGAAAGCCTGGAACCGGAGGAGAGTTCCACAAGAGAGAAGTGCGAGAAAAGAAATTCTTAGCAAAGAACTTGCGTTTACATCTTGCCCGTTCGATTGTTAAAATGATGAGAACGTGTTGCCAATCTAGTACTACGCTTAAACTGAATAAAGTCTACGTACCATAGAGGAAATTTCATCAGAATATTTATCGTGAAAGTATTTATAGAAAAGCACAAGGAAGCTACGTCACACTGGTGAGAAAGGGACTAAAGTCGAAACGCCATGTCAGGAGAATAACATTGTAATATATATATATATATATATATATATATATATATATATATATATATATATAGAGAGAGAGAGAGAGAGAGAGAGAGCAGGAGAAGAAAAACAATATGTGGTAGCAATATTCGAAGCATGGTCAAAATGTAGACTTACAGATATGTAAAAGAGAATCTGGAAAGTAAAATTATCTTACATGGCACAGTAAAAGAACTTTCTTAGCAGGAAACTTAGCAATTGATTCAATATAATCTTTCCAGTTCATGTAACAGCGAAAATTAGCCCAGAAAGGCACAACGAGTCCCTTTCTTGGAGGTTAGCATCAGCCATGCTGATGGAAGGCAGATGGTGTCTCTCAGATGATTAATAGAAATAACTCCTGTTTTGGAGGGTTTGAAATTAATACGCCATTGTTTCCCCCAGATTTTTAGTCACTTTTGAGATCAGCTGACAATGTGACCTTATCGAACTGATTAGACTTACTATTAATTCTTTAATTAATTTTATTATTAATTTAAACATTGCAAAACGACTCAAATGCTTCTCTCGTGGTCAGCTCTATGCCCAGAGCAGGAAATTCAAAGTGACTTAGCGTAATGAGAAATCAATGTGAAGAGATGTAACTAACACGTGTGATATAGAAATAGATGGCAGATTATACAAGATATTCGAATAGATAAAGTGGCCTTTCAGAAACTACGGTATTAAAAGATAAGAACATTTGACAGTATGTATGTATGTATGTATTTATGTATGTATGTATGTATGTATAATTGGCCACTCGAGAATACCCAATCAGGCAAAATTGTGCTTATTCAACACCCACAGCCCACCTGTGGTTTACTCTGTACCTATGCTGAGCATACCATAGTTACAGTTTGTGGGAAAGAGAGTGTAATCTAGTTTGATAAACAATTTGAAAAAACCCGGCACGCTTGGCAACGATGACTTGTGACTTCGTGCTAGCACAGGGTTCCGTCTACCCAATTTCACTCCCAAGACTTGGGTTAATCCGTGGTATGGTTTTCAGGCAAAGGTGCCGCACGATGGGATCGACCCATCCAGTCCGCTAGCATCAAGAAATCTCCTTCGAACCCACGTTTCATGGACATAATGCCAACGTTCTAACCACTCAGCTCAGTAAATAATAGTTAATTTCCTTATAGATGTAGAAGAATCGGACGTCTAACAACACCCCGTCCTGGGTAAGACGTTAAACTACATCCGCATCCTGGGTAAGACGATAAACTACGTCCAGGAGCAAGGTCTCTGATCAGGAGGTTTTGAGGAGCGTGGAACCACTTCTTAATTGCTGGTGTTTCCAGGTCCCTCTGACCCGGGGTGGTAGCATCTGTTAGGGTCCCAGCTATGGGAAAATAGTTAATTATTACCAGCATGACTTTTTTGAAAAAAAATATTACCACCAATACAATTTTGAAGGAAATATATTACCAGAAACAGATTTTTGACAAAACAAAATATTACCAGCAATAAAAACTGTTGTCGGCATTAAATAACCCATTGAGGTTTATATGCCGTAAAACAACATAAACCAAACCAATCTAAACCAAAGAATACATATTCTGTTCATATGAATCTATCCTAAAAATGTTGTCGGCATTAAATAACCCATTGAGGTTGATATGCCGTAAAACAAAATACACCAAACCAAACCTAACAACACTGAAGAGATGTGATACAGCGAAGCAATCTGTCTGGGAATACATATATTTTTTTCCAAGCATGTTTCATTGAATAATATAGACATATTATGTCTGTCTATTTTTATTATAATACTTTCTAGTTCTTGGAGGGGATCGAATGTACTTGGGTTAACAAAAAAATTCGCCGCCACCCTTGACGAATTTCAAACTAACATCATGAATTATTATAAAAGATAAGAATGATTATAAAAATAAATGTTATATATATATATATATATATATATATATATATATATATATATATATATATATATATATATATATATATATATATATATGGAGAGAGGGAGAGAGACTCCGAATGTCAACGGAAGACAACACTTCTGAGTTCTCCGAGCCACTGACGTATTTCGTATAGAGATAAAAGCGTTAAAATTTCCTGCCTTTCTGCCGTGCGACGATAGCCTAGGAGTATGATCTCTGTCTGATGCTGAAACGGTCGGGTTTCGATCCCGCCTTGAAGTAATCGGACATTTAGCCACATTGAGGAGCTGCGAAATAGTCTGTCTGTGGATTACAAGGCACACACACTATCTCCCTGTATATATATATATATATATATATATATATGAAGTAGGTGCGAGCGATGTGTAAACTGTTACTATTTTATATTTTTAATTTCACGTATGAACATTGATTATTTTGTCGACTGCATCGCATAGTAGAGTCAGTTGGGCACCATCTATGAGAAAAAGAGCACCAATAAGCAATTCACTCTACCAGAAATTTGGAAACAACATGCTGTACTGCTTGGAATTTGTGCCGAAATCCCCAATACGAATATTTCAGAGTTTGTGGCTGTCAAACTGAGGACAGTGCAGAATGTCGTTATACCGCCGTTCATTTTCCCACATGAATCTCGAAGAGGTATTGCAGACCTTGATCAATAGGGTGGCTGCTGAAAGACCATATGTCTGGCAACATGCCACACAAACAGGAGAACACAGTCATGGCTGTCAAACAATTTCTGTGACCTCTTACGTGTCGCTACCTAACTCCCTGGACTGGAACCCACTTGAACTCAGTTCAGCAAAAGACTAACAAAAATCCTTGTAACACCAAAGATGAAATCAAGATAAGGGTTATGGCAGCATTCACCAAGGAAACCGTCCAGAAAAGTTGCAGGAGATTCCGAAGTTGTCTGGAGCCAATGGCGATTTTATTGAATAAATTTACTCTTTAGTATTTCAAGATATTTCTGCCTAATTTTGATAAATATATCTGTTAAAATGTTTTGTGATTTCAACAAACACTCGTTGCCACTTTCGTAGTGCACTTTGTAGTAGAGACTTTGTAATCGCAGATACAACTATAGTAAAGCCATTGAACAATACTGGTGTCAGACGCCTTCGAATACCACTAGCACTAATAATATTTGCTCGATAATACTCGAAATAGTATAGTGAATACAGTAGAGAATAGCGCTCCGTATAGTATAGAGGATAGACTAAGAATAATGATCCGTATAGTAATAGAGGATAGACTAGAAATGCATATCAATCTAGACGTCACGCGACTTCTTATATATGCGTTTTCTCTATGGTCACGTCATCCACTTAATTCACTAATGGGATCGCCTGTGTTTGCTCATTGGCGATCTATATTCAAACTCAAGTGTCGGCAGCGACATTTTATTCTTAGTGACTGAAGGTCCCACTGTTCGTCCTAAGGTTCATGACAAAAATCCAGAGACGCGTATGCAATATGATTGGCTCTGATCTGGCATCTCGTCTTCCCTCTGTCTTTTCTACAAATATTATACGGTAACTGCTCTGACGAGCTACTTTGGCTAGTTCCCAAACTGCATGAATTTAAAATTGCTACTAGGTTGGCATTTCAATCCCACCCTGTCACTCTCGAAACGGCTAAATGTAGCCGTCTCTTTTATTCCAATAGCTTCATATCTCGCACTTGCCGTCTGTGCAACGCTTTCCTCTTACTTTCTTCCCTGATAGCTATCATCTAAAACTATTCAAATGCAATGTCAATCGACATCTCCAAATACCTTGATCTATTCCACGTTCTTCTCTTTATCCTTTACTCTATCACGCCACTTTACTCTTGCTCTAACTCTCTGTAACCTCTGGCGTGCTAGTGGTTCTCCCACTTTGTTAGGGGTGAAATGCTTATAATATATATATATATATATATATATATATATATATATATATATATATATATATATATAAGAAAATAAGATGTCAGTGTTATTTTCATTTTTACGTAACTTAAACAACAATTTATCCATCGCTCCCTCTGTGTGTGTGTGTCTGTATATATATATATATATATATATATATATATATAATTCAAAATACGCTCTTCAAGGGGTCGTCAATGATGTAATTTGACTTGGTTCATCCAGGAATTTCGGGTCTTTCAACATCATACACCCCATCACCAAGTCGAACTAATCAGGGGAGGTCAATCCGTGATTTCCCTTCTCAATCAAACACTAACAGCTACTCTGGCCTTTTTTTTTTAATGAATTAGACGAAAAACCACCACGTTTTCCGCACACCCGATTGGATATTTGTAACAACCAATCCGCTGCTCGGACTATTTTTTAAATGGTCCACGGTGGGGACTCGCTTTTTTTTCTTTTTCGGTGAATAGCAGTTTCAATGGATAATCAAGGAGGTAATCTAACGTTCCTAAATCTATTTCCCAGCATACAAAAGATGGCAAATACATTTATTCGTACATTTCATGACTTAAATATTAATCTGAAATTTACACCATATATTGATATATAGCTTGCCAGAGTTATTTGGATAATGCCATTTTTGTGAAACAATTGACCTGCATGATAAAACCAGACTTAATATTTAAGTCAGTGTGTTTGTTATACATGGAATGTACCAATAAATGTATTTCTCATGTTTTGTATGTAGGAAAATAGATGTGACGGTAATTGTGTAGGTAATGAAGAAGTGTTGGTCATCGACAGTTTTTTTTAAAACTAATACCCGGAAAATCGCTTTTTTACTTTTTTTTTTTTTTACTTTTAGTCACTCCGTTGGGGTCTTAGCTTTTCCCTTTGTTGGAAACAAACTAAAACAATTTTTTTTCGTGTATTCTGCTTCCAATAAGCTTTTTCTCCTCCTCCTCCTCCTCCTCCTCCTCCTCCTCCTCCAACTTGCCTGTTTCCACGACGGCCTTTTCCCAATTCTATTATTGTCTCTCACTTGCCATATCTAAGCACCGTTACCATGGTTACTCCCAGCACCTATCACTACACCTGCTTTCTTCACTGAAGGCAGTATTTATCTGTTCGGTTCGTCTTCGGTAGAAACGCCCACAGCGGTTCGCATTTACTTGCAACGCAGTCCTCTCTTAAGAGCATTGCGATTTCGATTACCCCGTTCGATTACAGCGCCAATTAAATCAGTAACTGATGAAGATGATAATACGTAGAAAAGCGAGGCTCTTTCACCGATCGACTGGCCTACCAAGTGACTATCAGTCAAAAATTAAACTAGTTTAAAATACTATGCCGATAGTAAATACTAATGGTAATGAAGAAACTGCTACAACTGCAACTAATATCGATTTCTTGATTCTTTTTTCTTTTCTTTTCTCTTCTTTCTTTTTTTTTTTTAAAGGGAATCATAGAACCAGAGTTATTCAATATTTGACTTCGATACTTTTTCGACGTCCTCTTTGATGTCTTGTTTTTAACTGTTTCTTCATCCTTTCAACAGGGTTGATTAGAGTTTGTGTAGGCAAAGTCCGAGGTCCACCGTAAATGAAATCAATTAGTCACCTTACAACTAAAGTCAGGGCACTTTTAAGTGGTGCAATGGTTGGCAAACCTGTTTCAATAGATCAATTACGACTGCGAGTTCGATCCTTACTGGGTGACGCATACTTTCAGCGTTGTGCTACATCTAAGCTGCGCTTCGAAAATCATCAGAGCATTCGACATGATGTAACGGTTAATAAGCTTATCTCGCTAGAACAATTACGACTAGGTAGTGAGTTCGATTCTCAAAGTATATTTCACACTTTTGATCTTGTGCCATATCTAAGACTAACGTTTGGTCCTGTAATTTTCAATAAGATTATCTCACTAGAACAATTATGATTGAGTGATTAATTCAATCTGGGTTCCCCATACTTTCAGCCTCGACCAGTGAGGATCGAACACTCTATTTAGTTGCAATCGATCCAGCGAGACATGCTTACTAATCATTATAGTCCCAAACGATATTTCCGGTAAAAAAATTTTTTCAAAAAATGTATTGCTGGTAATATTTTTTTTTTCCTCAAAAATGTATTGCTGGTAATATTTTTTCAAAAACGTATTGTTGCTTAACCTATGTCTAATTGCCTGACCCATGTTGCGCTCGCTAGTCAAACGCTCTAGGGCCTCCCTAGCTAAGGCTATCTCTAGGGGATCCCCCAGGCCACCGTCTAGGAAAAACTATCCTAAAGCATCTTCACATTCTCAGCTCTATCTAGGGCGAGCCGTTTGATGAAATCAGTGGTGAAGGACCTAATTTTATCCTTAAGTCTATCCCACCACCTATTCCCGATAACCGCCCCCACTAGCTCCCACTGCACTACGCTAGTCAGCTGTTCCTGAAAGTTCCGCCTGTCCAGTAAAGACAGATTGAACTTCCAGTAGCCAGCCATTCTAGGTGTACGATCTAAAGCCAATCAGGCAGAAAGGATTTTGCGATCCGATTTGCCTACCTAGTGAAACGTGGGATAATCTAACAATTCTACGTTGGTTCTTCTAACTAACATTCTATCCAGGTAGCTAAATAACCGGGTAAAAGGCCAATTAAGATTCCACGTCCACATTTTCCACGCGGGGTAATCGACCCGGTATCTATCGACGAGACCAAACTCTTCGATCAAATCAACCAGGCTACGATCACCCCTTCTCTCACTAGCTCCCCGACCCCTAACTAACGTGGGGTCCATGATAACATTCCATTCCCCCCATTAAAACTAGGCTTGTTGAATCTACCAGGAACGGCCCCAACTGCCGAAAAACGAGACATTTCCTCCTCATGGTTGTTGGGCGCATAAACTGCAACGACTCGGAACGAACCACTTTTCACGGCAATATCGACCACGCTTAATCGGACCTCGGCATCGGTATGCACAAGGTCCACCTCCGCATTAAGAGTACGTCTAACCAGCAAAGAAACTCATCTGGCACTCCGGTCCCCATATGCTGAATAAACGACAGCACACACGCATCGACGCTGAAAACAAAGTAGGTCTCTTCGATCGCGGCGACATCCACGCCGAAATACAAGAGATCCCGGAGCAGGCCGGGAGCCTTACCTCGATCCCTCAAGCCCTTCGCATTCAAACAGGCTATCTTAATAAACATCTTATAGGCCTGAAAGAAAAGTTAAAAAAGAAAAAGACCTAGACACATACGGGCCGAAAATCTGCAGCGGATAGGACCCCCGACGGATTGTCCCAGGCTTCCTGTCCATATCTCTGCCGTCATGCGACCATCTAGTACAATGCCTCCGACGTCCGTGGGATATGTTAGCTTTAGAGCCCTATATAAAGCGGGATGGAATATAATGGGGGCCCTCCCGGCGCAAAACTTTTGCAATTTTTTCAAATCTGAAGATCCCATCTCCACCATTCTAATGTCTGGGAAGGCCTCCTTAGCCTCCCAAAAGTGATTCTATAGAGTTAATCTCCTCCCCACGTCCCTAATCACTGTTAGAACACCTGAGGCTTTCGGGAAATTTATTGGGTTTTCTATTGACACCCCACCGACCGAAGTCATTTTAAAGAGGGGCCTTAGAAAAGCTTTTTGTTGCGAGGGAAGGCCCTGCTTCATAGTCTTCCTGTCTACTTGACATGCCTTTTCCCTTCTAGGGAATGGCCTCTTCTTTTTCAGGGAAGTGCTAGGAAGTTCGGAGTTAGTCGGGGTAGAATCAGAAGGAGGGGTGTTGGAAGGAGGCTTGTTCGGAAAGTGGTTTCATCAGGGGAAGGGTTTGGGCTGGGGGAGTGTTGGGAAGTGGGGAAAGTGGATCCCTAATAACGGAACAAAAAAGGCTCCTTGTTTTGTTTTCCAGTTATTTGACTTGGACACTTTTCCCTCTTCCTCCTCTCTCCCTCTTTTTAAAGAGGCAGTCCGCGGTGGGGGCATCTCCTACATTTCCACTTCTTGTTGCTGCTCCTGTTGAGGGTCCTTATGCTGCATCTCCTGTGACTTTTACTTCTGCTGCCCTTGCTGATACTCCTGCTCCAATTGGGGCGCCTTCTGTTCGCCCTTTAGTTGCTGCTGACGCTGGTCACGTTTCTACTCATGCAGACGTTCTTTGGGTTTCTTTGGGGCGTCCTGCTGATGTGAGGGGGTGCAAAATTTGTTCCCTTCATTACTACTTCCGTCCACTCTCCAGGACCTTTTTTGTTACTTTGGAACTTGTGTCAGTGCTTTCCTTGGCCGTTGTATTTTCCGGTTGCGCTTCCGGTGTCTTCCCAGGACACTTTTTGGATAGATGACCGACCGCTCCACAGGCCCAACAGAGAGGGCATCGTCCTTCAACAGTCACGTAGATGGGACGTCCTTCACAAGTCAGTATATTTGGAATAGCCAAAAAATTTTTCCTGGTAACCGTTACCATGACTTCTACATCTTCAGTAGCTATCCCGGCCTTACTTTTAACGGCTGAAACACTGGCCACCACGCTAAATTTAGAAAAGAAAAAGCCCAAGTGGTCAAGTGAAATAAACAGCGGAACTCTATGCAGGATTACTTTAGTTTTCTTTGTTCCAATGTACTCCGTTTGGAGCCTCACTGACTTGGTTGATAATATGCTCCCCGCCGGTGACTTAGCTGCATCCTCTGATGCCAGCAGGATATCCCACATAGCTCTACTTCTTCGGGCTAAAACTTTAGCCCCAATGTTCAGACTTTTAATAGCTTCCTCCATCCTGTTATCTCCAATAAGTTTGCGAGTCTTGACATCTGTAGTTACCAAGGAGAGTGTTCACCGCTTTCAGTAGATATGGCACCGGTACCAATTCATTCTCCTTCACAAAATTTTCAAACTTCTCCGAGTGTTCCTTATAATATTCGAGTCGCTTTTGAGTTGGTTTATCACCTGCCCACACCGAAGGGGTTGCTGGTGTGGGTGTCTCCTCTTGGAGCTGGGACTGCGCTATAGTGTTGGCGTTGCCACAACATCGGTTGGAAAAACCGGTGAAACACAAAAGAAAGTCACAGAAAAAAATCTATGTACAATGGATAAAAAACAGCGATGAAAAAGACGTAACAACACTTACTTCCAGACAATGTAACGCACGGAAATTTCAAGGAATAACCGATGTAGAGACTGACATGCAATGAACGCGTTAGCCAAAATACACGAATTTTGTCCCCCGATTCGAGAACACCAATTGCATTTATATGCCGAGCATTTTTTCCATTCGTCGATAACTGGGAGAGGAGACCCAATTTTTGCATATCAAAATACTTTTATAGCGACTCCTGCGACAGACTTGTTTTTTTTTTAATTTAAATATTCCGTCTTCAGCATATCATGGCTTTTTGTTGTTTTGGTAAGTCATTTTTTTTTCGCCACATTTTCCGTCGTAGGATGCACTCGACGCGCCGTCGTTTGGTTTGACGAGTTAAGTCGCCGTTTTCTTCGCTATAATTAGTTTATGTTCTCGCACTTCTCCCCCATGAAACTATCTTTCTGTTTCTTGTTTCTCTTCCAGCTAGAAGCATTAAAAATTTAAATGCAACATCAATCACCATTTTCTCTCTCCTTGAACCCTGCTCTTTTATTGACTTTTCTTTTAAACAAAGTTTTGTCATTTTCATGCCTTCTCATTAAGCCTTTTCGTTTTAATGTCATTATCGCCTTGATTGGAATGAAATGATTTAAGAAAAAAAATTTCTAAGGTTTATTTGAAGTTTATTCAGGTCTTATTTCTTACACGTGGATAGTTTAACAATATGTTTCCGAAAATTTTTTATTTTATCTTGGTTCAAATCATAGATGAATGTCAAAGAAATATTCAACACTGTTTCTACGTAAGGTTTAATTTGAGAAAAGTTCAAAAGAAATAAAAGACAATGGTTCACGGACTTTTAAAGTAAGGATACTTTATGAGAGTTAAATTTGAGACGTTCAGCTCAAAGACAAAGAAAGAAGACAGTAAAAGGTTAAATCAGCCCCCTTGTGAAAGATGATGCATCATAAAAAGCTGACATTTCTGGAACACGAAATGAGAAAGAAAGTCTTGAAATATATGATACTCCCAGGGCTGATAGAGGGAAAAAGACAAGGGAAAGCAACGCGTTACATACTTAAATGTCACACATTTTGAAATGGACAAAGTCTGACAATTATTTTTGAGACATTTTTATCTTTATACATTCTTTTTATAGATAGAAATATTTAAGTAAATGCTCTGTTAATAATAAACAGTAATAAACACCATTTACGGGCCTGAATGTCCGAGAAATTTTCATTGAAAATATTCGTCCTCCGACAGGAATCGAACCTGTATCCTATACGGAACCGTCATATAGCCTGATGTGCTACAGAGGAGCATTTGGTTAGCAAGGTCGAATTTACTGTTTTTAAACTACAATCTTCCATGATTCTCTCACGTACATTCATATCTGATCGTGGTCGATCAAAATGTAAACAAATGACGTCACACATTATGAAATGGACAAAGCCCGACAATTATTTTTAAGCAAGTGGATGGGAAAACAGTGTCTTGGAAAAGTAACAAAAAGACAAATCTTATTGAGTGCTACAAGGAGCAGGAAGAGGTGGAGAGCCATAATCGCCTATGTCCGTAAAGGACACGGCACATAAAAGAAGAATCTTGCCGAAATATTAGAATTGAATAATTCATTTCGTTTGTAGAATTGAAAGCAAAATAAGACGTTTTTTGTTTGAAAGCATTTCCTCATGTTAAAAATGCAACACAACAAACTATCGTGTGGTACTGAGATAAAAAATAAACAAACAAAAAAATTCCACATGCGCCAGATTCTCCAGATCTCTATATACTCAGATTAATATGGGAATTGCGCCATAGAAAATATAACGATGTCCTAGAATATTTAATGCAATCACAATCAGAAGCGTTCTTACAAGATTTATCCGAAAGATGGCAAAAGGTTATACGAATCGAATGAAAATAATTTGACAGAATTACGATGTTATGAATTTATATGAAATATTATGTTGCAAATGTGCTTGTAAAATTTACAAAATTGATTAGATAGATAGATAGATAATGAACATAATGAGCTAGCTAGCTAGATAGATAGATAGATAGACAGAAATTTGTCTAAACTAGATAGATAGATAGAAATTTGTCTAAACTAAATAGATAGAAATTTGTCTAAACTAGAAAGGTAGATAGAAATTTGGCTAAACTAGATAGAAAGAAATTTGTCTAAAATAGATAGATATATAGATAACTCGTGTTTGTCCTAGTAGAAACCGCCAAATACTAGAAAAATTATGCAACCGCTACATAATGTTCCTCTACAAAACTTAATTTCAGATTCTTGAAACTCATATCCTTAAAATAAATGTTCATGTACACGTGCACACATATACAACCACACGGAACGTGTGCGATATGATAAACAAATGAATAAACTATAATGAAGTTAAAAAGTATTTTCCACATCAGAGAACATCCATAATCTACATAATTACCCCTGTGCTAAACTAAGTTTAATTCGATCTATCTATCTATCTATCTATCTATCTATCTATCTATGTTGGTTCATTATCCAGCTAGCTAGCTTGCTAACGATTTTTCTCCATTTTCTTATCTATCTATCTATCTATCTATCTATCTATCTATCTATCTATCTATCTATTATTTTTAAACTAAAGAACTTTGACCTCAATATGATCTTAAATGAGATTCTAAAATATCAACGCATTTATCCAAAAATCACCCAGAGAAAGAAATTTATTTATCCGTAGCTTTGTGTGTGAGGATTTCCACATGAGCAATTCACAAGTTCCGCTAAAAAAAAAAAACAAAAAAAACTAATACCAAATCAAAATAAACATATTCCTGTTTGTGCCAGAAACATGAAATATTACTTGTAGAAAATGATTCAGCGGCTTTAAATTCAGTGTTATTCTGATCTCGTGCAAATTACCAACCAGGGTTAGAGAGCCGAAGACAACCCTATTATTTTACCCATAGATGTGGGGAAAAGAGTTCCATTCATCGAAAGAACCAATACAATTTATCACATTTCCCATCCCATTTTAAGAGACACACACTTTCATGTTATTCGACCATCTTTTACATCAGACACACGCAACTGACACACTTTCACATGTTTAATTGTAGATCGCTATAAGAACACCTATCCTCTCCATATATATGTTTCCCGTAGAATCGTTTTAAAGAGATACACAACCCTAAATTAAATTAATTATCTACTACAAAATATTATAAGAGTTAACCTTATCGCCAACAAAACCAACTCACCTGCAACATCGAAATTACAGGTAAGCAATATTATCTCTGAATTCATATGTCCCTTAAGGAACTGCTTTCTAATCAAAACAAATACATGAATAATTCTGCGCGATATACCAGTCTGACCGTAGCTCAATTGGGACTTATTTAAACAAAGATATCTACCAAACTTCATTCGCCTCATCCAAGTGTAAGAAAAAACTAAAACAATGGAAGCACTAATAATTAAAAGAAAAAAAAACAAACACTCAGTAACGACAACTATGAACACGGCCATAATATGCTGACAGTGTTTGGAAAATTAAAAAAAATATATTCCTATCACTCTAAAGTCATATATAAAAATCTACACATTCAGTTCAAAATAAAAAAAAATCCTCGGTAATGGCTACGAAAATAGCCGAAAACGCTCTGATATGGAGAACATTATGAAAATTTATACGCACTTTAAGTCCAGAAAAGCAAACACTTATACGAACACAGGAAAAAGTAAATTAAAAAGCTTAATCGCAGTACCTTGTCAGTCGTCTTTGATGAAATTCATATAAAAGAGGATTGGTTCCCAAATACCCAATTTCATATGTATATATGAAAAGAATGTATAAACATAAAAATGTATTAATATATATATATATATATATATATATATATATATATATATATATATATAAAGAGCCATTATATTGTTCTTTTTAGTTTGTCACGTGGTCATGGTTGTTTTTGGTTTAAGCTATATATTCTGTTCCATTTTTTACCTTTTTGGCCGGCATTTCCCTGACGATCCCTTGAGGTGAAACGTAGGTAGGTTTGCCTGGCTCTTTAGGTTTAGATTAGGTTTGCTCTACTTCGTGTATTGAGCACTTTACGTACTTGCCTTTTACTCGTTTTGGAGTTTTTTTTCTTTGGAGCTTGAACTCTGGACGATTGTCTTCGTCTCAGTTTCATGTTCTTAATTCTTAATTTTTTATTCCTCATTTTTCCTTGGGCATTGGCTTGTTCAACTACAAGCCGAAATACCCAAGGTTTTTCCCAGCGAGTACCAACATTTATATATATATATATATATATATATATATATATACGAATGTGATGAGAACGAAAATAATATAATTTCTAACATCTACAATATTAATTCAAAAGAGGGCTCAATACCAAGAGTAGAGCAATAATTATTTATTATAATTTTCACATCCGGACAAAAAACTTACTCACTACAAAGATGCATTCTTGTTTCGATGCGCATTCATCTCAACAGCTGAAAACCAAAAATGTTACACACACACACACACACACACACACATATATATATATATATATATATGACAAAGTGTGAAAGGTTTTCGTGGGATGCGTTTCGTCTCTAAGAATTTAATCAGACTAGGTTTGTTTACGTTAATGCAACTGCACATGCGCACGAACGAGAAACGCTGGGAATTTTCAGTTTTGAAAATATTTTGATTTTTCTTTTAATAATCTGTTTTGGGTTTTATTTCTTTAATAATCTGTTTTGGATCCATAATCTCCCTAGTTTCATTTTCAGATCTGTAGAAGTCAAGTGACTTACCTGCCAACATGGCTGCCTCCTATTTCCTTGTAAAAGCTGATTTTACCTTATTTTATAGGAGAGCGCCTAATACACCAGTTGGGTTGGTCCATTTTGCTAGAATGGACCTTCCCAATACATTTGCATGAGGGGTCTTTGTTCAGCTATATATTTCTCCATAAATGACTCAAGTCAGTTTTGGCTTTGGCTACATTTGCCTACTTGTGTGCTAAACCTCTGGCAAACTAGCTAATATTCAACATGGCGCTGTGAACAGGATTCGAACCTGTGAGGGAATGTCCCATTGGATTTCGAATCCCTGGAAAATGGCACAGAGCCTCTGATGCTATTTCCCGCAATCCAGTCACTACAGTACAAAGCCTACTTGATACATTCTCCATAGAACCCTCCCTTATAGAAATTGATGAATCAGATGAGACTTGTGCAACAATGAGATTGACAGCCCTCACATCAATATCTCAATTAGATGATAATCCTGCCATAACTTCCCCTGACCACATTCGTTTTGCTGGTCAAGAAGACACACAATACACCCTATTACGGAAAACCATAGACAATGGTTTTCCAAACAGTCGTCAAGCAACACCACCTACAATCCGGGAATACTGGGAAGTTCGTAACCGCCTAAGCAATGAAAATGGTCTAATACTACTTGACAGGAGAGTAGTGATACCAACCTCCCAGCGCAAGAACATATTAAAATGCCTACATTCGGCTCATCAAGGAGTAGTTGGCATGAAAGCGCGTGCCAATGACTCAGTTTACTGGCCTGGAATGAATGCCTCAATTCGCAATTACAGGTATAATTGCATTACATGTTCAAGGAATGCCCCAAGTCTACCACATGAACCAATCCAAATGACACCTACACCTGAATGGCCATTTCAACAGATTGTAATGGATTTGTTCTATGTTAAATCCTTCACATATCTTGCTTGTGCAGACAGGCTCACTGGATGGCTCATTCTGTACCGCATCAAGCCAGGGCAAGCGGTTGCTTCCAGGTTGATTTCCATCTGCAGAGAAATATTCCAAACATATGGTGCACCTGAGGAACTTAGTACAGATGGTGGACCGCCATTCTCAGCTTACTCATTCCAACAGTTCCTAAAAACCTGGGCTGTTAAGCAAAGAATTTCATCAGTGGCCTATCCCCAGTCTAACGGACGTGCAGAATTGGCAGTCAAGACTGCAAAAAGACTCATAAAAGACTGCACAGGACACCAGGGTTCCTTGGACAATAACATGGCAGCACAAGCAATCTTGCAATATAGAAACACCCCTATCCAAGGCATTGGCTTATCACCAGCGCAACTCCTGCTTCATAGACGTCTTCGAGATTTTATCCCATCGCACCCACAGTTATATAAACCACACCCTGAATGGATAGCCGCAGCGCAAAAACGAGAACAGAGATTATCCAAACGCAATGCAGACCTCATCGAGAAGTACAACCGTACTGCACATGCACTATCCCCACTTTATAAAGGTGACACAGTCTCCATTCAAAACCCAAATAGCCATCGATGGGACATAGCTGGGCGAATAGTAGAGACACTTCCCAACCGTCAATATAGAATTAGAGTTGCAGGATCAGGCAGAATAACCCTGCGGAACCGTAGGTTTCTAAGGAAACTTGAAGCACCCATAATCAAGACCCCCATACCAAGCGCCATGCCTGTGTCACCTGAGCCGACAATTACGGATACATGCAGACCACATCAATCTGCCAAAGACTTGGAAAAAAATCCCCCTCAATCCAGAAGCCCCCAAAAACTGATTATAAAACAAAACAAGTTCCGCTGTAGTGGATGTGGTAGCCACAAGCATGGCATCCCAGGAACCAGCACCCGCCAACAGGCATGTCCTGCCTGGAATCAGACCTGTGACTTGTGTGGCATCCAAGGTCATTTTTCAAAAGTTTGCCGATCAAGAAATCGCTCTAGTCAAGTGAGAGGCTTCCAAGACGATGAAGCTAACATGGACAGTTTGATTGCACATGTAGAGTTTGACCAGGAGACAGGCTCATATGTGTCCTCTAACAAAAATAGTGTTGTTCAGATAGAAGCAACACTGGTCCCATTCTCTCCAAGGCCAGACCCCAGAAATCCTGAAGATATTCCAGGTAATCAAAGCACTCGTTTGAAAATCTTCCCAGATAGTGGGGCCACCATCTGCCTTGGAGGACCCAAGCACCCACATAGCATGGGTCTCAAGGAAAGTAACTTGATCCCATCAAAGAAAGTTATTCGTGCTGTGGGTGGCTCAACCCTTATAAGCCAGGGATGGTTGCCTATTCAATTTAGTGTTGGAGAAATGTCGACAAAGCAAGCATTGTACATCTGCAATAACATCGATAAGATATATTTTAGCAAGGCCGCCTGTATTGATGTTGGCATACTGTCTCCTCACTTCCCCACGCCTATGACTATGACAACCCACAGCAAATTAGATTGGACAACCAACGATCACACAGCAGCTGTCGAGCAAAAGCAACTCAGAAGATTTCAGCTATCAGATCGCCCTGAAGAAATCCCCTTTCCAGCAAACGAAGGAAATGTGGAGAACCTCAAAAAATGGTTACTGAAACAATTTGCTGATTCAGCATTTAATACTGATGGGCAATTCCCAGCCATGTCTGGTAAACCAGCACATATCCACCTGAAGGAGGGGGCAATCCCTAAGGCAAGACACAGACCAATACCAGTGCCATACCATTTAAAATAAACCAGCGTCCCAGGGCCCTACTCAATCACAGCCATCAAGAACGAGGATTCCCAGGGCGCTATCCCGACTACTCTCGTACAATCAGCCAGGCAATAGGGAATTAATTCCTCCCCAACGGCCAATATGCTTCCGCAATGGGGAGAGGAGGGAGATGTAGAAGTCAAGTGACTTACCTGCCAACATGGCTGCCTCCTATTTCCTTGTAAAAGCTGATTTTACCTTATTTTATAGGAGAGCGCCTAATACACCAGTTGGGTTGGTCCATTTTGCTAGAATGGACCTTCCCAATACATTTGCATGAGGGGTCTTTGTTCAGCTATATATTTCTCCATAAATGACTCAAGTCAGTTTTGGCTTTGGCTACATTTGCCTACTTGTGTGCTAAACCTCTGGCAAACTAGCTAATATTCAACAAGATCGTATTTCTAATAAGCACAATGTACATTTTCTTTGTTGAGGTTAAAAGTTTTGGTCATAGCGATGAGATCCCAATTTGCTGCAGGTATGTAGATATCTGTCATATAATTTTTACTATGTTGGTTTTGACATTATGTAAAAATTAATCATCCCGCAGGAATTTTAAGTAATTTGCACAAATTAGTGCAGCATTGACTCTCTACTAATTCTAGTAATAAAGATAATTTCAACAAATCTAAATATATAGATGCACTAATAAAAAGGAAGCACAAAGTGAATCTGGAATATCTTGACAATAATAAGACAAACAACAAAAGGCATAAACACAGAAAACGCAACATACTTTGGTTTAATCCACCATTTAAACAGTAATGCACATGACCAACATAGCTAAAAATGTCCTTAATTTAATCCACATAAACTACTGTTCAACAAGATTTCAACAAAAAAGATTAAAATTAGCTACATCTGTACAAAAGACCTTGAGCAGTATATAGCATAACATAATTTAATATTAAACAAATATTTAAACAACTTTAATATTACTGTCTATATTTCTGAGATGGGGTATTATGTACATTATTTAAATTATTCGGGCTATTCACTTCATCTTTGTCGCCATATTTATTACAACGTTTCGGCCTTTCAGTATCTGTCTATGTTTCTGTGATGACGTATTATATACACTATTTACATTATTCGGACTATTGCCCTCATCTTTGTCGCCATATTTATTACAACATTCCGGCCTTTCACTATCTGTCTATATTTCTGAGATGAGGTATGATTTACACTATTTACATTATTCTGAGTATTGTCCTCATCTTTGATGCCATATTTATTACAACATTCAGGCCTTTCATTATTTGTCTATATTTCTGAGATGAGGTATGATTTACACTATTTACATTATTCGGACTATTGTCCTCATTTTTGTCGCCTCAAGAACATATGGCATAGTGGATAAAGGCGTTGGTTATATCTAGTGACAAGATCCAAAGTGTGTGAGTTCAATACCCGGTTAACGCAGTGGAGAACTTTCAGATCAAACTGATAACTGACATCCATTAAAACATGGCACGTGCAACTAGAACAATCTACCCCAGTGAGCGAAATAAAGGATTCAGTTCGACATTCCAACCAGGAAGGACGGAGCGTACAACGGCCGAAATGTTGTAATAAATATGGCGACAAAGTTGAGGGCAATAGTCCGAATAATGTAAATAATGTTCAATAGTACTGATCAAAATTGTAATTGTCGAAAACATAGTACCTGTCCACTAAATTGTAAATGCATGAATAAAGGCGTTATTTACAAAGTTAGCATTTTATTCTGCTTCCACTGCCAACCATTGGGAAACCCTGTATTTCGATCATAAATTAAAACTTACCAATAAGAAATATTCAAATTACACGACACTCTCTAAATTTTTCTGCGAAATTATGACAGATAACTGCACACCTGCAGTAAATTGGGATCTCATCGCTATAACCAAACCTTTTAATATCAACAAAGAGAAATGATCTATTTTCAAACACACCGATAATCATAATCTGCTGAAGCAGCGAAATGAACTTATGATTACCTGCTGCCATAGAAGGAAATCTCTTCTGAAATTTGTTGATGATAGTTAAAGCAATTAACTTACCTTCTCTTTAATACCCCTACTGACCTGCCTCTAATATGTTTTTTATTTTTTTCCATATCCAGTTACCTCCCTTACATAATCTTAGCGTTTAACTGTTTTTATAAAGTAGCGTTCCTTTTTTATTTTTTTTAATTCGTTTTAATATTTTTTTATTGTTGCTTATTTCTTTTCTTTACCCTTTATTCTTTTTAACGACCCACGGTTTTTATTTAGTAACTAACAATTTTGTTTAGTTACTATTGCAGCAATCCTCTCCACTGGCTCAATACATATTAACAAATCAATATCCCTATTAAACTTACTATTAATAACTTTATTTTTCGGTATCTACCTATCAACACTCTATATTTTGAATACATACCCCAATATCCTACTATATTTATTATAATCTTTAATTTTTGAATCCATATACAGTTCGCCTTGGGTAAGACGATAAACTAAATCCGCGTCCTGGGTATGACGATGCCTCTGATAATACGTTTTTGAAAAAAATTATGTTGCTAGCTGTACGTTTTTTTGAAAAAAATAGTACCAGCTATACATTTTTGAGGAAAAAAAATATTAACAGAAATAGATTTTGACAAAACAAAAATATTACAAAAAAAAAAAAAAAACAAACAAAAAACTGTCGGTATTAAATGACCCATTGAGGTTGATGTGCCGTAAAACAAACCAAACCAAACCAAAACATTTACAGTGTAGCGTTGCTCCCATGGACTCAGAAATTAAAAAAAAAAAAAAAAAGAAAAAAAGAACCGTAATGGATATTTTGTAACTTTTTGTACCGGATGATTGGGAAAGCCCTGAAACTCTGAGTTATACTGTAAACGTAGGTATAGGTATAATTATTAATATATACTCTATAGCTCTGTTTAACTACATGCAGCACTTTTTTCTACGCCATGGATTTAATAGTTATTTGCTACATCTATATATATATATATATATATATATATATATATATATATATATATATATATATATATATATATATATATGTGTGTGTGTGTGTGTGTGTGTGTGTATGTATGCGTGTGTGTATGTAAGCAATTGATGGGATAAAAAAAGAAAAAAAAACTCAATAATTTGCCAATTCCCCTCCTGCCAAATATAGTAAAAAAAAGAAAGACATCAACCTGTTTGTAAAAGCAGAAAAGGATTCTTGTAATGCAACATATCAGAAAGTAGCGAGTATTCCATCTCTGAGAGGATTACATTAGCCATGTTGATTTTACAGTTTCGTAACAGACACCTGAGGCTGGCGACGCGTTTGATATTAACAATTCTATTGAAAAGATCAAAGCAACGGCCTACTTTAAAAAGAAGACTCGTGGAGCATGCCTATAGAAAAGCTTATGTGCCTCAATCCATATCGATCTGGGTAGACCGAGCCTATAAATTCGCGGAAGGCGGGGATGAAAATTTCTAGACGCGACCCACTTCCCGAAATAACTTCAAATGACGAACCATCAGATTTTTTTTGAACGGACTTTTTTGATCGAGTCGAGAACTATTCAACACCATTAACACACACACACACACACACATACACATATATATATATATATATATATATATATATATTATTTTTATTATAAGAGATTATGATAAAAATATGTTGAAGTCGCTATAAAAAAGCATGTTTCAATACTATGATTGTACCTCTTCAGGCGATTGTAACTGGTGATTAAATGATTTTTAAGGAAATTTACAGACAATGTCTTTTTTTTAATTTAAAAAAACAAAAGCTTTTTTTTCAATTTAAAATACAAAGTCTTTGTTTTTCAATTTCAATTTGACTCAATGCCAAATCAAAACGTTCTGTGTATGACGATAAACGTATCCAAGGTAAGATGATAAACTACGTCCAACAGTAAGACCTCTGATCAAGAGGCTTTCAGGAGCGTGGAACCACCTCTTATTAGGTTGGTGCAAAAGTAATGACGTAATAATGTCGTTTTTGACGTATTTTGAACGTCAAAAAACGACATTATTACGTCATTATTTTTGCACCAACGTAATAATTGCTAGTGTTTCCAGGCCCACCCTAATCCGGGGTGGTAGCACCTGTTAGGGTCCCAGCAATTGGAAAATAGTTAACCCTAAAACATTATAAAAGCGTAAAAATAGGTTTTAATACCAGAAATAATTTGTAAAAAATTATTACCAGAAATAAATATTTGAAGAAAAAGAAAAACTATTACCAGCAATACGTTTTTGAGGAAGAAAATATTAACAGAAGTAGATTTTTGACAAAACAAAAATATTACCAGGAAAAAAAAGTTGTCGGCATTAAATGACCCATTGAGGTTGATGTGCCGTAAAACAAAACACAACAAACCAAATCAAATCAAATTAGTAAAAGAAAACGAACGAAATGGTCTCTCAAAGATTATCAAAAAGTCATGACAACATTCTTCACCGCACTCGAAAATCCAGAAAAGAATACCACAAATTAGACAAACCAAATATGGAAAACTATGACAGGAAGTGAAATAAGACCTCATCTCAATCCAAACATACTTTCCAATGTCCGCAGAGTCATCGTACGAAACAAAAGACTCTCAAATGCAGAAATAGATAAGATAAAACTAGATATAAGACAGAATAAAATAACCCATCACTCAAACAGTAAAGAGTTGAAAGTAGAAATAAGTAATATGACAGACGATGTGGTAAAAACTAAAATAAATGAAATACGAAATAATAACCTCCCAGAAAACGAAATCGAAGAATCTACCTGTGATATAACCCGCAGTTATCCAGACGATGTCACTGAAGATGACTCCAACTACATTCAGGTAGAATTCCTTGAAAACCACAGAGATGAAATCACCGAAGCGAAAAACCATGTCATCCAAGTACTCTGTAGAGTAACTCTCACACAAATGTCAGACAGATAGAAGCTCCCAAGAATTCGTATGAGGGTTTTCGAGAAGGATTTACAAAGCATGAAGACCTTAGTATTTAAATATTACAACCTGTTACATATTTGGTCCTGTGATCAAATATTGTAACAGATTACCCAAATGAGCCTGTGATGATCCTCATCACACACACACAAACATATTTACACAAATTCAAATTATACAACAACAAGCATTCATTGGATAATAAATCAACACTACTGTGTAATGGACAATTTATAAATCGCAGCTATGCTACAATTTTATAACCTCTATATTTTCATGAAGTCGATTTCGTGCACTTTTTGGGAGAACCGGATCCCAGAAGCTTTTCGTGAGTCTCCCCAAATCAAGCTCGCTGATTGATTAATGCGAACCAATCAGATTGTCTGCACGTGAAGAGTGATTCTTCCCGCGCAGCCCTTCGGAGCCGATGATCTCCTATATAAGCAAGCAATATTCTTAGATAATTAGTGAGATTTCAGCTGCCAAACGAATCCACGACAGTTGAAACCATGCGCCAAACTTCTCACTCACGCCACCACTCACATACTGAATATTCCCTACACTCACATAATCTTTTTCCTTACACAGCAAAACTGTTGAAAACATTTATTACCATAAACTATCACGGCCTTCTTTATTTCAGTGAACCTTGGAACACAAATAATAGTTAAAGATCGACAACTCTTGTTTTACTCAATGCATGCTTTTCTTTCACATCCTTGTTTGTACATTTTGTTAAATACAAATTTTATATGTAATTGTTTTTGGCTTATCCGCTTTTTCTTCACCTCAGTTTGGTTTCCTAATCTAAGTTAAATTAATGTACTGAAGTCCACCACAAGCTGATCTACTAGGTTGGTGCAAAAATAATGTCGTTTTCTCACATAGTAACATATGTGGGAAAACGACATTATTTTTGCATCAACGTAATATTTATTTTTCGCAATTCTTCGAGCATATTTTACACGGATAAGACATCGCCACATATTTTTTGTACTGATTGTATAAATGAAAAAAGCTCTAAAAAGGATCCATATACAACGGCGATATAACAACAGAAGCAAAAATCCTTTAATTTGAAGGATGCGGGGAATTATTTCTAAACTTTGAATACTATTTTCTTTCATCAAAAACTTTTATCGCAAATTTCTTTCCCACTCAACAATTCCGGGTATAGCTTTTCAGGATTGCAGAGATTAGAAAAAAAAAAAAAAAATACAGAAGAAGATCAAATTTATCTCAGATTTAGTTAAGTGCGCAAGCTGCCTGTTAGAAGAAATCTACTCTATAAAGCGATATAACATGTAACAGATAAAAAGAATTCAAAGATTTACGCCGAGAGAAAGCCTTGAAATATTCAAAACAAATGTCGAAAAGGCGTCTGTTGAAATAAAGACAATATACTTTTAGGGCACCTCAAGGCGGTTTAATGGATAGCAAACTTGTCTAGCTAAATCAATTATGACTGAATAGTGAGTTCGATCCTAACTGGGTGTCCAGTATATTCGGCCTTGTGCCACATCTAAGTTACGCTCAGAAAATCATTTTGGGCACCTCAGCGTGGTGTAATAGTTAGCAAGCTTATCTCACTAGATCAGTTACGACTGAAAAGTGAGTTCGATCCTCACTAGTGTCCCATACTTTCGGCCTTGTGCCGCATTTAAGCTACGCTTAGAAAATAACTATATATCTTCTTCTATGCATCGTGTCCCTTCAGGACGTTGGTGTTTATTGCATTCCAAAATTTCTTGTCCTTTGAAGCTATAGATATATTTGGGTTTTTGTTATCTCTCTTAAATCCCCTTACGCCATTCATTTCTTCAAGCTTGTCAAGTAAGTGATGCGTTGTTTTTTTTTTGTTCTTCTTGACTTCAATCTGCCCTGTACGTATCAAATTTTTCAAGCCATATTTCCTCGTTATATGCCCCAGAAATGTCAACTGTATCTTCCTGGTGTTAGGTATCATTGTCCTTTTTGTTCCCATTTTCTCTAAAATCTCATTCGATGTTTGATCAATGGAATTCTCAGCATCCTTCTGCTATCAGAGAAAGTTCTTGCAAAGTTACAGGTACGTTGTACGTTTGGTTGGGTGGAGGGATATATAACCTTGTGGTGGTGTTACTGTAGCGATGACATCACTTATTTTCTTGACTCAAAAACTGACCGCTCATTCTCAAATTTGTAACAGCGTTATGTTGGTTGGTTGTTTTTCTTTAGCGGAATATTAACCGCTATGGGTTAGGGAAAATAATAAATGGTTTTAGTGATACAAATCTTACTAATTAATCCATATTTGTGAGGAGAAGAGGTGGATTAATACGTGGGTTAATTCGTAAGACATATCAATAAATTATTATTATCTCACATTAAAAAATTCTTACAATCTAAAAATATTTACGTCTTTAAAAAAAAACCTGCAAAGGGTTGATAAACCGTAGAAAATGAATCAATAAAAAACTGCATTCTTTAAGTTGAATATATGGCGAGACTTAATATTATGAACAACTAATACAATGCCAACACACTCAAACACTCGGTCACGATGACTTGTTTCATAAAAGTTCTATTTTGTGTTTATATATTCTTTGTATAGTCGTTTGTATATATGTATTTATTATGACATTTATTAGAATCTGGGCGGGTGGCCGTGTGAAATTGGGTAGATGGATCACTTGGGGCCGTCGATAGCTGTGACCAAGGCTTTCAGTGTGCTGGCATTGTTCAAATTGTTGATCACGTTAGATAACACGCCCTCTCCCAGAAACTGTAACTAAGGTCTGCTCAGCATATTTGCAGTATAAACCACATTTTGGCTCTGTGGGTGTTGAACAAACACAACTGTGCCTGAGAGAGTGTCTGCAATAGGGATTGGCTAGCCGTCCTAGTAGACGGGTAACCTCGAATACAAGTGGCCAGCTATTATATATATATATATATATATATATATATATATATATATATATAGAGAGAGAGAGAGAGAGAGAGAGAGAGAAATAGGGGGAGGGAGGGAGGGAGAGAGAAATGCTGAAAATTAAAGAAACTACTTATTAATAGAAAACAATATGTTAAAAACATTAGAGCGAAGCACGAAGTCAGAAGTCATCGTGACCGAAGCGTTGTTCAGATTGTTGATAATACTAGATAATTCGCTCTCTCCCATAAACTAAGGTCTGCACAGCTGCACAGCTGCACAGCTTAATTGCAGTATAAACCACAGGTTGCCTTTGCAAGTGTTCAACAAACACAAATGTGCCTGAGCGAGCATCAGCAATAGGGATTGTCTAAGGGTTCTGCAAGAAGCAATGATAAATGGTGCTAACGCATTTTTGAGTAATTTTTGTTTAATTTCATATTCGTAATTTTGCCCTGGTTATTGTAATAAAATGTAAACGAGATAGATAAATAATGATTTTTATGCAGGGGTTCTCTCAGACATGACAATTACTTCAAGAGAAAAAAGGTTCACAAAGGTGGTCACTCGCTTCTGTTTAATGTTTTTATCATTTTACTTTGTATTAATTAAATTTATTATTGATTTTAAGTAGTTTCTCTAATTTTCAGCATCTCTCTCTCTCCCTCTGTCTCTCTCTATATATATCTATATCTATCTCTCTCTCTCTCTCTATATATATATATATATATATATATATATATATATATATATTATAAAGATGTTACATACGGACAAACAAGTACTCACCAAAAAGATGCATTTTTGTTTCATAGCTACCTCATCTGTCGAGATGCGTTCGCATCGAAACAAAAATGTATCTTTGTCGTGAGTACTTGTTTGTCCGTATGTAACATCTTTATAATAAATAACTATTGCTTTACTCTTTGTATTGAGCACTCTTTTACATTATTGCTATGAACGCTTGAATTTATATTCTTTTCGTTCTCGTTATGTTTAAATATATATATATATATATATATATATATATATATATATATATATATATATATATATATTGTTAACGGATAAAAACTTTTAGAGCGTGCGGTCGCAACTAATGATAATAATAAAGAACTGATCCGACATGCAAATTTTCAGGATAACAGCTGAGACATTACTCTATTGAACAATTTAGTTCATGCCACATTGACTGATAAACTCCTACAACAATATATATATATATATACTGTCAACAACAACAAAAACAACAACACATCTACAAGATCCAAATTACAGACAAACAATATTATTAATGAATTTTCACCCACCGTAAAGAACTGCGTTCCAGATCAAACCAAATTCCTGAATAATTATATTGGGCATACCACAACATGCCTATCAAGAAGACTCACGTTACATCTCACTGATCATAGGTCAATTAGTGCCAAATTTAAATAAATGAGGAAATTTACCAAACTCCATTTGAAACATTCTTTTAGAAAAAAGGAACAAAATAGCCTTATTCGCATGTAAAAAAAAAAACAAAAAAAAAACAGTTAAAAATAATGAAAGCATTAATAATAAAAGGTAAAGGTCAATGACCAATAATATCAGCTACGAACACGGCCACTACGTGTTCATTGTGCTTGGATCTTTATATAGTGAAAAATAGAAAATAATTCCTTGCTAATGACTAATAGAATAACTGAATGTGTTGCAATGAACAAATATATTCTCCTATGACTAACTCTATCGCATCTACAGCCATTCTCAAGGATTAACTTTGAACATGGACATAATGTCTTGACCATTTTATAAAATATAAATACAACAAACTATTTCTTTTAATCCTTGAAAATGTCTAAACGTATAGCCGACAGCGCTCGGATAGAAAGAACATTCGGACAGTTTTTATATAATTTATCATCGGAAAAGAAAAAAAATTATCAGATCGCATGAGAAATTATATAAAAAACTAAATAAAAACACCTTGTCTGTCGTATTCAATGAAATGTGCATATATATATATATATATATATATATATATATATATATATATATATATATATATATGCATACAATTTTGAACATTATTTCATCGTGACTACTTTTTCTGATTTTTATCGGTCAAATAAAAATCCGAATAAGTAAGCAGGCGGAAAAAATTTTAAATTGTACATTTTTGACACTTATATTGAACTTTCTTTTTAAATTATGTTTTGAAATGTTTTATTGTGCACGAGAGAATCTGTTGCAGGATTTGCAAGAATTGAAGATGTGTAATAGTAAGCGGAAGTCAAATATTATATCGGAAAAAGAATATTTGAAGGTACAGATTGCAAAACATTAATTTACTTTTGATTAGCCGTTTTTTTTTTCCTGGAGAACAGTGGAGTAATAAATTATATATCCACTCGCATTGAGGCAAGGGAGACCGAGTTCGAATTCCAGTTGGGTTTATTTCATTCACTTACGTGCGTCGTTGGTTTATTTGTTTATCGGCACATCAAATATTATGGGTCATTTAATTTTCTTGAGAGCATTACTAATTTCGTTTCCAAAAAATGCTTTGCTGGTAATATTTTTTTTCAAAAATGTATTGCTGGTAATTTTTATTTAATTATTTTGATTTTATTTTAGCATTAGTAATTTCGTTTTCAAAAGATGTATTGCTGGTAATATAATTTTTTTCAAAATGCATTGTTGGTATTATTTTTTTTTTCAAAATGTATGGCTGGTAATTTTTATTACTTACAAAAGTGTATTGCTGGTAATTTTTTACTATGAAAATGTATGGCTGGTATTTTTACTATAAAAATGTATTTTTATTCTTTCATAGTGTTTTGGTCATGGTTTGGGTATGAACTATTTGTCCATAGTTGAGATCCTAACATGTGCTACCACCCGTGGTCAGGATGGATCTGGGAACAACAGCAATTAAGAGGTGGTTTCATGCTTTACAAAAACTTCCCGATCAGAGGCCTTGCTGCCGGATGTAGTTTGACATCATATCCAGGTGTGACACTATTTGGCTTGCTAAAAAAAAGAAAGAAGAAAAAAAAAGAAAGGCGAGAATTAAATTTAGGTGATAAGAAGCCATCACGAAAAGGACACTAAGCGGTGTTATTTTTCTGACAAAGAAAAGTGGTAAAATTTTTATTTCCATTGTCGAGAAAGGAAGATACTGGATTTAATCTGATTTATGTTACGGGGCGGGTGAAAATTCAAGGTTGGTCAAATGACCTACAGGGCAGAATTCTAAATAAATCAAAATTAATTAAGCACCCGCTGACCGAAGAACGAAAATGTCCATTGGACCACACAGAGTTACAAAAAACAAAAGACTAAACCATTAGTTATCTACGGAAAGGTCGTTTGGAAAAGGCATCTGTTGTGCGCCAGAGTCTGGCTATGATAAGAAAATTATTTTTAATTAACGCCAGATTGCGATCTCATCACATGACCACCCACTTAATGCTGGCGAGAAGCTGATTGACGAATTCCAGGTGATTCGGTTGAGATAAAGAGTCTAGGGTGTGAGGTCTCCTCGAAGAGAAGAAAGAAAAGGAAAATAAAAAGAGGAAAAAAAAGGGAAGATAATTTTTTTTTTCTTTGAGCAGGATTTTTTAAACCGAGGCTAGTCTGGCCACACCCACGCCGCTGAGCGCCCATTGGCTGAATGGTGACGTGAGCGTTAGGTGGAGGTAAGCATGTGAAGAAGGAGGGGAGGCCTGTTGTGCCCCCCTGAAGGGATAGGTGTGAGATGCTACTGTGAGAGAGAGGGGAAACCCGTTGACACCCTCTGAGGTCATGGTGAGATACCAATATGAGAACAGAAGAAGGTGGGAAGACGGAAGACCGCAAACAAAGAAGTGGATTGTGGGTTTAGAATTATCAAGGAACCTCAAACCCCGACAAACCCACCCAGGTTTTGGTCGGCGTCTATATAAGCAGAGTACCAGTTCGAGTTCAAGTTGCAGTTGGGGTTGGAGACAGACAGGCAAGCAGTTGCACCCGCCTCGAAGAAGCTGACTAAGATTCGCGCAAATTCCGAACTCAATTTCTAACCAAGAACAATTTATTTTTGAAGAACGACTTAGACTCACACCACCAAAACAAGTTTTACGAATATCACCTGAAGATACACCAAGAACCAGTTTCTTAAAGAACAAACAACTTAAGATGTTAAGACTCGCCTAACAAACAGAAAGTGTCACGGATTCATATAGCGGGTTGGGAAGTAGACGTAGTCCTGTATCCAGCAACCATATATAAAATATTGTTATCCTTTTCTAACACATTTGAACTTTTCGAGTTATCTTTTCTTTTACATATACTTGTGCGATATCACCCTTGTTCGAACTCGGCTTGCATTACGGACCGGCGACTGATTGATTTCGTCTGCCTAAGATCAATTCACAACGTGGGTAGGTTAGACTGGAAATCAAAGCAGTTACTTCAGTAACCAGACGTTGGAAGCGAGCTGGGAACGACAAGACTGATACCGAATCTAACCAGATTCCCATCTGAATCACCAAAAGGTTAGAACGTCACATTTGGTGCCGCGACCAATACAAAGCCAGTTGGCCGTCACAGGACAGGATAGCACGACGGACGCGGCTAGATAGACGTCACATTTGGCGCAGCGACACCGGGGGGGGGGACGTCACACAGGACACGATACCCTTGGTATGAATCCATCTGTTCTTGCCCAGCTATGGTAAATAAGGAAGAAGAATCAATGATTGCTTCATCTGCCCTGGGGTATCCCTGACGATTTAAATCTAAAATAAAATCATCACTAAGTATACTTAAATTTCTGTTTAAAACTAGAGTGCGGGAATGTTTTCGAAAAAAGAATTTTCACTCGGATTTTTTATCATTTTGTTGGCAGCTAAAAGAAAGCGCTATAACGAGGCTTCAAACATTATCAATGCTGAGATCCGGTTGGTTGAAATATGCAGCTAAAGTGAAATTGATTTTTTCAGTTTTTTGATTCGATACAACGGAATCAAAATTTCCGTACCTGTTTCAGTGATGTAATTAACTTTGTTACATAAATTGAAAAAAAAAAAAAAAAAAAAAAATTAGATATATTTTCCCTGACACAAATCAAGTTTAGTTTTCGTATGGTTTTGTTGCTTTTGTTTAGCGACATATCAACATCGGTATGGGTTATTTAATGCCGAAATCTAAATATTTTGAACGTAACATTATGGTGGCAACTACATATATTTGGTACATAATTTTATACTTTCAGGATAAGAGTATATTTTAGAGATTTATAGTTTGTAGATTATGCACTGTAGGTGTTATATATTTTATTAGGTTGGTTCAAAAATAATGTCGTTTTCTCACATATGTCATTATGTGAGAAAACGACATTATTTTTGCACCAACCTAATAGTACATACCTAGTATGGTAGTTTTTGTTTCGTTTCTTGACATATCAACACCGCTATGGGTTATTTAATACCGAAATCTAAATATGAAAATTTAAACATTATAATTCATTCAAGAGATTGACACTATTTCATATTAACTCAAAAGTACTTAACTCCATTTTTTTACCAAATAATCTTGCAAAATCAAAAGGGCCGTGGGATGAAAACTTGATTCTGCTTACAATAAATTAGATTAATCATAGAAAACAGTTTTTATTTTTTTTATATTTTGACAATATATACAATGTCTTCTATAAAATGTAATGATTATCATTTTGTAATAAAAATGGACGATTCATCATTTTACTATAAAATGGATTGATTGTCATTTAGCAATGGAAGTGAACTGTTCGTCATTTTACTACGAAATGCATTCATTGATATTTGAAAATAAAAAGGAACAGTTCGTTATTTTACTATAAACGGGTTGATTGTCGTTTTTCAATATAATTAAACTGTTCGTCAATTTACTATAATATGGATCGATTGTCATTTTGCAATAAAAGTGAACTATTCGCGATTTTACTATCTGGAGCCCCTCCTGTTTGCCTCGGGGTTTTTGAGGCTCCAGAGGCGGATATGCAAAATAATTGGCCCTGTTCTGGCATCTCGTCTACAGTCACTCTCTCACAGACGCGCCGTAGCCTCTCTCTGCCTTTTTTACAAATATTTTCATGGCAATTGCTCCGAGGAGCTGCATTCGCTGGTTCCCAGACTTCATGAGTTCAAGCGCCCTACGAGGCTGGCATCCCGCTCTCACCCTTTCACTATCGAAACTCCTAAATGTAGCGGTCTCTTCTACTCGAATAGCTTCATGTCTCGCACCTCTCGCCTGTGGAACTCCCTTCACTATTCCAGTTTCCCTGAGAGCTATAATCTCCGACTATTCAAATGTAATGTCAATCAACATCTCCAGTTGCCTTGATCTATCCACTATCCTTCTCCTCATCCTTTCCTCTATCACTCCTATTTGATCTTGCTCCAAATCTTCTGAAATCCCTTGCGTCCTAGTGGCTTCCCGCCTTGCTTGGGGTGAAACGCTTAAAAAAATGGTTTGATTGTTATTTTGTTTTATATATGGTTGATAATTTCATTACAAGAATTTATTGTTGGAATTTTTATTGTAAAAATGTATTTTTATACATTCATAGCTCTTTGATTTTTGTTTGTGGGATCACTATTTACTCATAGCTGGGATGCTAACAGGTGCTACTATCTCGGGTCAAGGTGAACCTGGGAACAATAGCAATTATGAGGTTGTTCCACGTTCTTCAGAATCTGATCTTCCTGATCAGCGACTTGCTGTTGGATGTAGTTTACTGTCATAGCCAGGTCACTGGAACAAATCAAGGAAGGCTGGAGGCGACATAATATGACTGCGCTAGGGGGGGGGGTAAAATAATATCAGTGATATGTTTAAAACTTGGCATCGTACGAACTCATATCATAGCATGCAATATTCAAGAGCCATCGCTCGAGATTTCGCTCTTAAATGAGGATTAGGACACTTCGACGAGGCGTAATAGTTTGCAAGCCTTTCATCACTAGATTAATTACGATTGAATAATGAGTTCGATCCTGACTAGGAGCTCCACATTTTCAACCTTGTGCCATATCTAAACTACGATTAGAAAATCATTTGGGCAAATCGATGAGGCGTAATGGTTGGCAGATTAGTCTCGTTAGATCAATTACGACTGCATGACTCGATCCTCACTGGGTGCCAATGCATTCTCTATTTTGCCACAGCAAAGCTACTCTTTGAAAAATCGCCATCAACGGACGGTTAGCTTACAAGTATGATTACCAAGGAAAATTCAAGGATTCACTAGACAGTTTTTTTCATCGCTGAGCTCTTGCCCTAAAACAAGGATTCGGATGCAAGAAAGGCAGGAATTGCTAATGAGTTTGCACCCTGCTCAGTGCCTAGCTTTGAGCAGTTTGCAAACGCTCAACTCGTATAACTATCGACTTTAAATCCATTTGAAGTTCCTTAATTCAGTGCAAATACAACACATAAATTATAATTTTTATTACACAAAATCGAATGATCTTTTAAAAGATTTCCTTTGTGATTTAAGGCAGTTAATCTTAGATAACTGTGAAAATAAATTATTTTTACACCAGGAAAAGATTACAAATTATTTCTGGCATATGGTATCATATTAGCGACAATTTAATAGAATAATTAATGCCATCATTTCTAAATTCTTCATTTGGGAATCCATTTTAAAGAACATAAAAGTTGGATCAAGAAGAAAATTTCGATATGCATCTATTTCTATCTCTCTCTATCACTCTATCTGTATATATATATATATATATATATATACATACACGCACAGACACACATACATCTACACACACATACACACACACACACACATATATATATATATATATATATATATATATATATATATATATATATATATATATATATATATATATATCTTCACCCCCTCACCTTGTCTTCGGTCTCTTAGATTTCTTTTACATATTTTCCTCAAAATATTTTCTTGCGTTTCACCTTATTTTTTTCTAATTGTATTTCTCTTAACGTTCTTTCTTTCTTTCTTTCTTTCTTTATTTATTTCTTTCTCCTAATTTTCTTTTTCATCAAAGTCTCTTTTTTCTCCTTTTCCCTCATAGTTTTTTTTTAACTTTCTCTTACTTTTCGCTTTTAGTTTGATCGCTTATCTTTTTCTTTTCTCTTTTTCATATATTTCTTTCTTTCTTTCCTTCTTTCTTTCTTCTAATTCTCTTTTTCATCCTTCTCTTTTTTCCTCGTTTTCCCTCTCATGCTTTTATCATTCTTTTCCTATTCTCTTATAATTCTATCGTTTATCTTTTTCTTTTCTTTGTTTCAGCTTCATTTCCTTCTTTCTTTCATTCTTTCTTTTTCTCTCTTTCTTTCTTTCTTTCTTTCTTTCTTTCTTTCTTCTAATTCTCTTTCTCATCATTCTCTCTTTTCCGCATTTTCTCCTTCATGTTTTTATCTTTCTTTTACATTTTATACTTTTTTATATTTCGAGCACCTCTGAATTTAATCTTCTTGATGTTTTTAGTACTTTGCATGACCAGTTAATGTTTACACTCCCTTATCATATAACCCGATGACTTCTTAAGTGCACATTTATTTTTGTCTGGACGCTAGTTGGGCTTTCCTCTCCATTCTTACTTCCGGCACTCTTGCCCTTTATTCTTTCCGGCTATGACGGACCCATCTAACCAGTCAGTTTCCTCAATTTACTTAATTTGACCTCCATTACTTGATTTTTGGCTCATGTTCCTCTAAACGAATCACTACTATTGTATATAATGTAAATTAATTTTGCATTAATTTTAAGTGTGTCGTTTGTTGTCCTCTTGTTGACCTGTCAGATTTCAGGTTTTTTATTTTTAAAATGTTAGTGGGCCTCTTGTGAATCATACTTATTTGGGGCAAACCGAGGCTATATTATATCGCGCCACCCACTCCTGGGAGTTCACTAGATGACAGAAAGTATGGGACACTTAGTGAGTATGGAACTTCCATGGAATATAGTCGTGCGAACTACATTCCTTAGTTCCACCAGTCCTAACCTTTACGGCTAGGACCCGCCATGCCACGCCCATTTGAGCAAACCACCCACATTCCCCCTGCATTCCATTGGCGAGAAGTAAGTTTCACTCAAACAGCTTCTTCCCGCGAACCCCAGCCCCATGAAAAAGACTCCCAAGAGGATGCTTTCCCGATCACTACAATCTTAATCTGTTCAAGTCTAGACTTAACCATTATCTTCCCCTCCTATCTGTATAAACTACCCCTTAACGTAACCCTTTACTTTGAGTGACCCTCGGGCCTTGTACAGGGTGAACCTTACTGTAAAAAAAAAAGAAGAAGAGAAATTGATCTAACGAGACAAGATGGCTAACCATTACACCACGCCGAAGTGGTCAATGTATAGCGATTTCTAAGCCACCCAGTAAGGATCGAACTATTCAGTCATAACTGATCTAGCAAGACACGCTTGCTAACCTTTTCACCACATTGAACTGCCTCAATCTGTCAAGTTCTCCAAACCCGCTTTCCTCATTATCTGCCGTAGAAATTTCAATTGTTTCTTCCCGATTTAAAATATATCTTTTTTGTTTCCATCTTCCATAAAAACTACTCGTTATTTCTATCAGTTCATGGAATTGTCAGCATCCTTCAGTAGAACCACATTTCACTTGTCTGAAATTTCTTCTTCATCCGTGAGAAGCATTTGCTGTTATCGGGAAGATGCAGCGGACCAATCGAAGATTACAGTGAAAACGTTTCTTCGCAGTAATTGTGATGTCAAAAGAGTTCTAATGACGATGTACTGACGTTTCGAATATTTGTGTCGACATGATTATAAGAAACTATTGACAATTATGTAAATTAAATAATTAGTAACTTTAATTCTCACTTATTTATTACCAATTCAGATAATAAAAGTCTGGCAAATCTGGCCCTTTGTGCTCGCAAAATCACGGACTCTCAAACAAACGTGTTGACACCCGCCATTAGTTTAACTATCTTCACTTGTCTGTAATGTTTATTGTTTTAAAAAGCGATGATTAGAATTGAAATAAACCCTAAACATATGAGAGTTGATTTATACATTTTCTTTGTTCTTGTGAACTGGAAATAAGACACTATTTATTTATATTGTTTATTGGCAATGGTTGGCAAACATCGACTAATTGCCAATATAATTATAACTTTATAAAATAGTAGATAATAAGGATTTCTTTACAGTTCATTCATATATTTTAATAATCTAGTAAATGTTTATACATTTATGAATAAAACATTGTCTATATATTTATTTCTTTATAAATTGGTAAATGATAAATGTTGAATTGCATTGCATTGGCATTACATTATTTTTTAGAATGTTGTAAATATCATTTTTTTCTTGTAAATAAACCAGCTCTCTAATGATACTGGGGTCCTTATGCTGCTTATTAATGTCTTATTTGATTTCATACTGGTCCGACAGGTGACAGGTGAATCTCCGTGTGAGTGTGGATGTGATGTATCCTATGTAAGACATTTTGTGATTTTTATCTACAGAGTAAAATTTTCCAAGTGGGCTAGTATATTTATATACAACATTGGTCTTATATTGGGGGATGGAAGTTTGTGGGTATATTATTTTTAATAACTAAATTACTAGTTTTGAATTTTTTACAGTAAGTAATGAATCTGATGTATTTATTACTATCGATAAGTTTTATGATTTTTTAATGTTTTGTTAATTTTGTACTAGTTGTGCATTTGATTTTGGTAATATATATTAATAGCATTATTGTCAATATGTTTCTGACTATTTTTTATTGTTAAAATCTTTGAGGTTTAAATGAAATTTGATTTGCTTGTCGACTATATAATTAGGGTAGCCATTATTGATAAGAGCTTGTTTTATATTTCTTTAAGAAAAATATTTTGAATGAGGAAATGTGTTTAGAACTTTGGATTAGGTTATTAATAACAACAAATATTTTCAATAATATTTTGACTTAAAGAAATTTTGAATCATAAATATAGTATTTTTTCCATTTTAATCGGCATTACCCCAAGCAAGGCAGTACAGCCACTGGTGCGCAAAACGGTTACAGGGTGTCGAGGAATTAGGAACAGGAATATTAGTAATGAGGTGAAAGAAAAGAGCAATCAGGAGGACAGTAGATAGCGATTGTTGACACTGGATTTAAATTTTTGTAGATTAAAGTTGGTTAGAAAGCATGGAGTCGGAAGGGTGTTCCACAAGCGAGAAGTGCGAGATAAGTAACTAAGTATAGAAGTTACGGCCATATCGAGTTAGCTCAACTGTAAATTGATGAGATCTCGCTACCAGTCTAGCATTGTGCTTAAATTTATACAGTCTAGGTACGATAGCTAAGACCTAATCTGAACAATTGCCATGAACGTATTTATAAAAAAATCCACAGAGGCAACCTTACGGCGGTGGGCAAGTGACAGAAGACGAGATGCCAGATCAGGACCAATAACATTACTGGTTATTCTTTGTGTCTTTTAGAGGAGTCCAATGAAAATAGCAGAGGCACCGATCCACATATGACAGCAATATTCTAAGCATGGACGAATGGTAGACTTAAAGAGAGAAAAATTGTCTCGCCCGATACAATGAACCGATTTTCTTAGAAGCTGAACTAGCGAAGGAATCAATGTAAACTTTCCACATCATTTAAGCGGAGAATGTTAGCCCGAGAAAGTGCAATGAGCCACTTTCTTGGAGGATAGCA
>OZ010588.1:105421549-105616549 GCA_963932145.1 Acanthosepion lycidas
AATACCTCATCTCAGAAATATAGACAGATACTGAAAGGCCGAAACGTTGTAATAAATATGGCAACAAAGATGAGCACAATAGTCCGAATAATGTAAATAGTGTACATAATACCTCATCTCAGAAATATAGACAGATACTGAAAGGCCGAAACGTTGTAATAAATATGGCGACAAAGATGAGGACAATAGTCCGAATAATGTAAATAGTGTACTTAATATCTCATCTCAGAAATATAGACAGATACTGAAAGGCCGAAACGTTGTAATAAATATGGCAACAAAGATGAGCACAATAGTCCGAATAATGTAAATAGTGTACATAATACCTCATCTCAGAAATATAGACAGATACTGAAAGGCCGAAACGTTGTAATAAATATGGCGACAAAGATGAGGACAATAGTCCGAGTAATGTAAATAGTGTACATAATATCTCATCTCAGAAATATAGACAGTTACTGAAAGGCCGAAACGTTGTAATAAATATGGCAACAAAGATGAGGACAATAGTCCGAATAATGTAAATAGTGTACATAATACCTCATCTCAGAAATATAGACTGATAGTGAAAGGCCGAAACGCTGTGATAAATAAGCCGACAAAATTGCTTGTAACAATGCACATTCTTTTTTTTCTGAATTTCGTCAGCCTCATATTTCAGACATAGAGTTGTCTGGCAATCCTCCACTAATTCTTGCAGTGTAATATTACTGTTTTGTTCAATTTTCGTAACCATTTTTATTAGTATTTCAACATCTTTTTAGTTGTTAAATCTTGAACAAAAATTAAATCTTTGAACATTATTTAATTTATTCTAAACTTTTCATACTTTTTGTTGACAAAATATTAGTCCTGCTTTTTCGTTAGATCCATTCAACCCCAACAGAGAGCTCTTGACTATAAAAATTTTCTTCAAAATGTGTACCGTGTCTTCAAACCCGATTCCGCCTGTTTTTTTTTCTCGGTAATATGTACTTGCAGTATTTTTCATACTCTATCGGAGCTATTTTCCTCAATAACAATACTGTTTTTTTCTCATCATCCCAGCAGCTGCAATGCAGACTGAATATTTGTTCATATCTACGAAAGTCCGCAGAAAAGGTCAGTCACTCATCTGGATTTTATACATATTCTGATATAGTATTTTGAACAGTGTCTGGAGTAAGAGACGTTGAAATTGTTTTTGTTTTTTTCAGAATTATATCCAACAACTCTTGTTGCTGTTTTTGTAGTTATAGCAAATGTTGATGTTGCTGTTTGTGTTGTTGTTGTTGAATTTCAACTATCAAAGCCAGAATTTGCTCCATATTCGCAAGAATATTTTTCCTGCACCCAAGAGAAAACTTTCTTTTTCTTCTACACAACAAGAAAAAAATTTTTTTTGAACCAATGTGGTTAAAATTATTGTGGTCACCCGTATCCCAAGCAACAAGTGTATTTTTCCGTACTTGTTCCCCCAGTATTAGTTTTCAAAATCCTTGTAAATCCAGTTAAAACTCGTATGAGTTCCTGAATCCACCTTATATAATATGTTATATAATCGTAAGAGTTTCGAATCCTCGTAACCAGGGTTCAAAATTACCTGAGCTTCGAATCCCTCGTCGCCATTGTTATAACGCGCTTCGTAGCGCTTATAATGTATGCAATGCTTAGGCAACTTATTGTGATACGTGTATTAATTAATCTGAAGTCTGACTCAAAATGACTTCTTTTTCCTCTAACCTGGAGCACTTAATTTATAGACGAATTCATATAGTTACCGGGATAGACTATTTACTACATAACACGTTAAAATTTTCCTCCGTCTTTACCATGCGCCCATAGCCTAGGGGTAGAATCTCTGCCTGATACCAAATCGCTCGGGTTTCGATCCCGGCTTAAAGCAATCGGACGTTTAGCCACACTAAGGGTCTGTGATACAGCGAACTAGTCTGTCTGTGGATGACGAGATTATATATATATATATATTTTATGCGTTATACTTATAGATACCAATATTTAAGTACTGTATTAACTGTATTAACAACATTCACTGACCTGAATGTAGGTAAACGGTATAGCATGTCGTGCTACAGGACGGTTCTGTGTAGGATACAGGTTCGATTCATATTTTCTTTCAGATTTCTGGGACATTCAAATATGAAAAGACACGAAGAACACTTAAATACACATCCTCCCTGAAAATGACTAACGTAGGGACAGAAAGTGCTTGGGACACTGGACAATCCTGATAATTTTTACAATCCCTTACTTCCACCAAACGTAAGAATGTTGGAAAAAGTAAATAAGAAATTCATCAAATATTTAACGAAACATGTTTGAAAGAAAGTTTGATGTCAAAATATACATTGTGTGGGACTCTTCCACCTACTATAAGATTAGTAAGAGGGAAGGCCTTGGGGGAACAGTCGGCAGAGAGGAACTCGGACGAAGCTTTACCGCAGGGCAAAGATTCGTCAGGGGAGGTAGTCAGTCCCTGAACCCGTTTATACGAGTTCAAAGGGAATATTTTTGGCCGAGCCTACGGGATAGGAGAAACCCACGTTAAACTCGGCCTTGTGCCGCATACAGTCGCATAGATTGTTCATTACTGTCAAACTCTCTGCCTTGAGCAGAGAAGAAATCGGACGATGATTTGCCGAAGGGCAAAGTTTCGTCCGGGGATGTAGAGAGAACCTGAACCCGTTTATACGGGTTCTTGGGGAATATTTTTGGTCGAGCCTACGGGATCGGAGAACCACCGGTAAATTCGGCCTTGCGCCACATACGTCCCTCGTGGGGGAGGCTGTTAAATATTGACAGTCGAATAGATTGAACGCTGGGTCAATTAGTCGTGTAATACTCTTCTGTTGTACTTACTGTTTAATATATAATATATCTGCAACACTTGTTTTGTTATTTCTTTAACTATTTACTTGGTCACAACAATATATATATATATATATATATCAGACATATTTTTGAAGACTTTCTATCAATTTTTCTGGGAAGGAAATGCCTCACTAAAACATTTTTGCTGTACCCAGATAGACACCCAAGCACTTTGAAATGTTGCATTAGAGTTTCCAGCGCGAATGCCAAGCAGTACAGCGAAGTGAAATGCATCATGGTGCTCTTTTTCTCACAGACGATTCCCAACTAACCCTACTATGCTGTTCACTCGACAAAATAAAAAATAAACAAATTAAAAATATAAAATATACCCATTGCACCATATATTATATTAGTTCTAAAAATAAAACAGTTCGGAAGAAGTTTCTTCTTGGGACTCTCATTCATTTGTCCATTCTTATCCGTTAGTATGTGAGACCCTGGCCAGAATCTCGTCTTGGTTGACTTGTCAAGTCTACGACTTCATGAAAATAAGGGTTATATCTGAGTGGAATTTGGTAAAGGAAACTGCTCAAAAGACGTCGATGATTCCAGTATACTTGCATTGTTCAAATATTGTTGGTTCTTTATCTGTTGAAGAAACATAAAGAGATAATAATGTGAAAACAACACAACCCCCTGTCGCTTACGACTGACTATAGCGATGGTATTTACAATTAATGAGGTTTTAGGATAGGACTTTTTAATAAGGCTTTTTGTTCTGAGCCTGATTATGGCGATTTTGTGTTAGGGTAAATAAAAAAAGGGAATGTTCTGAAAAAAATTAAAGGATGGAAAAGAGAGAAATAGAATTTGATACGGACTTAATTTCGATAGGTTTTGTGCATCTGCGGGTGCAAATATACGGTATAGCTCATTAGGATTAAATTAGTATTTTTTAGAAAATCGCTATCATCCCATGCAGGCCAATAAATCACAAAATGTTACAGTTTATAGGGGAATTAGGAACAGAAACATTAATAATGAGTAGGAAGAGAAAATAGTAATCGGGGGACAGTAGATAGCGATTTACATTGCATTTAAATTTTTGCATATTAATGTTGGCTGGAAGGAAGGTAGCCGAAAAAGAGTTCCACAATCGAGAAGTGCGAGTAAAAAACTGTTAGCATAGAAATTACGGCTACATCTAGCCTGCTCAACTGTAAACTGATGAGGTTTCGTCACCAGTCTCGTACAGCGCTTAAATTCATGAAGTCTAGGTACCATAGCGAAAAGCTCATCCAAACAATTACCATGAACGTATTTACAGAAAAGGCACGTAGAGGTAACCTTACGGCGGTGGGTAAGTGACTGAAGCCGAGCTGCCAGATGAGGATCGATAATATTGCTGATCTTCTTTGGATGTATCAAGGAGCTCTAGGTGAATAGTAGGGGTACTGGACCATATGTGGCTGCAATATTCTAAGCGTAGACGAATGGTAGACATAGATATATAAGATAGATTTTGGAAAAAAAATGTCTCGCACGACACAGTTAACCAACTTTCTTGGCAGCTGACCTAGCAATGGATGCAATATAGTCTTTCCACGTCATGTCGGCTGAGAACGTTAGCCCGGGAAGGCGGAAAGTGTCACTTTCCCAGAAGGCAGAAAAGAGTCACTCAGGTTATTAATGGAGAGAATAGTTTTAGAGTCATTATTCTTGGCACGACTTTGGATGGTTAGTCAGGAGATATGTAGATGATCAAATGAAGTTAACTTTAGCAATGAAAAGAAGAGGATTTTAAAGTCAGAGATACTACAGGACTAACCAATGATTCAGGGCAACATACGAAAACATAATGCAAACTATTTTAGACATAGGAAAACACCACCAAGTTTCCTTCGACAATATTAGACAATTCTCTCGCTGATGCAATAATTCTTCAAGGTCGTACCAACTTCTAAATCATTTGGCATTCCATTCATCCAACTCTAAATGCTTCCGCTACTACGTTGACCTATCGAACTCGAATATCACTTAAAGCTAATAACACCTTGTGACGTTGCTTCCATTCGCCCTACTAAGGATTTTTTAATAACTTTAGCATATAATGTAAGTACCTATTTTCTTACAAACATTTTTCTTTATCTAGCTTACTTTTATTAGACGCTCAAATTAATATTTTGAGCAAGCATTCATACCTATTTTCTTTCACATGAATTATTAGAAATAAACAAATTCTTTCTTTCTCAATTTCACATTGAGTAAGAGTTCTTTTATACTGAGGTATATTAGAAATTCTGCAAGAGGGTTTATCTCGCTATCATAGGTGGTGGGGATACGCCGGACTTGTAGTAATTCTTCTTCATTATTATTTTTATTATTATTTTATATACATATATAATTTTATAGCGCGCGCGCGCACACACACACACACACATATAGCGAGAGAGAATCAGAATAAAAAAGTTCATCCGGTACTTCTGCTATGTCAGCTGTCTGCTTCTAGAAAGATAGATCAATGGAAAGAGAGAAAATAAAACTTATATATATATATATATATAGAAATAATTTGTAAAACGGATTAAAAAGAAGTAAATCTATATTTATTAAGGTTTTATTGAAATTTTATTTAAGTTTCTACATGTCCTCATCATTAGCAATACAAAGGGTAATACGATTTTGCAGTTCACGGAAAACATTTGCCAACTGATTTACAGTAATACCTGAAATCACATTAGTTACTTTAGCTGTACATTAAACTTTATAACGTTTTTACAGATTATTTCTATCGCAAATACAAATAAAGTTATAATTTTTTTAAAGTGAACACGAAATTTATGGACAACCTGTATATATATATATATATATATATATATATATATATATATATATATGTGCGTGTACAAAATTTAGGTTCAAATTATCCAGTAATTTTACTCTCTGTACTTATCTGAGGAGGGGGAATGTGGTTCAGAGAGAGAGAGAAGAGAGAAGAGAGAGAGAGAGAAGAGAGAAGAGAGAGAGAGATCAACTTACCGCACCATTCATCCAATTGCTTTGTCGACAAGGCTTGGGAAGGAATAATGATAGATGCGGGGTGGGGGATATACCTATGCAAGTGTGCAGCCCTGTTCATCCAGCAGTTTTGAAAGAAAGAATTAGAACAAAGAAACAAAGTAAAATATTAATGAGGGAGGCAGATATATAAAAAAAAACAGACAGAAAACGTGTGTGTGTATGCGTGTGTGAGAGAAAAAAACAGGGAGACAGAGAGAGAAAGAGAGAGAGGAAGAGAGAGAGAATGGTGGGTATTGAAAATGATAACGAAAGAAAAATATGTTAATACCAAATATTTGCGCACTTGAGAAATCCTTATAAAAATATGTTTAATATTTTCTTTATTAAAACTTTTCGAGTGAGCAATCCGATAAGCGTAATACATATTTTGGGAAATAAAAAGTGGATGTCTATTTTAAACACAGGTCTCCACTAAGAAATAACATTTAAAGTAATATAAACATCAGATTAAAAATAAATCCATTAATTCTTCAAACATTGTTATATTTATAAATACAATAATTAAAATATGCATTTACTAAATTTTGGCTCAAGTCATCGAATAGTTTTCTGTCTATAATAGAAAGAAAGAAAAATGCTAAGAGTGAATTCTTTCATTCATGAAATTGAATTCACAATTAGGACCATTTTTAACCTTACATGACATACAATTCTTGGTGTATAGGAAAGAAGAAATTTTTGTTTGAAATTTGAACGTTCAGATTTTCTAAACTGGACGATCAAATTTCCTACAGGTGTCCGGTTCTCCTGGCAACACCTGACTAAGGAGATAGCACCAGGAAGTGAGCGGCGTGCAGTTACTGCAACTGATATCAGCAAAGAAGCTGTCTTTCAAGTCACATGTAGTTTGTTGCATTCAATTTCACACTTAACGGTTGAATTCTTTCTTTGAACTGTTACTCTTAATGTCGCTTGAAAATTATAAAATTGGTTTCTTCAAACTGTTTTTCAGGAAATTACACTGCTCACGTTCAATAAATATTATAACGTTTTCAAATTTTGATATGAGTTTAACAGAGGAGCGAAAATACAAGACCGAAATCTAAAAGCAAATTGTGATAGAGAAAAGAGGCATCCGAAAACTAAGCGAAGTATTAAGATACATGAAATTTTGGTAGCCATAAAGAAAAGAGTGCGGAACTGTTACGTAATATCAGTCCGCCTACATGGCAGTAAATGCGGGACAATCTCTTCACAGACGAAGAATAGAGGCAAAACAATAGAAATGCTTCTACAGAAGGATGCTGAGAATGTCATAGACCGAACATGTGAGCAACGACGAAGTTTTAGGAAAAATGGAAGCAAAATGGATACTTATACTTCACATCAAACAGAGAGAATTGAAATTTCTAGGACAAATAATGAGAAAAGAGCGTTTGGAAAATTTAACACTCACAGAATATATTAACTGTAAGAGGGACAGAGAAAACAGCTCATGACCACTGCCTAACGAGCTTGAATAAATGGAATAAAGAACAGGTTGTAAGGGAGATAGGTAAACTAGATAAAATGTACTAAGATCTACAAATGACAAGAAATTGTGGAGAGCCATGATCACCAACACCCTTTTGCTTAAGGTAATGTGGAAAATAGACAACTTGATTACATGATTATTTTCTCGTCTAGATAGATACGACAATAACTGTGTTGTTGCTCTTGGAAGTTTTCAAGCAATATGGTTTTCACTATTTGCTAAAGCTTTTACCCTTGGTAAAGGTATGAGTTCATCTTTTTTACCCATCCACAGCTATGAGCTTCAAAATCATGAAAGCTGGATGTCGTAATGAATGGACGTGTTTAGTCATTACTCCAAAATAGTGATGTATATTTTTTAAAGGCAAGTCATGACTATTTTCAATTTGTACATTTATTCTTATACTACTCATTGTTTATTATATTATTTTGTTTTAATCAGTTCACCCCAATCAAGGCGAGAACAACACTAAGACGCAAGGGGGCTACTGTAAGTGAAAGAGGAAGAAAAGACTGTAGACGGAATAAGAAATCCAATGATAGTATGAATTTCAGAGTTTAGGTCGATTGATTTTCATTTCGTATGCACCGGTTTTTTCAACGAGTTTGTTGGTCGGGTCTTGCAGCTCAAAATTACTGCTCGCCATAAATTCAGTATCGTTTAAATATTATAAATATATAATAGTAATAATAATAATAATAATAATAATAATAATAATAATAAAGAATTGATAGGCTCATCTATCGTCCGGTTCATACTCCTCCTCGATCTTTTCTACAGGAGTAGAGGTTTTTTTTTTCCTGTTTAGGATTGGGTTTCCGGTTCGTTCTAAATTCAACTCCAACGTCTCCACGTAAACTCTGAAATTTATAATATTATTGAGTTTCTGGTTTCTTCAAGAGCCTTTTCCTTCTCTTTCACTTCCGGTAGCCATTTGTGTCTATCCCCTTGATTGGGGGGGGGAATTGATTTTAAAAAAATGTGTATATAGACACGTGTATTTTTGGTGTGTATATGTGTATGTATAAAAGGTTATATGAATAAATAATGTATTCGCTTGAACGACCAAAATTTATTGATATATTCTTGCTCATTCCCTTACATTGGTTATTTTTACAAAGGGGTGCGTCTTTTACTGGCAAAGCGCTGATAGGCCGATAATTGAAGCAATTTTTTCGTTGTTGATGTTCGATGAGTCATAGAAAAATTGTCAGCAATTCCAGACATCGTTCTCTATAATGATATTAATGAGGTTAAAATTGAAAACGAGGCAAAATTAATAGCCTCGTTTCAATTTTGGTAAAACCTGTTATTTTCTTTTCAAGCAAATATCGCTATACCGACAACGCGACGTATGGAATGCGCATATTCTTCAATGAAATAAGAAGCAGGAACTGGGATCAGCAAAACTGATTAAGCTTTTCTTCTTATGTGCCGTGTTCTTCCAGGGCGTAGGCAATCATGGCACCTCATATCTTTCTGTCCTTTATAGCTTTTAATAATTTATGTCTTCTTGTCATTCAACCCCAAAGCTATTCTACTATCCATGCACTCAAGCTGATCAAGTATGTTATGAGCTCTTTTCCTCTGTCCATTTTAACTTCAATCTATCTTGTGAGTATCATATTTTCCAAACCCTCCTTCCTCGTTACCTGCTCCAGGAATTTCAAGCGTCTCTTCCTGATGTTAATTAAAGTTTCCTTTTTTATTCCATTCTCTCTAAAACTTCATCGTTGCTACATGTTCAGTCCATGGTATCCTCAGCATCCTTCTGTAGAACCACATTTCTGTTGTTTGAAGTATCTTCTTCATCTGCGACAAGATTGTCCAGCATTCGTTGCCATACAGAACGACAGATAATTCCTTAACAGTTCAGTATTCTTTCCTTTGTTTCCAACGAAATTTTTGCTGTCTCTTAATATTCTTCTTAGCCTTTGGGATATAGCTTTGGCCATCTCAATATGTCTTCGGATTTCGGTGTCACACTTTCCTTCCTAAAAAAGAAAATAGAACACTTCCCCTTTACTGCCGTTGGTTTACTTCTAATTTTAGGACGCTAGCGTTCATGCCTTTCTATAGATTCCAATCGTTTCTTTCTCCAAACAGCATTTGTCCTCTTACCATTCCTTCCTGTCTCTGCACTTTCCATCCGTTTACATAAACTCGTTACTCTATCGCTATGGCAAATATTCTGACAAAATACATTCATTAAAAGTTCAGCACAAGTTCAGACCTTCACAGCTTAACTCGGCATGACACTTACATTGGAACAAATAAATGCTCAGATTCATCGAATTTCATTAAAAACAGGCTTACCGCCATATCCTGTTGAAATACCGGTACCCATATATTCACCGAAATTAAGCAACGTTGAGCCTGGTCTCTACCTAGATGGGTGACCTCGTAGGCATACCTGGTGTTGTAGGCTTGGGTGAGCGAGTTGTGTAATACGTATCGGCTCTGAATTGGAAATCAGAGAGCCGAGTTCAATTTCAAGTCGGGTTCGTCATACTTATTTACCCACAAATACACATGGGAATGGTATTGGCCATCCTCTTCTTCTCCTCCCAGGTATGGGTTAATTAGTAAGACTTGTATCGGTAAAATATTATTATCTCAAAAAATTCTTATAATAAAATATTTTCTGGCTTTAAATAGCCCGCAAAAGGGTTGATAAGCCGTAAAAACAAATAAGCTAATAAGAATTAAGTTTAATTGCGACAGCTTTTTCCCAAAAAGCGTTATTGAGTTGAATATGCTCCTGAGTGGATGCTTCCCCTATCGTTCTAATTTTAACCATTTCAAGTATACAGATAATCAATATCTTTCCTACATGTCATAACATTCAGTGACCCTCTACCTTGAGGGGCTTTGGGGTCTTGTGTTGGTTAAACAATTTTTAAAAGAACTAGCTTATTCACTATTTATCACTACCTTTCTTGCCTTCATTGTGTCCTATGAGTGTTAAATTCATCAAGCCCTCATCCTCATTATTTATTTTTTTGATTAAACTGGTCTAAAGGTAAGTGTTAGTTATTCGGCCGGAATCGAACACGCTACACTCGGATTTGTTCGTAGCAGATTGTTTTTTTCCTCGGGACGTGTTCTGTTGTTTGCGTTACTTTATATTAGGGAGGTAGGTGTGTACCGATATGTATGTCTAAGCGTATTTGCATTAGTATGTGTGAGTGTGTGGTGTAGTGTGTGTGTTGTAGTGTGTGTGTGTGTGTTTTTTTTTCTCTTTTTTTGTGTAAATGGGTGCGTTTTGTTCGTGAGTGCCTATCCCCGCAAATACCGTCCCCTCCCCCGAAATCGACGTACCTTCTGCACCAGTTCGTTATCATCCAACCGACGTTTTCCTTTCCTTTTCGCTCGGCTGGCTTCCGAAGTTTTTGATCGCTATCAATCTACAAAATCTGATTCCAGCGTCGGCGAGGGATACTGGGGTTGTTTAGCTATCGAAGTGAACATCGGGGAACGACGACACACATGTCAATGGAATCTAGAACACAGCAATCGATTTCTTTTTCTGTGCCAGATTTGTTGTTTGATGGTCGGGTGGTAAGACGAGGAAGATGTCCATTGCATAGATATCTGGGCCTGCTCGGAAAGAAAAAGAGTGACGAGAAATGGCGAGACTCTAAGGAGAAGCCCAGAATAAAGGCAAAAGTAAATAAAATAGAAACCTAAAACGATCATCTTTAATATTGTAGACTTTACATGTATAAGAACAGACAAGAAAAAATCATTAGTTTTACACACACACACACACATACACACACACACATATATATATATATATATATATATATATATATATATATATATATATATATATATACAATATTAAAGATGATCGTTTTTAGGTTTTCTATCTTATTTACATTTGCCTTTATTCTAAGTTGAATATTTAAATTGCTGTCAAGCATTAAATTAATTTCTTTGTGGAGTTTTTTAAGCATTTAAATTACTATCAAACGTTAGAATCTGTTTTTATCTAAATTGCTAAATCTATACCACCCCTCTTGTTCCTTCGAAAACCCTAAGTACATCTCTTTTCTCTTCTTTCTCTTTTTTCTTTACCCCTTTTTTTCTCTTTTTCCTTTCCTCATATCAATTACGTTGAGTTGACCAATTAAATAGGTCAGTGTCTGATCCTTACCCGGTCATTCCTCAATATTAATTATTATAATAAAAAGAAATATAAAAATAAATTTTTAAACTCTTCCTTCTCTCTCTAAACTCGACCATGTCTCTCACACCATTCCTCGACACCTTCCAAGTCATCTTATATAAGCTAAATACTGCCCCTCAAAAGTGCAAATTTTAATTTCATTTTTCGTTTGACCTTTTGAAAATGATGTCTGAAGATCTAGGGAAAAAAATAAGTCTCTGGTGAAATAAATTATTACAATGGAGCCTTAAAGTGGTCTGTTTTTCTTGAAATTAATATATATATATATATATATATATATATATATTAGGTTGGTGCAAAAATAATGACGTAATAATGTCGTTTTTTGACGTTAAAATATACGTCAAAAAACAACATTATTACGTGATTATTTTTGCACCAACCTAATATATATATATATATATATATATTATAATAAAAAAAGAAAGAACAGTGAGATATATAATCTGGTGTTCTTATTGATATTTTTATTTTTACAAAACAGTGTTCAATGTAAATTTACAGAGCATAAATATTCTAAATTAACTGACTTAAAAATGTGGATTCATCACTACAGATTTCAAAATTCGCTTGAAGATAAAACAGACCTAATACTTTTGATTTAATTATATAATTGAATTTGAAGTTTTTAGTTTCTGTTTTTGAAACATAGTAATTCCTATGTAACGATGAAACCATATTTTTCAATCAGTTAATATATATATATATATATATATATATATATATATATACACGTGAGTATATATATATATATATATATATATATATATATATACTCACGTATTTATGGATAGTCTTGCAAAAAAATCTTTAACCCCAACCATTCAACACTGATTTGTTTGCAATTAACAACGATGTTAGTAGAAATTAGAATTTATCTTCAGAAAGTGGCAGTTGAAATTTCTGGGATGTATAATGAGAAAAGAGCACCTAGAGAAATTAACACTCGCGGGACAGGCTGAAGTCAAGCGAAACAGGAGGAAACGGCGAGTAACCTATTTAATATGCATAATAGCGATTTAATAAGCGTAGCTTAGATGTAGCACAACACTGAAAGTATCGAGTACCCTACTAAGATCAAACTCACAACTCAGTCGCAAATGATCTCGCGTGACAAGTTTGCTAGTAATTACACCACGTCGAAGTGCCCTTGTAGGACGAATAATAGAATCCAAACAAAAGTGATGATCAGAAAAAGTAGAAAGTTTATAAACGACGCGTTTCGCCGAAGTCTGTTGGTTTCGGCTTCTTCAGGTTAAAATGAAAAACAAATCTCTGTAAGGACAATGCTTTGATATTTTTTTAGGATAACAGTGGCCATAAATTAAATTACCTTATCAGATCTGACGACCAGAAACCAGAAAGTGTCTCTTTGTTTGTTATATATATATTAGCACCGTTATTCAGTCACCCCACCCCACGAGGAGGTCATGTGGCACAAGGCCTTTTTAACGTGAGATCTCCGAGCCCGTAGGCTCGGCCAAAAATATGCCCATTGAACCCGCATAAACCGGTTCAGGGCCGGTTTACCTCCTCGAAAGAGAGTCCGCCCTTTGGCGTAGCCTCCTTCGGGTTCCTCCCGCCCGAAGGCAGAGATTTCAACCGAACAGTCGGTCAGGACTTAAGCGACTGACTCAACAAGCGTTACTGGCGTTTGTGTCTGTTGGATTTCAAACCAGTCCACTGAAACAAGAAATTGTATTTGTTTTTTTTTTGTTTGTTTTTTTTTTTTTGCATAGTAACGACTTGTGACAAAAGTATGCTATATCCACTCGGGTATACGTCAAGATATTTTTGAATCGAATTTCCCCTAAGGAAGGTTGCAAAGCAACTAAGACACAAGGGGGGGGGTCACTGGGTGCGGAAGAATTAGAAAACAAAAATTACTAATAAGCGAGAACAATAGAAGAGTAATCCATGAACATAGTAGATAATTGATATTGTATTTCAATTTTTGAAGATCAAATTTGGCTGGAAAGTATGGAGCCAGAAGAGACTTCCACAAGCGAGAAGGTGCGATAGAAGAAACTACTAACATAGAACTTAAGGTTACGTCTAACCAACTCGGTGATAAATTGATGAGAATTTATTGCCAATCTAGTACTGCGCTTAAAATTCTAAAATCTAGGTACAATAGCGCAGACCCCATCCGAACAATTACCAGGAAAGTATTTATAGAAAAAGCACAGAGAAACAACTTTACGGTGGTGGGAAAGTGGCTGAAGCCGAGATGCCAGGTCAGGACCAATGATATTGCTGATTGGTTTTTGGTTTTTATCAAGAACCTCTAAATATAGAGCGAGAGCAGTATTTGGCAGGAGTATTGTAAACATGGTTGAATGGTTGATTTATCGATATGTAAGATAGATTCTGAAGAGAAGAATTAACTTAGTACGACACAGTGTAACCAATTTTCTTAGCGGCTGGCCTATCAGTGGAATCAATATAGTCATTCCAGTTCATGTCAGCCGATAATATTAGCCCGAGAAGCCGCAACTAGTCACTTTAGCCATGCTTATGGAAAGCAGAAATGCACCAATCAGATGATTATCAGAGAGCAGTTTTGTTTTAGATGAGCTAAAATTAGCAAGCAATTCTTTGCCCCAGTTAACAAAAGACTCTTTTAGATAAGCCACCGATTTGACGTTATCGACCTCATCACTATCGAGATAAGATTAAATTTTTGTATCATCAGCATTCAGAAGTTGAGAGCTGATGCTATCAGGAAGGTCGATAATGAAAATTAAAAAGAATGTATATCCATGGAGAGAGTCCCTTTGGAGACACCTACGTTAGTAAAAAAGGATCTAGAAGTCCTTTAGGATAATTTTCATTTCACGATTTGATAAGAAAAACTAAAACAATTCAAGATTTCGTCCAGTGACATCGTAATTTTTCAACTTCTCAAGATGACCGATATGCCAAACCCTGTTGAATGGTTTTGAGTTATTCAAATCAACAGTCAGAGGAATTTCAGACTTTTCCTGGTTCTGAGTAGAAGTGTTCTTTCTGTTGGAATTCTTTAAAATTTCATTGTTGCTTGCACGCCCCGTCCATGGAATTCTCATTATCCTTCTGTACAACATTTCTGCTGCCTTTGTTTTTTACTTGAACCGTGGAGAGATTGTCAATATAATATAAGTATATGAGTAACAAATAGCAATCCAGTATCCTTTTCTTTGTTTCTAACACAATTTTCAAGACAATTGTTTGGTTTCTCAGTTCCTTGTTTAGATTTTAGAATGCTTCTCTCGCTACTACCATTCGAATCTCAGTGTCCCATTTTTCATATTTGCTGGATGACCTGCCCGTCATGTGCCATGGTTAGGTGTCCAGAGCAGTAGATCACTCGCTAGTTCTTGTTTTACTTGCCAGCATTGTCCTACAAAGTATATTCTACATTCGCGTAAGATTGTAGAAATATCAGGAATTTCTCCATCGATGTTGTCTGCAAGAGATGGTAAGTATAACTCTCATCATCCAAGTGTAGGTTCCATCAAACTTAGAATTCTAGGGATTTAGTTAATGTCCAAACAGTGGCATCATACATTAAACTGATTACAGCCATTTTATTCAAGGCAGCCCAGGCTTTGGCTATGTGATTTTTTTACATTCTTTTCAGTAGAATTTATCTCGCTTCTTAGGTATGTAAAAGATTCGTCAGAATATATTGATTCACCTGAGACAGCTTATATTTTTTCTTGCTGATTGAAGCTTATGAATTCAACATTATTAACAGCATTTTGTAGATGATGTAGGAGAACTGTGGGAATGGTAATGGTGGCTGCAGTTATAGTTAAATCATCTGCATAGTCAACAACGGTTAACGGAGGGTTTGTGATGAAGTAAAACCTGGATGGTAAAAGGCAAACATGAATATTACAAATAACTGGATTGTAGCTGCCCAATCATCTCTTCCAAGTCTTGATTGAATTCAAAAGCATCTATGTAGCCGTGTGGATGATAAATTCCACGCTACAAGCCCTTCCTCACAGAAGAAACGTGACCAGCTTGCCGCCATTCTATCGCTATTTTCATAGAAAATGTTCAGATGTCCTTCATTCTTTAGTTCTAGCACCTAAGACGTGCCATGCCGCGTATATCCAGTCGAATCGTCCTTATTCCCTTCGTATTCTATTGGTAAGAAGGAAGTTCTATCTGAGATGTTTCCCCGAACACTATTGTCTTCAACCCTTCAAGTCTAGACTAAACTTCTATCTGGATAGAATAACCTCATTCAGTAATCCTCTATCGTGAGTGGCTTGTAATAGTTCCTTCCTTCTGCTTCCTCCCCCAGACAACGTTCTATCATCCACTTGCAGCAATGTCACGCGTTTTTTCCCTTGTCTCCCTTTTCCTCTATTCGAACCGTGAGTATTAGATTCTCCATTCCTTCTTCATGATGTGTCCCAGAAATTCAGCTTCCTCTTCCTGATATTAAGTATAAGCCTCTTGTTCTTTGAATCCTCTCTAAGACCTCAACGTTGCTCACACGCTCGGTCCATGATATCCTTAGCATCCTTCTGTAGAACCACGTCCCTGACGCCTCGAGTCTCTTCTTTATCTTTGAGGAAATCGTCCAACATTCGTTTCCGTAAAGAAGGACAGATGTCACTATATTTTCTAATGAGAAAATAGAAACAGTATTAACAAGAGAGAACGAAAACAAAGATAAAAAAGGGAGGTAAATGTCATTCATTCTTGCTAATTAAATCAACCTTTCTTTCATCATTTCACCCCAAGCAAGACAATAAAGCCACTAAGACGATTTTTACACTTGCTTCTGTGACTGGTAGACGCCAAATTTTAGTTACTATAGCTTTGTAAAAAGCTGACAACACTCATTTTCGAGTGAAGACAACTTGTTTTCGACATCTTCTCGTTAGTTTTCGTGATTTTCCAAACAGAAAATTTTAGTTACTATAACTTTATGAAAGTCGCCCAAACAAGGTAAAAACTTTAGAGCAAAACAGTTTTGATTTCAATCATTTTTCATTCGTTTTCATGACTTTGCAAAGATCAAATTTTACTTAATACTGGTCAAACAGAAAAAAGCTTTCAATTAGAATGAAGTAACATCGTCTATCATCAATTACTTTAAAGTAATTTCATTAAAAAAACAGTTTGAATTGATGCAGTTACTGAGATAACAAGCATTTTGTATTTATTCAGTCGAAATTAGCCGAGAAGATGAAGGGGTAAAACAGGCAACATGAAGACCCAATTCAAACCACAATTATTTTGAAGTTTTTGAAATTCAGTTTGTCAATGTGCTACCAGGGATATAAAAGAGAATACATTTATAAAGCAATTGTTAAGTTTGATAAAAATTGGTGGAAAGATCAAAGAAAAATAAGAAAGGACCAGTAAAATTAGCCATTTTTCTCTATTTACGGGGATTTTCACTATATGGGTGGGCTTTATTATCAAGTTACATGACTGTTAAACAATCAACTTATTGTTGACTACAATTGAGTGAAGTTTATATTAGATTGCTTGAAAATTGAGGGATTTTTTAGTTTAAAATTTGTGTTGAAATCGAATTGTTTTAAAATCGTTTTTTCGTTTTTCGCGATTTTTCGCTAAACGCAGAATGATTTTTGATCAGCTTTATCGATTATTGACTTTTTAAAAATTATCGATATTTTTACGCTAAGAACCTATCTCTTACATTGTACAATGAAGGTGCCAAGCCTTTTCAAAATCGGTTGGATTAATCTTGAGTAAAAAGGTATCACACAGACACACATACATCTTCTGTTCTTATCTATATACATAAGCTCTGTAAGCTACCTAAAAAGGTTTAACAGTTGTGATTCATCTGAAAATTCAAATAAAAAACAATGAAACATTCACCCATCTTGCTCCTTATATATATTAATCAGGTTATAAAACATATTTGTACATATTTTTGCTTACATACGAGGTTCGGTTGAAAAGTTCAAAAGCTGACCAATATACTCTCATGGGATGTGAAAAGATGAGGTTTATGTTTCAATATAGAACACCTTGCAGCCCACAATCTTCTTCTAACGGTGTTGCACTTTTCAGCCCATCCTCTTAACTGGAAAGCAACAATGCAGTTATAAATATAAGGATTTGATATTAATGAATGCAAGATTTCACAGCTGTAGCATCATTCCTTCATAGTCAGCCTGCGAACTTTTCATCCCACCCTCGTACATGGAAAGAAACAATGCAGTTATTAATAAAAAGATTTGAAATGAATGAATGCAAGATTTCACAGCTTTATCATCACTCCTTAATAGTCAGAATATGAACTTTTCAGTCCAATATCGGATCTGGAAGGAAACAATGCAATTCTAAAGAAAATTCGATATTTTCAAATTTGATGTAAGATTTCACAACTCTTGCATCACTCCTTCATAGTCACTTTATGAAATTTTTTAGCCCAGGCTCGTACCGGGAAAGAAGCAGTTATTAATAAAAGTTGAAATGAATGAATACAAGTTTCACAGCTCTAGCATCACTCCTTCATAATCAGCCTATTAACTTTTCAGCCTACACTTTTGTATCAGTGAATACCACTAAAATCCTTATATATATTTAAACCTTGAATTCGTTTTTAAAAGATTTCCTGATAAAGTAAAATAAATACTGCCGTTGGTAAATTCAGTTTTTTTACCTTTTTGTTTTTGATCGCATTTTAATTATTGAATCCGGCGGCAAATATTTGTAAAATCTTTTCCACGCTGACATTTGATTTTGCTGGGTAAAAATTGTTTAAAACAAATGGAAGATCCTGTGTGAAACGAGATTTTATTTCTTGGAAAGCTTTCTAGAAACTCAATTAAACTGAAAGTTCACGTGGAAATATTTAAATGCAAAAGTCTTTTGCTTAAAAAATTATTGTGCTTTGTGATGTGATAGATATCGGTTCTGAATGAGAAAAGTGACAGCGAAGTTCCAATTCCAGTTGTGTTCGTGACATTCGCTTAAGCGCAAATTAATCTAGAGAAAGGTATGAATCCATATCTTCTCCCCCTAGCTATGGGTTAAATAGAAGGTCAGACTCTGTCCTATAGCCTTGGTTGGTAAACACCTTACTGCATCAAAATATACTTAATGAGTCATGAATCGTAAGAGACAAATAATTAACAGAATGAACAAATGTCGAAGATCATCTGAAACCCGAAGTAACTTTCTTGAAAAATTAACTATTTAAATATCAATAAGAGATCATGTGTGATGCCTGGCTTTTTTTATTGATAACATTTTTTTATGGAAAATTTAGCATTTCCATCGCAATATCAAGTGCCCAATCAACAAAGTCTGACCCGCTTTCAACACTCTGCGGCCAATCTGGAGATCAACAGCCCTCTTACTTTACAAGAAGATCCGGATCTTCAACACCAACGTCAAGTTGGTCCTACTTTGCGGCTCAGAAATGTTGCGGGTAACCAAGACCAAGACGCACAAACTTCAGACATTTGCCATCCGAAGTCACAGAAACATGTTCAGTACCAGGTAGCCGGAAGTCGTCTCCAACGACCAGCTGTGGGACAGGATCAGACAAGCCTCAATCGACATTGACATCAAGAAACGAAAATGCGAATGGATCCACCACACACTCCACAAGCCTCCTTCTAGTGTCACCACGCAGGCCTTTGACTGGAATTTACAAGGGAAGCGAAAGGAGGGTCGACCAAAAGAGACTTGGCGCGAAGGTGAAGGGAGCCGGCGCGAAGGTGAAGGGAGCCGGCACGACATGACTCGAACTGAAGATGATCACCCATAACCGCGTCCGTTGGAGGGGTTTTGTTGCAGGCCTATGTTCCCCAAGGAATCAAGAGGCATAATACATAACAATTACGGTTAAGAAACCTGGCATGTAACGAAGACCAACATCCACAATCTTCAGACATTTAACAATCGATGTTTCAGGAACATCCACAATATGAAGTGGCCGGAAGTAGTCTCCAACGACAAACTGTGGAACAGGACCAGACAAGCCCCAATCGAGATTGACATCAAGAAACGAAAATGGGGATCGATCGACCACACACCGCGCAAGCCTCCTTCTAGTACCACCAAACAGGCCCTTGACTGGAATCCACAAGGGAAGCGAAAGGTGGGTCGACGAAAACAAACTTGTCGTGAAGTATTGACGCAGGGGTGAAGGCAGCCTGCACGACATGGGAGGATCGGCTGGGATCGCGTTCGTTGGAAAGGTGTTGTTCCGGCCCCACATTCCCCAAGGTATCAAGAGACATAATAATGATAATAAATAAAAATATCAGATCATGTCGTGTATGAAGCTTTCTTCTAAGAAATTATTTTATGCAAAAATAATCATGTGTGATACGAGGCTTTTGACGTCAAAATCTTTTTCCTGCAAACGAATAATTGAAATAGCAATGATACGGGAAACCATTTCATGGAAAATCAATTATTTATAGTAATTAGAATCCATGTGGGATAATTAGAATCCATGTGGGATAATTAGAATCCATGTGGGATAATTAGAATCCATGTGCGGTACAAAGCTTTCATGATGGAAACCATTTTTTATGGAAAATTTAAATAGGGAAATCATGTGGGAAAATTGGCTTTCTTCATAGGATTATTTATCCCGGCTTTCTTCATTTTAACATTTTTATGGGCATTTCTCATTTTAAAAGGAATGACACATGGGATACAAGACATGAGGACATTTTTATAGAAAAGGAATCATTTAAATAATAGTGGAAATCATGTGGGGAGAAGTGTTTTTTTTTTCTTTGGGGGCCTTTTTTTTTTTTATAGAAAATGAATCCTTTAAGTGCAAATGAGAGATCACGGATGAAACGAATCTTTCCTTAAAAAAAAAAAAAAAAAAAAAAAATTTTTTTTCATAGAAAAGGAATCATTTAAATACAATTGGAAGACCTCTTGGAAAAAGATGTTTTCTTCATGGTCGCCGTTTATAGATAATTATTCATTCAAATGCAAATGTAGGATAATCTGAGACACGCGGTTTTTTTTTTCAGAAACTTTGACAGGGAAATGAATTATATTAATTTGTTTCCTGTTCCATTATAAGGATTCACGGTTAAATAGGAATTGAAAAGCATAAAAACAAGTAAACATAATAATAACAATCAACAATAAATAATAAAGTAATCAACGGGCTCTCCCTTATCCCATAAATATAACAACCATTAAAAATATTTTTATCATATATATATATATATATATATATATATATATATATATATATATATATATATATCGTTTTTTATTGTGCGTACTATCACCACAAATGTATACACACGTCGTTTCCGGTATCTGTTTTTTAATTTTAATGTAGGTCAGCGATTCGGTAGCGAATTATGTATCGAAAAATAATTCATATTTATCTGTATCTCACTCATTTAAACCGTTATTTAACTCCTCTCTTTAAAACTTCTCTCTGTTAAATTTTAATCCCCACCTACACCTTTTAGACCTTCATGTTCTTCTTTCTTCTATTACACCCTCTCTCTAGAGCTTTCATACATTTCCCTCTCACAATTGTTTCCCACTCCCACACATACACTCTCACTAAAATTTTATTTTTTCATATCCGGAGTTATATTTTCCGATTTCTTTTTGAATTTGTAGGTCTGATGAATTGGATAATGATTACGATTCCAATGTAATAAATTATAACCATGGAATATTAGTGTTTAAGCCTTTTTTATTATATTCTTACTCTGTCCTGGACATTTAGTACTACCTGCATTCTATCTTCTTGTGAATATATATATATATATATATATATATATATATATATATATATATATATATATATATATATATATAGTAAACATCCACGTATGCTTCTTGTATTGTATGAAAAGTGATAACACATGTTTTTATTTAGTTGAAATGGGAGACGACAGGTTTTCGTCAGTGTTTCAAATTGGATACTGGATGATCCGAAAGTCTTGTCACCAGTACATAATATAATCATCTATTTCAGATGACTGACACGAGCTCTCGCAGGTTGGGAGAAAGAGAATGTTATTTAATTGCAATGAAGAAAAAATAAATTATACCTTAAAAATAATTTAATCTACCTTAAAAAAAAACAAAAAAACTTAACTTGTCCGCTGCTATATTTTTAACCCTCGGCAGCTTCAATCGTCGTGGTGGGGGAGGCCTCGGTGTAGAAGAATGTTTGATTCTTCTTTCTTGTGATACTTTTAGATAGTTTGCCGGCGACCATATCCTCACCAAGTTCTTTCCCATCAGCCGAAGACCACAGAATATGTTGTGGGTCGCTGTAGATCCGTACACTTGCTTTTGACTTCAGAGTTGACCTTCTTTATAGGACCTAGTCTGTTCTGCTATTTAACCCATAACCTGGAGGAGAAGGAATGGGTTCATACTTTTCCCAAGGATAGTAGCAAGTAAGTGAATCTTATATACTCGACTAGAGGCTCTCCTATTCCCAAATCCGTTATCCATTATTCCCCCCCCACTGCCTCCGAACATTTACTATTCCTAAATTACACACAATTCCAACACATCTGTCACCTCTATTGCGTAAATAGTTCTTCTTTTTCTTCTATGCGTCGCGTCCCTTCAGGACATGAACTATCCTGACGCTTCTATCACGAGTGACTCTTAGCGGTTTTTCTCCCTTTGGTAAAACTACGCCACCCCGTTCCACTAACCATTAACCCCAATCTCATCAAGTACCTCGTTAATTTTCTCTATCTCTCCTGCGTTCCTTCAGCGTTCAGTTTTCCAAGCCTTCCTTCCTCATTATGTGTCCAAGGAATTTCAGCTGTCTTTTCCTGATTCTGATTTTGTGTTCTTTCTTTCGCCATTTTCTTTAAGCCTTACTCGCACCGTCTATGGAATTCTCAGTATCCTACATTAGAACCACATTTCTAAACCCTCTAGTTGTCTTCCCATTCATGAGGAGATTGTTCGGCATTCCTTACCATATAAGAGGATTGATAACACTTCAATACAACACTCTTTTCTTTGATCCTAATGAAATTCTTCCGTTTCTCAGCACCTTACCGCTTCTATGTACCGTGTCCCTTCAGGACGTGGACGATCATGGCTCTCCATAACTTTCTGTCTTGTGTGGCTCTTAGCAGTTTTTTCCCTTCGCTAAGGTCCCTGTACCCCATTCTGCATCCATTCACACAATCTCGAAAGTTGCTCACTGCCCTCCCCTATTTCTCTTGCCCTCATTATGCCCTGTGAGGGTTAACTTTGCCAAGCCCTCCTTCCACATTTTATGTCCAAGGAATTTCAGCTATCTTTTCCTGATTCTGAGTATCATGTTACCATTCTCTATATGACTTGCTTGTTGCTTACTCGGCTCTGTCCACGGAATTCTCAGCATCCTTCTGTAGAACCACATTTCTGTTGCCTCAAGGTTTTTCTTCATCTGCAGTGAGATTGCACAGCATCTACTGCTATGTAAGAGGATGGATACCACATAACAATGTCACACTCTTTTCTGTGTTTCGAACGAAATGTTTCCGTTTCTCAGCGCCGTCTCTAGCTTTTGGTATGCTTTTTGTGCCATTCAAATAATATTTTCTCTAATTTAATTGTCGCACGGCTAATAAATAAATAAACACATCAATAAATATATGTATGTATTTATTCTTCACAGTGAAAAAAATTTATATTTAAATATTATTTTGTTCACAAAATAAAAATATGGGGCAAGAAAGTCTTTTGGCAATCACAAAACTTTCGGCTGTTCCAGCAGCCTTCTTCAGGATTTGAAACTGGTATTTTTGAACTCCAGGGTGGTCCGAAGGTCTTGTCACTGTTCTTTTTCTCCCAAACTACAAGAGCTCGAAGCCATGGTGACATCACAGATTACCTCATACCATACCATTGTCTTTTATAAATATATTTTAAGAATACAATACCCCACCCCAACAATACGAATTGGATTTCCATGAACTATTTAATCATCTGATGTTTGCCAAGGGCATAAAACTCTCAATCGTTCCATATTTTGTATTAAGCACTGTTTTATTTACACCAGAGTGTGTGTATATATATATATATATATATATATATATATATATATATATATAAATAAGTATTTCATGGTACAGAATTTAATAATAGATAGGAAAAGAAAATAAGAAGGCATTAAATGGAGTGGGACCAAGATAAAATAATAAATCGGTCACCACTAAAATTTTCCACACATTCCCTTCGGTGGTGACCGATTTATAATTTTATCTAGGTCCCACTCCACATTTCACCTCAAGGTCCTAGAGTCCTTGTATATCAGATCTCGTGAGCCTTCCCTTTGTAAACAGAGGGAATGCTTGCTGGGTCTGAATATTATTGGACTCTAGTCTCTTGTTGTCTAGTTGTCCCCCGCCATTTAATTACATTCGTTGATTAAAATTAATTTACACGCTTTTAAATTCCCAGAATAAATAACTTGATAAGTCCTGAGATGAAACCGGTAGTTTTTATTTTGGCTTTTGCTTTTAAAAATGCCTTCTATATATACACACATTTAATATATTTTCTGTTTATACGTTATTTTTATAAATAAAATTTAAGGAAAATTGTCTGTTTTTTAATTAAACAGTATTAATTACATTTACTGGCATGAATGTCTCGATATATTTAGGCCTGTAAATATAATTAATAATGTTTAATTAAGAAAAAGTAACATTTACTTAAATTGTATCCATAAAGAAATAACATATAAACAAAAAATATATTCGGATATATATATATATATATATATAAACCCTCTCTAAACTCGACCAACCCTTTCTAAACTCGACCATATCTCTCTCAGCAACTTTTCATTACCCCTTCTGTTAAATTACTTAAACTTACACTACCCATCAAAAGTATGAATTTTCATTTTATTTCGTTTCGTTTCATCTTTTGGAAGTGCTATCTGATGATCCAGAGTCCTTTAAAAGGTCTCTGGTGAAATAAATTATTATAATGTAACCTTAGAGGGTGTGTTTGTTTTTAATATATATATATATATATATATATATATATATATATATATATATATATATATATATATATATATAAGATGTCCCTAGATATGGTCAGTGCAACAAGATCTATCACCGTAGATGAAATATAGGAGTCAGTTCAGAATTCACTGTAGGCTACTCAGATCGATATACACCTGAAGAAAACCGCAGGGCACAAAGAGCGAAACGTTGCGATAACAACAACGAAGGTGAAGAAAATAGTCCAAGTATAAATAGTGTAAATGATTTTGATTTTATTTGATTTTACGAGTTATCAACCTTTTGTAGTTTATTTAAAACTAGAAACTATTTTTTAAAATTGTAAGAATTTTAAGAGGTAATACTGATTTACTGATATATGTCCTAATAATTAACCCATAGCTGGGGGAGACGTGGTATATCCCTACCCTTGCCGAGGGTATTTGTGCTTAAGTGAACATGACGAACCCAACTGGAATTATAACTTGGCTCTCCGCTTAAAAATTCTGCGCCATCATCTATTACACCCCCACACATCCAAGCTTACCTGGTATTCCCAAGCGGTCACTCATCTAGCTACTGATTGTTTATAATACGCCCAAGTACACATTGCCATACACGGCCATTGAACTCCCATGTCACTAAATTCACGAGCCAATGCTAGAATCTCCTAGGCCGTAGTAAAATTTTGTAGTGAACCTGGAATCTTAAACCTAACCAGCCTGTTGATTAATTTGCAACAGCTGCATATCATGTTTGTATTGCCGCTGCTGCTGCTGATACTGTTGATGACTCTCTGTCGTTTGTCTTTCTTTATTAGCGGTACTCATATTCATACTCATATTTCTATGTTAGATCAACTTCTTTCAGATGTCTAACTCTCCAGTGTACTTCCTTCTTTCACTCCATTTAACAGGGGCTGATAATTCACATTTTTCCTCCATACATGATCAGCCATGCCCGATTGCGTTGTCTTAGCGTTTCGAGGTTCCTCCAGACTTACTTTGACGGATACGGTATGTTTTACCCTTATAAACTCTGCCGCATCTACACACAATTCTAGGTTATGTTCTCCCCCGTGTAAGGTTTTACTCGAGAGATATTTCTCCGTAGAGTGAAACTGCTCCTGAATATTTTCCTTATGTTATATGGATCACAGATCTTCTGAATCTTTTTCAACAAGGCCTTGGGTAAAGGTAGACCGACCTTGGCAATTTACTAGTCTTCCTCTTTGTCCCTTCTGTTTCTACCTGTAGACGCTGATGCTATGTTTACCGGGTAAACTGAAGGGTACGTTAGATGTTGATCCTTTCTTGTTGGCATGCGTCTAGGTCATTTTTGCCCGTTGTTGTAGGCATCAGACTATCTTTTTCTTCACACTGTACAGATTGTGGGAAGATGACGTTGAGCTATTGACCGGTGATGGTTGGCTTGTGATATAGCGAGTTATTAGTACATCCAGGAAGGCTTTTTTGTAATCATTTCACCCCAAGAAAGGCGGTAATGAGGATTGAGGAAAGGAGAAAACGGGACAGGTTTCAAGATAGAAGATGGCAATTGATGTTGCATTCAAATTTTGAAGATTGTAGTAATCTGAGAAGCATGACACCGGAAGGGAGTTACACAGGTGGGAAGTGCGAGAAAAGAAACTGTTTGAGTAGAAGTGGTAGTTTCATCTAGCTAGTTCAACAGCAAAACGGTGAGACCTAATTGGCAATCTAGTAGCACGCTTAAATTCATGTAGTCGGAGCGCTGGCGAAAAAAGCTCGACAGAACAGTTGCCATGAAAATATTTGTAGAAAAGACAGAAGGATGCCACGTCACGTCGGACTGAAGTCGAGATGCCAGGTCATGACCGATTACATTACAGTCGTCTTTTGGGATTTTGTCAAGAATCTCACGATATATAGCAGCAGAAACGGACCAGATATGGCTACAGTATTCAATGCACGGATGAATGCAAAATTTGTAAATGTGCAAGACGGATTCTGACGAGAAAATTGTCTGGCATGATACAGTGAATCGACTTTTCTTGCAATCACGTTGAGGCGATAATGTATCTTTCGAGACATGACTGACCCGCAGTACGTTGCCCGGTCTGTCCTGCTATTTACCGATCCTCCTCTTCTTCCCCCAAAGCTGGGGGAGGGGAGAAAAAGAGGATTCACACCTTTCCCAAGGGTATTAGCACGTAAGTGAATGTAATGGATTCGACTGGAATTCGAAATCGGCTCTCCGATTCCTCAATCCGAGCCGCTATCCATTACTTCACCGTACCTTCCTTGCAATAGGACGAAGCAATTGATTCAATATAATTGCTCCACTTCATGTCAGTGGAAAACGTGAGGTCAAGAAGGTGCAGTGTTGCTCTCCTCGAGTTTAACATCGACCATGCTGATGAAAGGCAGCTGTGATTAAATGAGAGCGGTTTTGTTTGGGGGGGGCGATAAAATTTACAAGCCATTTCTTGCCCCATTTAACCACTGATCGGAGGTTCTTCTCAAGAGCAGTTGCTAGGTTTACTGTGTCAGTTCTGACGGATTTGTTACTGAGACAGGAGTAAGGGGTAGTGTCATTTATATAAATACCTAATTGGGATCTTATAACACTGGGGAGATCATTGATGAAGATCAAAACAGCTTATGTCCCAGGATAGAGCCCTGGGAGACCTCCGCATTCGTACGAACAAAAATTTGGAAGCGAGGGCTTTCAACACCACCTTAATTATGTGATTAGTTAGTTTCGATTGAATTAAGCCAAATTATCTTCCTGTGACAGTGTAGCGCTTGAGCTTGCATAGTAGACCATCATGCCAAGCCCTGTCGAATGCCTTTGAGATATCTAGAGCCACAGCCCAAACTTCGCCATTCTTCTTTACAGAATGACAAATTCAGTAACACATCGGCTGTAGACCTGGCGAAACGGAAGAGATATTGTTTGTCCAAAAGGAGGTCTTGTGAAGTAAGATGTTTAAAAATATTGATTAGAGCCATGAGTACTTTAACGAAAAACAGTAAGAAACTAATAGGGTGATAATTTGAGGGACCAGAGGGTTCTCCGGTGTTCTTTAAAACAGAAACTACAGAGAAAGGCTTACAAGAAGCTGGGAAGAAGGATGAATGCAGGCATTTGTAAAGTTTTGGAGAAAACAGGAGCCAACCAAGGCGCGCATTTATTTTAGACGACAGCAATTATTTTCTTCTTACAGTGCGAACTTGTTCGATAGTTTTATTGAGTTCAAATGGCCCAGTATTATTTGTATAACTTTCTGGTGCTGCCAGAGTATGAAGGTGGCATGTTTGTATCACAGCCATACTGTTGGTTTCAGTCGTGCCGTTTTTTTTACCCATTTCCTCGAAGTATTCCACGAATATGTTCGCCATAACTAATAACAACGGTGAACCCATAGCTAATCCTTTTTTCTGTTGGCATATGTCAGACTTTAGTTGGAAGAACACAGAATGTCAACATTTCCATCAGATTATCTATTGGTACGTTCTTCCAGTTAAGGGTCTGATATCAATCAGTTTCGAACCACTATCTGGGCTTCATTTCGTGAACAGTTTTACAATGTTCATGTTTAACATCCGATTGTTATAAATGTGAGCCCCTTAGATTAGTTTGACTAAGTGTTCTCAGTGTCTAACATAGGACGAGGACTTCCCTGTTAGTTGATTGACTACATCCACTAGGAATCTGCTCAGCGTCTTGCAAGCTGAGCCTCTGCAACTGACTATAGATCTTAATGGAATACTAACTTTGTAAATCCTGGGAGACCATACATGCACAGTAGTTTAATTCAACCTTGAGTCAGCTGTTTATACTTATTTGGTACCGAGTCCTCTTTGTTCTTATTTAGGACAAATTTGTTGTGCATATGATAGGATCATTAGGGTATTGTTCTTGTATAACTTCTTAAAAAGAATTAAAAGCACATTTATACGTCTGGTAGATACAACGTGTTCATAAAATTTACGTCGAAAAGCTGCTAGCAATTGTCAATAGAAAAATCCTTATCTCTTCCAGGAGAACCCCCCCCCCAAGACTGCATACAGCAAAAATAAGATTTTTGAACTTCGTGTGAGATAACTAATGTTACTTAATCATAAACCACTAGGTATTGTCCCGTGGGACAAGTCTTTGTGGATAATTTGGAGCGTTAAACCTAACCTGCCCACTGATGTCCGCTCCTTGTCATGTTTTTCTGTACTTAATGATTCGTTTTCTATTTTCGTTTAAGTTGCCCCTGCTACTGCTGCTAATGCTTCAGTTATTGCTGCTGCTAATAAACACTTGCCATTTATTTTTCTTTATTATCGGCTCCCATATCATATTTATTTCTATGCTAGGCCTACTAATGAGATCCTCAGTTTTTGGCATATGCGTTGATTATTTCAGACCGGTAACGCTACAGTGTTCTTCCTTGTTCAGTATTTTCACTTCATTCCCTAAAAGCTGTTGGCTACCTTTTTTCACTCTTTCACAGAGAATGGATTCAAGACATCCCCATATAATAATCCAACCCTCATCGAGCAATACTTCAAATCTCGTCATATATACGGTGTAAAAAAGAGATCGTTTGATGCCTGCAACTCTGGGGAAAAATCATAAGAAATAACCCAGTCACATAACAAAGAGGAAGTGAACAGCCTCAAGCGCGCCCTTTTGAATAACAACTACTCGTCAAACAAAACACCAGCGTGTCAAGGTGGAAAATCAAGAAATTGCGACGGGGTGTCTGCCTTACGCCAAGGGCTTACCAGAAGATGCGAAAAATCTCCGGCCCATACAATATTAGGACAATATTCAGAAACAGCTACATTCTACACTGAGTTCTCTGCCGAGGTGGGGGAACTAGCACAAAGAAGAACATGAACAAGAATATAAGATTGCAGGAACATCGAAAAGCCATAATGAGAGGTGAGACAACGAAATCCGGCATAGCTGATCATGTATGAATAGAATTTTTACTTTATTCAACAGGGGCTGACGAATACATTTTTCTTTCCATACGTGATCAACTATCATGAATTTATATATTATGTGAAAAAGATATTTTTATATATAGTGTCAGTCTGTTTATAAGGGTCGTATGAAAACTCGTGTGACAGTTTTATTTAATTTTCTCCAGAGACTTGACAAAACAAAATACGCATATCTATTTTCACACTAAGTTGGTTGTTTTTCTTTAGAAGCATATCAACTCCTCTATGGATTATTTAATGTCGAAATGTAAATATTTTGAACACAATTTATGGCTTCAACTAAATATATTTTGAGCGTAATTGTATGCCTTCAACTATAGATAAAAGTTATTGTTAGTCATTTTGCTATAAAATGTACTGTTGGTAATTCTACTATAAAATGTATTGCAGCTCATTTTATTATAAATAGGTAATGTTAGTAATTTTACTACAAATATGTATTGTTGGTAATATTTTTAGATAAAAGTCTATTGCTGGTATTTTTACTATAAAAATTTATTTTTATAATTTTCAAAGCGGTCTGTTTGGAACTCCTATTTGCCCATAGCTGGGACCCTAAATGGTGCTACCACCCCAGGTCAAGGTGGACATGTGAACAACAGTAGTTAAGAGGTAGTTCCACGCTGCTCAAAACCGCCAATCTGCTGATGAGAGGCCTTGCTGCCGAATGTAGTTTATCGTCATACCTAGGACTATTCAAAGTAAGAGTTTTATTCAACGATCTAAACAAGGTAAAATTATATGTCTAACATAAATTAAAATTTAGACTTGTAATAAAGTAAGTTTGGATGTGTTACTCTTCCATTAATAATGAATGAGTCTTTTAGATTTAAAAAAAACTCCGACCAACTATTGAACTCCTGGCTAGTGCGCGAATGAGAGTAAATGTCTGTGTAAAAATTGGTTGGATGCAGAGGAAAAGAAAAGTTGCGGGGAAGGTATTGTGAGTCCAATAAGTTCAATAGGCAAAACAAATCCACACTTCTCTTCGCGTCTCGGTCTCTAATACGCCACTCCCCGTCAGAAAAGAAAAGCGAAAATATTTATTTGTAATATATTATTACAAAATGTGGCACAAGGCCAAAAATGGGAAATAGGGAAAAGGACGGTTTTCTTCTGCCTAAACTTTAAACTTAGCTAGCCACAAACCCTGACCCAAACACCACTATATTCCTGACGCCAAAACAACGCATTTTTACTTACCTTTCTTACTACATCCACCATAATACCTCATTGTCTCTATAGCGAGAGGGGAATAAAATACCTCCTTGTCTCTGTGGCGAGAGAGGAATAAAATAAAGATTTTTAAAAGCGAACTACCGTTGATTAAACGTACCATGTTTTTATGCATCTGACCCAGCCAGCGCTCAGCCAATGAGCGCCCAGAACCAGCTAATAAAAATAAAAATCCTAACTTGTCTCCTTATGTACAATTCATTGTCTGTGGCGGGAGAGGAATAATATAAAAATTTTAAAAAGCGAACAACCGTTGAATAAACGTACCATGTTTTTATGCATCTGACACAGCCAGCGTTCAACCAATGAGCGCCCAGAACCAGCCAATAGAAATGGCTACAAACGACACTACGACTTCCATTATTACGATGTGCTGTCCGATTCACCGTCCGTCCGAAGCTAGCGGATTCGCCGTCTCCACACTCCCTTGCAAAACATACACGAGACTCTGGCCCTTTTGGGTCGCCGATGTAAATCACTGCTACAATGTCTTTCCTAATTTTATTAATGCGAATGCAAAATCCAGCGTCTAAACTAGGATTTTAACTCGGTTGAATGATTTCTTTTTTCTAGCCGATACATATTATCGGGGTAAATCAGTCTAATTTGTTTAAAATGTGTTTTAGAACAAAGACCCATATCTAATGTTTGGGTGCATATATTTAATTTCCATTTGGCTGGTATTTTCAAAGCGATTTTCTTATTCTAATCAGCCCGTGTTGTAGCGCATCGATCAATCCATCGGTCCTGTGTAACGCTTCCATGGGATACGTGTATCTGATACACATCTCGTCGGAGAAATACTTAATTCATACTTGATTCATTTGGTTTTTACGGCTTATCAACTTCTTGCAGGCTATTTAAAGCCAGACAATATTTTAAGATTTTTTGTGGAGATAATAAGGTTTTACTAATTAACCCATAGCTGGGGCTGCAGAAAAGGTGGATTTCATATCATTCGTTAGTGTATTTGAGCGTAAGTGGATATAACGAATCTAGCCATTACACCACCCGCACATACAAACTTACATTAACGGGAATTGGTGCTCGGCTATCTGATTAAAAATTTCGAGCTCTGCACATATAAGCCTCCAGTATCTGGTATTTCCAACTGGTTACCCATCTAGGAACTGACCAGGCTCGGCGTTGCTCAATTTCGGGGATCTTAGGTGTTTCAATGTGAAATCTCCGTAAGACAGAAATACTTCATTTCCGAACTGAAACAATTTCAAAATATAGAATTTATTCGTATGATAAAAAGAAAAAAAAATAATTGTATGAAGAATGGGAAGAGGCTTGTGAGAATATGGCTTTCAAGGCTCGAGACCCACACAAGGCAGATATTTACAGAGTAAGAGGGTGAGTTTATGGGAATGTGGGGAAGATAACGGTTATCCCAAAATTTGAACAGGTTAAGATTGTTGTGATCGGGAAAGCTTATTCTTGGACGTCGGTTCAACAAAGCAGCTGTTTGAAAATCTGTTCCCACATTTGGGCCTGATGTGTCTAACTTCACTTTGAAACCTTAACAGAGTTCAAAAGTTTTTATTCTGCCTTGTGGCTGATGGATTCTTTCGCACCCTACAACATTTTTTTTCTCGCAGTGGCAGATGTTCAGATAAGCGACATTCCTTTGCTACACCAGTTCAGATCTTCGCAACTAGAAACCGCCATACCGTGCATACTGAGTCAAATCATCGCCATTCCCTTCGTGTACAATCTTAAAGTCTACAAGTTTAGGGTTAACCGTTATCAACTTCTTACTACCTCCTTGTGTGCCCTTACAACAATCTCGTTTAGTATCACTCTACCTTGCGTGGCTCTTGTATTAGGGGAACAATAGTATAAAATGTCATTTTCTTTATGAGATCCATTTCAAAGAAGGAAGTTGAAAATTCGAGTCTCGTCTTTTTTTTCCTGATTTCTTGCTATTTTAACGGTTGGAGGCCATTATAATCTTTTTTTTTTAAATGACGTCTCCCTTCACGATTGAGGTGATCATGGCTCTCCACAGGTTCCCTTTTTATTATCAGGGAATGACCACAATCTCTTGGGAAAGATTGTCGCGTTGTTTCCCATTTCCTTCTACCCCATTTTGGAATTAAGAGTTCTCCTTCTCTTAGAATAATTTTCATCCAAGGCCCGTGAGCTACGCCTACTCAGCTACTTAACCCATAGCTGGTGGGAGAAGAGACGGATTCGTGCCATTTTCCAAGGGCATTACTTCTCAATAATATCAAATATGAAAATAACCACAGCGTATGTAATGTGTTCGGGAATTAAAATATTTCCAACGCTATACAAAAACAAACTTGCTTGATGAAGATTAGCCGAAAGCCCTCTGGTTCACAAATCTTTTGGACAGTTTTTACATCTTCTATATCCAGATGAGTTGGGATCAAATCTGGACCAGATAAGGTGAAAAACAAATAGAAAATGTTTATCAATCGAACTTGTTTCAATGTTATTAAAGTTTCATCAGTGAATGAGATATGGAGAAAAAGAGGAAAGGAATTCTGGTAGTTTTGCTTGAGTTTCATTGATTAAGCAGGTTTCATGTGCATTCGACTTGTTAAACAAAATTTAGTATAATTTGTGGCGTTTTGAATTCAAGTAGCGACGATACGTCCTTTCGAAAATAACGAATTCTTAGCCCATCCGTAAATATTGCTCTATGTAAAGGTAAAATAATTCTAGTTTGCCTATGTGGGAATCAGAGGTTAATGTATATTTGTAAATGTGTGTGTGTGTGTGTATGCGAATTGATTCAGTAAAGATATAATATTTTTGACATGTGTTTACAATTGGTAATATGGTTATTAGTAACGTTTCGAAATACTTTCGACATGAAGAATTATGTTGTATTTTTTAATTAAGCTCACATTTGTAAAAACAAATTTATGACCAGTTTTGTCCCTGTGTATTACGAGAGAATTTGAATGGTTGTCTAAATGTAAACCTCTTATATGTCCGTAAATACGGGCTTTTAGATTTTTATAATGTCTCTCCGATATAAATGCTTTTACATTGAAAGATTTATTTGATAAGTACTGGCTTCTGAATTGATGTTGGGTTTATTTTTCTTTCGAATTATATGCCAATTGTCTTGGATGTGGAGGTAAAGATCCTAGTATTAGGGATAATTATTTCTTCACAAGTTCTTTTTAGAAAGTGCTATCGATGGGGTCATTTTTGGGGGTTTCTATCTAGTTAAACAAAAAAAAAATCCTTGATCATGGATAAAAGATCAGCCGAAAGCCCTCGGATTCACAGAATTTGGGGACAGTCTATGTCACAAAAAGTAATCATTTTCACTGATGTAAGAAACATATAATAATAGGCTTCCTTGTAGTGTCTTGTCAGCCATCTTTAATGAAACTTATATATATATATATATATATATATATATATATATATATATATATATATATATATATATATATATATATATGTGTGTGTGTGTGTGCACGGTGGAGTAATGGATAGCCGCTCGGATTGAGAATCCCGAATTCCAGTCGTATCCATTGCACTCACATACGTGCTAATAAACTTGGGAAAGGTATGAATCCTCTTCTCTCCACAGCTATGGGTAAATAGGAGGAGATACATGGATCTATAGCCTTGGATCGCAACTGGTCTACTGCAGAAAGAAATGGCAACCTACTGCAGGAAAAATCTGCCTCGTCAGTCATATGTCGAAAGATACATGATCGCCTAAGCGTATATCACGCATGGCACATAACTGACTGATATATATAGACGCACAAAGAAATATATATATATGTATATATATATATATATATATATATATATATATATATATATATATACATACGTACCCAGGAGGAAAGAATCCAGATAGAACTCAATGTCCAGGACAGAGTAAGAATATAATATAAAAGGCTGAAACACTAATATTCCATGGTTATAATTTACTACATTGGAATCGTAATCACGATCCAATTCATCACACCTACAAATTCAAAAAGCAATATTAGTGTTTGAGCCTTTTATATCACACACGCACACACACACACACACACACACACACACACACACATATATATATATATATATATATATATATATATATATATATACACACACACACACACATATATATATATATGTATATATATATATATATGAGCAGAAGAAAATTTAATGACATCCAAAACGAAAAATCCGGAAGTGTATTTCCATTGTCAAGAGAAACATATATATATATATATATATATATATATATATATATATATATATATATATATATATACAGATAGATAGATAGATATAGATATATAGATATATAATCTCATATATATATATATATTCTATTATTGACACGCACACACAAACACACACACACACGTATATATATATATATATATATATATATATATATATATATATATCGCCATATATGAAATATATGTATGTATATCAATGTATCAGTAACCATAATAAAACATTTGTTCATATTTCCTTTATATATTTCTTCTGAAAAGCCAAAACCTTATATTTTCATTCGCTGATAGGAACGAAATCACATCTGCCAGCGAATGTCTTTCTCAAGAAAAATATAGTTGATTGGATCGATATAATATTGGTTAGATTCAAAGGAATCCTTACAATCGATTATATTTTCAATAATGTGCTGAGTTAAGCTTTTAGCTATCACAAGGTCAAGTAAAAGAAAACTGTACCACGCCAGTCGATCAATTGTGTGGCGGGCGGGAAAATCTTACTTACGAATTCCCTGTAAAAGGAAAGGAAACTATTCACTGTCTCAGTCAGGAAGCATGACAAATATATAAATGATTACTAAAATTAGATTAGTCTAGAACATGGTCGGATGGGTGAAGATTGTACGGCGCCAATCTTTTGAATAGCGATGCAAATATACGTTATGAGTTACAGTCAGATGACAGATAGGAATTACTTAATCCAAGTGTGGCGCAAGATCAAGTATACAGAGCAATATGGGTGCTTATTTTTTCAGTAATTTTCACTTGAATATGACCTGTCTTTATCGCCTTTCAAATCAGCATTAAAAACGCCGCTTTACTTTCGTTCGAATAAAGAATCCCTAGGGAAACTCACACAACGACTTTGGTGATCAAATAAGCTTAGTAAATGCACGCACACACACACACACGAACACACACACACACACACATATATATATATATATATATAATTTTAAAGTGAGCTATATTTATGGGTTAAAGTGCTCAATATCCGAGATGGAGCGTATAAAAGAGGATATTGGGTTCAACGTACAGCGGCGACAGTCTGTTTCATGCTTAAACGCAATATAAATAGTCGAGCCAAAATACATGACTTGACTATTTATATATGCTGCTCAATAGTGCATTATGGGTAGCAAGGTCTATTGCATTATCCTAACGGTTATTAGATGGGCGGTAACGGTTATGTTTCAAATTTTTCTAGAGGTTATTAAGTAGATATAATTGTCGATCCAAATATGGATCCAATATAAATATTTGTGCTAAAATACATGTCTCGACTACTTATATATGCTGATCAATGGTGTATTATGTGTAGCAAGGTCTATTGTATTATCTTCACGGTTGTTGGGTGGGCGGTAACGGTTATGTTTCAAATTATTCTAGAGGCTATTGATTAGATATAATTGTCGATCCAAATGCAATTATTTGCAACTATTTTATGATGCTGTTTGTTAACATTTTTACTCATTATTTATTATTAATTACATTATTATTTGTTTTTGATTGTTATTATTACGTTTACTTATATATGTTTATGAGTGCATTCATAGATTCTTAATTTGCTTATTATTTACTTAATTTGTTTACTTATTTATAGATCTAGATTTTTGTTTATTTTGTTTTACTTATTTTGTACGAGTGACCAGTATAAATAAATAGTCGAAGCAAAAAAACAACGTACATAGCCTGAAGATTATGTTTCAGCATGAAAGCGACTGTCGCCGCAGGCTGTTGACCATAACATATATATACATATGTATATATATTTTTTCACTGATATAAGTCTGTTTGCTTTGAAATCCAGCATTCATAATAGCTTTTTTCATTCGATTCGAAGACTGACTACATCTGCCAGTTTGAAATACACAGCTATCTCAACCATTGGTCTGACGCAAATATAAAAACTAATTTGAGAAAATCATGGAAATTACGGACTCGTTTAATGCCCGTATTTTTCATGAATACCATTGGAAAGTATACGAATCTATCATGTTTGTCCCTTTAAATATGGATGTAGGGAAGCCTTTTCGAGCCTAGCAGTTAGTCTAAAACGAGGACAAATCTGTGGCGAACGCAACAAGAAAATACTCCACTGACTTCCGCAAGAAGTCCTGGCAATTCACACACATTGAATCAAAGAAAGTTGTGTGGGGCTATGATCGCCATGATCCTGAAATGACATTAAAAGAAAAGTGGAAAGGAAGTAGTAGCCAGACGATTTATCCATCGCACTAAGTGCAAGAGAGATAAAGAGACAGCCTTCGGCGGATACTGAAGTAGTTTCGCGTTGATTTCTCCATAGTTTTGTCAGAGATTGAGAGCCTCGTCTATCCTGCAATTGATCTTTACTCGAAAGACTTGTGAAAATTTTACGGTTTTCCTATTTGAATTTTCTGATGAATTTTAATTTTGAAGTTAATAATTACATGAGAAGATCTACCCAATAAATTATCAGTAGAAATTTCTCTATCGCATCGTTAGATATTTGAGCTTAACAACTCTGATAAAATATTGCAAGAACCATAAATATGAATTCTGGTCTTTATTTAAAGAAGTAAGGGGGTACAAATGGAATGATTTGAAATTGACAACATTTTCCATTTCACTGAAACATTTCTATCTTCTCGTCTTTCTTTCTTTCTTTCTTTCTTTCACTGAAACTAAGTAGCTGTAAATGAATTTAACGAAACCAACGGGAAATGAAACTCAGCTCTCCAATTTACACTTCCGAGCCATTATCAGTTACACCACCTGCACATCCAACTTTTCAGCATTCCCAAGTAGTCCCTTATCTGGGTACTGACCAAACAACAGAGGAACCGGTGTTGCAAAGTAATATGGCCCTAAGTCATTGCGTTATATTCACTTATGCAAAATTACTTTCAAGAAAAGTAATAATCGTTCTCCTATCCCATTTATGTACTGAATAATATGACTTGTGTCTGGAAAAATGTTTATTATTGTCAAAGAATTGAGACTGTAATATACACACGCAATAAAAAAAAATATGTCCCCCTATATCGCAGTGAACACTGGACAGTCTCCTCCCAGATGAAGAGGCTTGAAGTAGCAGAAACAAAGAAAAGATTACTGAACTGTTACGTGTTATCAATCCTTCTGTATGGCAGTGAATGCTGGACAATCTCCTCCCAGATGAAGAAGAGATTTGAAGTAAAAAGGGGGTTCTACAGAAGGATCCTGAGAATACCTTGATCTGAACATGTAAGCAACAACGATGTATTAGAGAAAATAGCAACAAAAAGGACACTTATACTTAATATCAGAAAGTGACTGTTAAAATTTCCTAATGAAAAAAGTGGGCTGGGAAAATTTGATACTCATAGGACAGATTGAAAGAAAGACAGGTTGAAGAAAACGACGCATAACCTACAAAGCGAGTTTCAGTCAAAGGGTTGCAGAACCGAATTTAGGAGAAATAACAAAATGACAAAATCTTTTAAGTGTTACAAAGTAGAGGAAATTGTGGAGAGCCATGATCGTCCTGACTCCGCACGCGGATAGAAGAAGAAAAAAGAACGTACTTGTGGAAATAGATGGCAGAATATAGTTTAGGGGAGATAACAAAAGACCAATATGTATTAAGAACTACAAAGTACGGGGAATTGTGGAGAGCCATGATCGCCAACGCACGGAAGGAATACGGCACATAGAAGAAGAAGACCAACGAGATTAAATTGAAATGTGCGCCTTATTTTCATTTTTATCTGCACACGTGACTCTGACTATTAATTGGTTTCCAGGGATATTTTTTCGGCTCTGGGAAATCACCATCTTCCTAAACTTAGCCTCCACTCACCTCAGCCTAGATTGGCCTTTGACCCGATAAACACATTCACCTGTCTTTACAGAGGTATTGTGTATAACCTTAGTAAGTGTCCAGCCAACCTACTCAGCAGAAAAGCCTGGTCAATAAAGAGGATGAGTCGCCGATTGTACCTCAGTTCTACCTGTTATATGGTCGGTCATGGATGTCAAGTTATTTTGGCGCGAACAAATCTCTGCTTACTTAAGTTTGGCAATTAGGGCAATGCATGTTTTCGTTCCCTTCACAACTACGTATCTCTCTGAAATAGGGTTCTTTACATTATTAAATCTGAAATCAAAATGGAGAAATCGACTTGATGTGTCGCATGACATGCGAGTAGCTTTGTCAGTAACTGTACCACGATTCCGTGTTTTGATTGCACAAAAACAACAGCAAATATCTCCCTAGATTAGTATAAGTCTGTTTTATATAGTCAAAATACTAATAAAAAAACTTGCACATTTATGTTCTCCTCCTTTTTCTTGTGTAATAAAACTGAATTATAACTTTATTTTGATTTCAGTAAAATATATATATATATATATATATAATAAAGTTATCAATGCTTACGTCTTTTTTCTCCATGTTCTATTCCTAGAAATCCATATCTAAAGTACAGTAAATTCAAGCGATTGAAATATTTGGAAGGCATACTGGCAAATAATAGGATTGAGGATAATTATTTCGACAGTCAAGGGAATGGGACATAGGACCATATTGAACAATCCATTGAGGGTCTGGAATCATGAAAAGGTTAAGAACCCCTCCCTTAATATCAAGAATGTAGGTCAGGTCAATCTACGATAGAACGTCATGTTATGATAATATGTCAGGTCAATCTACCACTGCTCCTGGTACCATGCAAGCGACCTAAAAATATAATATAAATAAATAACAACAAACAAGATGAAAAAGAAAAATACTAAACAAATCTGTATATCCTATTTTCAAGAATGTACGTAAGCGCTAATCCCAGTCACACTATAGCCCCAGCAATCACATTACTGTCTTCAAAAAACATATTGAATGAATTATTAACAAGAAAGATAATGGTCACCACAACAGAAAGAAATTACAGAGCGAAATATATTCTGAATACCGTTCCTCCAGTTTTGTTTTATTGGTATCTTCACGAAGAACCAGTGAAGTGAATAATAAATTTCGGATGAGAGCGATTACATTTGATATCTGAAAGCCCTATGAAAAAGCGCGCATCTATATCTGAGAAATGAGGTAATATGATTACTTGCATTATTTAAATTATAAGGACTGTTATCCTCATCTTCATTGCCATATTCACAACGTTTCAGCCGTTGTACGCTCCGGCCTTTATGTCTATGTCTCTCCATATATCAGTCTATATCTCTGAGATGAGGTATTATGATTACTTGCATTATTTACATTATTCGGACTGTTATCCTCATCTTCATTGCCATATTCACAAAGTTTCGATCGTTGTACGCTCCGGCCTTTGTCTATGTCTCTCCATATATCAGTCTATATCTCTGAGATGAGGTATTATGATTACTCGCATTATTTACATTATTCGGACTGTTCTCCTCATCTTCATTGCCATATTCACAACGTTTCGGCCGTTCTACGCTCCGGCCTTCAAATGCAGCAATAATACCAGAAAATGAGCATTGGTAAAAATTGTTGCTGTGGCATGAGGTTTATAAGGTCCCAAAAATTCATACACAGATGTCACTTGGCCTAGTGGATAAAGGCGTTGGTTAGATCTAGTGACTAGACACAAAGAGTTATGAGTCCAATACCAGGCAGTTTTGACCCCCTCCCTAAAAAAAAGAGAATGAAGTTAAATGGAAATAACCGCGACACCCGAAAGAGGCATGGTACGTGGAACTAGAAGAAACACTCTGGTTGACGAAATTCCAATCATCTAAAGAAGGACGGGGCGTACAACGGCCAAAACGTTGTGAATATAGCAATGGAGATGTATATGCGTGCGTATTTTTAATAATAATAATAATAATAATAATAATAATAATAATATATATATATATATATATATATATATATATATATATATATATATATATATATATATATATATATATAATACATTTTCTGTTTATACGTTATTTTTATATTAGGTTGGTGCAAAAGTTATGACGTAATAATGTCGTTTTTTTAGGTATTTTTTAACGTCAAAAAACGACATTATTACGTGATTATTTTTGCACCAACCTAATATATAAAATTTATTTAAGGAAAATGGTCTGTTTTTTAATTAAACAGTATTAATTACATTTACCGGCCTGAATGTCTCGATATATAATTATAAATTATAATTAATACTGTTTAATTAAAAAACGGAATATTTACTTAAATTGTATCCATAAAATATAACGTATAAACAGAAAATATATTCATATATATATATATATATATATATATATATATATATATATATATATATATATATATATATATATATCAACGTGATAATTTTCTCTCACCCTTTAATAATGACACCAAATGAATGTGAATATGAAAGGATCCAATTGAAACTAAGTAGGTAAAACTTATTTAAATTATTAAATGAAACTTGTCTCAATATATATATATATATATATATATATATATATATGTAAAATAATTTCCGACACGAACTCATTCTATACCGGTGTTGATTATCAGTCAGAGATCCTACTCCTAACGAATAATGTAAATAATGCAAGTAATCATAATACCTCATCTCAGAAATATAGACAGATATATAGAGAGACATAGACATAAAGGCCGGAGTGTACAACGGCCGAAACGTTGTGAATATAGTAATGAAGATGAGGATAAAAATCCGAATAATATAAATAATGCAAGAAATAATACCTCATCTCAGAGATATAGACAGATATATATAGAGAGACATAGACATGTTCCATTTACATTAAAATTCTGTGAAGGCTGCTTATAGCCACAAATGATAGGAAAATGTGGAGAACTATAATCGCCCACGTCCTGAAGGAACATGACATATAAAAGCAGAAAATGAGATTAATCGTGGTCGATATTCCATGATTGACTTTACGCAGACAAATGTCCACTTGGGTATCGTAAATCGATAGTCTTACAATTGATCAGCTCGTTTGGTAGGTTCATTATTTGATCCCCATTTGCTTCCATACAGTTATGACCTTGTGCCAGTCTAAACTAAACTTAGTAAATACCTACTCGTTTAAAACATCTCTGTGAATTGTGTGCCGAATTGTAAAATGAACGAGACACAAGTCGAAGGCGGATAGAATTTCTTAAAGGTAGACACACTTTGACGTGAGACAACGTAAGAAGAATTCGATTTGCGACGAATGAAAACAAAATTGACAGAGGAATGAATTGGGAAAAGAATATTTAAGGCGAAGTTTGATTTGCGTAGCGGAATAGAACCACGATTCCAGGAAAACAATTAAATAAATAAACAGCTCGTATGATGAAAGATGTTTTTTTTTCTTTTCATATTATTTGGAATGAATGAGCGAGAGAAAAAGAGATCCGGGAATGCATTGTGAACAGGAAACGACCACAACAAAGAGTAAAAACAGCAACTCTATAAAGCAATAGAATGGAATGATCATTTTTTAAATCTAAATTCCTTCAGAATGGAGGGAACATGGCCAGAGAAAAAAAACAAAAAAAAAAAAAAAAAAAAAACGTTAATTGTAAAAAATAAGTTATATGGAATATTTTTTTTTAATACTTTACCTTTTCCCGAAGTAGCGAACATAAGTCTACAACTTCCTAGATTCCGTCCCTGGTATGACAATAAACTACATCCGCGTTCCGGTTAAGACGATAAACTACATCCAGCAGCAAGGCCTCTGATCAGGAGGTTTTGAGGAGCGTGGAACCACCTCTTAATTGCTGGTGTTCCCAGGTCAATCCCGACCCGAGGTGGTAGCTCCTGTTATGATCCCAGCTATGGGCAAATAGTCCCCCCCCCCAAACTAGGCCAAAACAATATGAAAGTGTAAAAATAGATTTTAATAACAGCAATAGTAAAAAAAATATTACCAGCAATACATTTTTGAAAACAAAATATTACCAGCAATAAATCTTTGAAGAAAAAATATTACCAGCAATACATTTTTGAAGAAAAAATATTGCCAACAATAAAAAATCTTGTCGACATTAAATAACTTGTTGAGGTTGATATTCCGTAAAACACACCCAGCCAAACCTTGGGAAATTTATTGAAATGTTTTCAAGTTGCCTTCTCCATGTTTTTTTCGTCAGAGTCATTTAGGACAACAGAATATAACGAACCCAACTGGAATTGCAATTCGGCTCTTCGATTAATAATTCCAGGTTGTTATCCATTATACCAACCTCAGATCCATGCTTACAGCATATGGTATTCCCAAGCGGTCACCCATCTAGGTACTGACCAAACTCAACGTTGCTTAACTTCGATGAGCGTGCGACAATCGGTGTTTCAACTTGATATGGCCATAAGCCATACTAACCGCACATTCAAGGATACAGCACCTGCCATTCTCAAGCAGTCACCCATCTAGGTACTGACCAAGCTCGACGTTGCTTAAGGAATTTGGAGACGGCAGTACTGCTTGGCATTTGCACCAGAAGCTACAATACAAACATTTCGGAGTGTTTGGATGTCAATCTGAGGACGGTGCAGAGGATTTGGAGAGAGTTGGATGATTCTAATGGTGATTACGAAGGTGTTTGTAGTTATCACTAGTAATAGCAAGGTTATGCCTCCATTCATCTTCCCACAGGGCCGCAGACACAACATGAAGGCCTACTCCTAGTGCCTTGAGGAGTTAGTACTGCCCTGGGTCAAGAAAGTGGCTCCTGGACGAACCCATGTCTGGCAACAGGATTCTTCATCATGCCGCACAAGCATAAGAACCCAGTCATGGATATCAGACAATTTCCGCAGCCACATCACCCCTTACATCTGGCAACAAAACTCCTTGTAATACCAAAGATGAACTGAAGGCAAGGATTACGGCGGTATTAATCAACTTAAACAAGGAGACTATCCAGAAGAGCTGCAGGAGATTCTGAAGTCGTCTGGGAGTCGTGGTTTAAGCCAAATGGTGATTTTTGTGAATAAACTTTCTTTTTAGTATTTAAAGATAGTTTTTGTGCAATTTCTGTACATATATCTGTTGAAATGAGATGTCAGTGTTATTTTCATTTTTGTGTAATCTTAACGACAATTTATTGCACGCTGGACATTAATATTCTTTATTCTTTTTAGATTTTATCTTCTGACCTCTTTTTACTCTATAACATAATCTGAAGAGGAGAGTTAAATGCTATTTTCTACATGTACCTCTCTCAGTGGCCGTGACCAAAGTATATACGACCAATCTATATAGTATTGCCCTCATATCTGGGCTGGTCCTGCCCAGGCATTACTGTCTAATCATAACATAGTGCCAGATCAATTAGGCAATATTATCTTGAATTATTTTCCATAAACGAAACGTTGCTAACATCTCGCTACTTTATCGCTATTACTATAGGAAATATTAAAACGAACATTGGTGAAGTGATCCAAAAAGTGATTTGACTCAAAGACCTGGCCGTGACAGAGGGGGGCAAAAACTTGGAGTATTCAGTTACTAAAGGTAAATTAATTAAAACTGAGATATCCGGAAAAGTCATGGCACATGGAATTAGAACAATCTAATCACCCCCCGTGAACTAAATAAAGAGGTCGGTTCGTAATTCCAACGTATATCACCTGAAGAAGGAAGGAGCATACAACGGCTGAAACATTGTGGATATGACAAGAAAGATGTGGACAACAGTCCGAATGCTTTAAATAGTGAAAATTGTTACCTCATCTCAGGAATGTAGACAGTTCCTAAAGAAGAAGGGCGGAGCGTACAACGGTTGAAACGTCTTGAATATGGTAATAAAGATGAGGACAACAGTCCTAACAATGTAAATAGTGAAAATAATTACAATACCTTATCTCAGAAATATCAACAGTTCTGAAAAAGTCTGGAGTGCACAACTGCCAAAAACGTTGGTAATATGACAATAAAGATGAGGACAACAGTCCTAACAATGTAAATAGTGAAAATAATTACAATACCTTATCTCAGAAATATCAACAGTTCTGAAAAAGTCTGGAGTGCACAACTGCCAAAACGTTGGTAATATGACAATAAAGATGAGGACAACAGTCCTAACAATGTAAATAGTGAAAATAATTACAATACCTTATCTCAGAAATATCAACAGTTCTGAAAAAGTCTGGTGTGCACAACTGCCAAAACGTTGGTAATATGACAATAAAGATGAGGACAACAGTCCGACCAACTTAACTACGGAAAAGAGTTACAATATGTCATCTCAGGAACAGATCTTGAAAAAAGGTTGGAACATTCAACTGCTGAAACGTCGTGAATATGGCAGTAAAGATGAGGACAACAGTTCGAACAATGTAAATAGTGTAAATAGTTTCCTCACAACTCTTGTTGTGAAGGTCTGAGCGGAGGGATCTAAGGAATGTACCTTGTTTAAGCATTTATCACGGAAATAGCAATAATGTAGCGATAGGTTAACAGGATTTTATGGAAAAAGGTTGTGTAAGGTGGAAAATAATCCATCATGCTTAAGGTCGTTTAAACGCCTTTGAACTCTATCAAGACCAGAAATTGATGATTGATCAACTCCAAACCACATATGGCTGCATTACTTCATTTGGAGTCTCGTCTGACTCTTCACTTTTTCCTTCATATTCCATTAGTAAGGAGTAAATTTAAATCAGATAGCTTCTCTCCTAGAACTCTTGCAATGTGGAGTGCTCTCCCCAGGGAATGCTTCCATTATTTTTACAACCTTAATCTCTTCTAGGATCAACCGTGGATTATCCTAGACATCAATATATGCAACATTTGCTCCCTCCTGATATGCTCTTGCAAGATCAACATTCAGTAACTTTCTTCCTGGAGTGGCTTTTGAGCCTTGTATTTGATGAACTGTAATAAAGATAACAACAATGTCTTCTTTCATTATTTTCCCATTTCAGTCTCTGCTTATCTTCCTTACTTATTTCCTTCTCAACTTCCTCTCCATTTTTTTAACACCCTCCTCTTTCACAATCTCCTATATTCCTTGCTAACTGTCGTACTGAAAGATGACATCTTATAATTGTTAGCAAAATTAAAAAAAAGATAATGTGCTTTTGTTGAAAGTCTTATTCATCCAGTAAGCAAATCTCTAATTATATATCAAAGATCTTTTGGATGAGATAACAAATCTGACGAAGCAAGCGAGGGAACGAGAGAGACATTGGCTTACCTTTCATCGTTAACACTATTTTGGGTGTGAAACCTTGAAGTGATATCAAAATTATCTTCTTTCTTTTGTTTTTGAATCGTTTCTTTATATTCTTATCACATCAAAATCTGAGAATTCATTCATAATTTGCCTTTCAAGTATATTTTATGCCCATAGTCTCTCTCTCTCTCTCTCGCGCGCGCACACGCAAACACACACACGTAACTTCATGTACACGTATATACATTGCTATATTTCTAGAAGAATATTGCTGCCATGGTTTGGTGGTTTCGCTATATGATTAAAGATCATTGAGAAAATTCAGATAAAGAAGAATCTGCTATGTTATTAGTCCTGTCCAAGCATCTCTTGTTAGCGAAACTTTATGAATTTACACGGAGTACTAGATTGGTGGTTAGGTCTCATCATTTTAAAGTTAAAATGGTTAGATCTAACCATAAGTTCTATGCTAAGAGTTTCTTCTCTTGCACTTCGCTCCTGTTGGACTCTCTTCCAGCTTCTTACTTTCAAGTTTAATCTTCAAAAATTTAAATGCAATATCAATTGTTATCTTCTGCCTTTTTAGTTACTATTCTTTTATTGTTTTCACTTCTTTATTTTTCATCTATTTCATCACACTCACTATTTTCCCTTGTGTCTAAGTGGCTTTTTTTCAATATTGTTATTTGTATCCCAACCACCAGAGACCAATTGTACATATGGGAACTAGTTAGGACTTCATATACACTTTAAGGTATTATGGCAGTAGAAATAATGTGTTGTTTTGGTGTAAGGAATACTTTGTTATGTTTGGGTCAGTAATTGTGGTTAGCTAAATTTAAGATGAGAAAAACTGAAGACCAGTCTTCCCCTGACTCTCCTTTTTTTGGCCTTGTGCCACATTTATGTATTTGTAAAATAAATATTACTTTCCTCTATGATAGCTAGAATTTATGAATTTAAGAGCAATAAGAGATTAGTGACAAGTACTCATCAATTTACAGCTGGGTTGGCTGGATGTAAGTTCTATGCTAAGAGTTTCTTCTCTCCCACTTCTCGCTTGTGGAACTTTCTTTCTGGTTTCTTGTTTTCCAGTTAAGTTTGACTTCAAAAATTTAAATGCAATCTCAATCATTATCTTCAGCCTTCTTACTTCCTATTCTGTTATTGTTCTTGTTTCTTAATAATGATTTTCTTTTTGTTATATTCTTTTCCATTAATTACCTCCGTTTGTGTCTAAGTGGCTTTTTGGGGGAGTGGAATTAAAAAAAAATAAGCCTGTAAAAACTAATTGGACCGGTTCATGGCCTAGAAAGTTGCTATGATCGTGGCAGATGGAATCATGAAGATGTCTCAAAGATGGCTAAATCTATTGAAACAGAATAGTGCCTAAACTACTGAATAAATAAAAATCTATATCCAATTATTTAAATATTGTCTTTGAAATTGAGTTAAAAATGTTAAGAACATTTATTAAAGCCTAATATTATTAAAACTTAAGAATATTAACCAACAGATTTTAATTAAAGAATGTGTTGTTTTGGCGTAAGGAATACTTTGTTATGTTTGGGCCAGTAATTGTGGTTAGCTAAGTTTAAGATAAGACAGACTGAAAACCAGTCTACCTCTGTCTCCCCTTTTTTTGGCCTTGTGCCACATTTATGCATTTGTAAAATAAATATTACTTTCTTCTATGATAGCTAGAATTTATGAATTTAAAAGCAATAAGAGATTAGTGACTAGTACTCATCAATTTACAGTTGGGTTGGTTGGATGTAACTGTAAGTTCTATGCTAAGAGTTTTTTTAGTTAGTAATGACTAGTTGATTAGTAACAATACACCATATTAGAAAGCAGCTTACAATTATTGACTTATTTCCATAAATGCAAATATATGAAGAAAGAACAAAAATAACTTTCCTCTACTATAAAATAATTAAATGCTCAAAAATCACTTTATTCACCATAAATTAAACATGTTTAGAGAATATTGCAAAAATAATGAGTTAATTTGTTTATGCCAACTGATTACAGAAAATATGAAATTGTATAAAACAGAATGCAATTTCAATATTTTACAAAATTATGTATCTAAAAAGTCTCCATCCTGGGTAAGACAGTAAACTACATCTGCGATAAACAACGTCCAGCAGCAAGACCTTTGATAAGCAGGTTTTGAGGAGCGTGGAATCACGTCTTAATTGCTGGTGTGACCAGGCCCACCCAGAACCGGGGTGGTAGCATCTGTTAGGGTCGCAGCTATGGGCAAATAGTTAACTATTACTTGCAATACTTCTTTGAAAAAAAATATTACCAGCCATAGAATTTTGAAGGAAAAATTTTACCAGAAACGGATTTTTGACAAAACAAGATATTACCAGCTATAACAAATGTTGTCAGCATTAAATAACCCATTGAGGTTGATATGCCGTCAAACAAAATAAACCAAACCAATCTAAACCAAAGAATACATATTCTATTCATACGAATCTATCCTAAAAATGTTGTCGGCATTAAATAACCAATTGAGGTTGATATGCCGTAAAACAAAATAAACCAAACCAATCTAAACCAAAGAATACATATTCTATTCATACAAATCTATCCTAAAAATGTTGTCTGCATTAACTAACCCATTGAGATTGATATGCCGTAAAACAAAATAAACCAAACCAATCTAAACCAAAGAATACATATTCTATTCATACAAATCTATCCTAAAAATGTTGTCGGATATTAAATAATCCATTGAGATTGATATGCCGTAAAACAAAATAAACCAAACCAATCTAAACCAAAGAATACATATTCTATTCATACGAATCTATCGTAAAAATGTTGTCGGCATTAAATAACCCATTGAGGTTGATATTCCGTTAAACAAAATAAACCAAGCAATTAAAAAAATCTGAAAATACTTTGCAAAAAATGTGAATTTCAGAGAAACAATAATTTTGATAATCTTTACAAAATTTATTGTGATTTTTGTTACATCTACAATTTGTTTCACATAAGATGAAGGAAATACTTATTTCGATATGATACAGAGAGAGATATTACCAGTATACATAGTTTTACTAATTAAAATCAATTTAGATTCAGAAGAATGTATGTATATATTTTTATTATTTGAAAAAAAAAAATGAATTTTTAATAGTGATTATGTAGTCTTAAAGAGAATTGTATAAAAATTTTTCGTAATATCAAGAAAAACTTATTGCCACTTTCGTAATCACAGATGCAATGATAGTACGCCGTTGAACAATACTGGTGTCAGACGTCTTCGAATATTGCTTGCACTAATAGTACTTGTTCGATAATACTTGTTAGTAATTAGTTAATTAGCAACTATACATAATTTTGTAAGAGACTTGCAATTATTGACTTCTTTTCATAAATGCAAATGTATAAGTAAAGAAAAAAATAACATCTTCTGCCATAAAATAACTAAATCCTCAAAAATCAATTTATTTGTCATAAATTAAATATTTTTAGAGAATATTGCAAAAATTATGAGTTAATTTGTTTATACCAGTTGATTAGAGAAAATATAATATTGTATAATACAATCAGAAAACAATTTCAACATTTTACAAACTCGTGCATCAACAAAGGCGGAAAATACTTTACAAAAAATGTGAATTTCAGAGAAACAATAATTTTGATAATCTTTACAAAATTTATTGTGATTTTTGTTACATCTACAATTTGTTTCACAGAAGATGAAGGAAATATTTATTTTGCTGTGATACAATAAAAGCACCAGTATACATAGTTTTAATAATTAATTACATTAACAAGAACAAAAGATTAATTAGTAGGGTAATTTGAGAAATTGAAAATAAAACTATCTGGTAAATATTTTTTCTGAATGAATAAGTATGTATAAATTTTTACTACTTTCAAAAATCTGAAATTTTAATAATGTCCGTGTAGTCAACAGGATCATTTGGGGAGTTAACCAATTACATGTATGTAAAAAGAGGTAACATTAAAAATAAAAAAAATATCTGCTATTCCTGAAATTCCAGTGGAATTTTTAAATTACCACAATTTATTTCTTCCAAAAATGATCATATTCTTGAAAATAAAAATCAACATGATCAAATATTTCCTCTTTTGTGGGACAATCTTTTCTTGCAACGTAGATACAAAAGTGACCTTTTATTATTATTGTTAGGAATCTTAGTTTGAAGGTCGGTAAATTATCAAATGTCTGGCTTTCCATTTCATCCAGTTAATGTCCACATTTTGAGAAATTATCGTCTGGATCAAAGTTGTATTCTTTGACATCAACAATTTAAGAAATAGTTTAGTTTTTTTCAATATGAAATTTTTGGAATAAAATTTTGAACTGTTATAAAATATGCACCTCCAGAACTTTCTCTTAATTTTCCAAATTGATTTTCTAAATAGTTTCTGGTAAATTCACCAAGCATAACAAAATGAAACTCACTACTTAGCAAATATCTACAAACATCAATTAAGCCATTGTATGCATGTCCAATGATTAAACTTCATTTTTTGTTAATGATTTCATTCTTTTTCTTTAATTTCCTCTATTTTTGTCATTTCCTTCAGAATGAGAAAGAAATAAGAAATGTTTATCATTTAAAACTGATTAACATATTTTCAGTTAATCATTTTTCTTAGTATCACCATATATTTCTTTGACACAGACAATTTTCCAAAATTTTAAGACTTGTTCAATGAAATTGACTGTTTCTGCTATATCCACCTCATTTAATAAGGCATGGGATTTAATGACAGCTACACTTTGATCACAAAAAAATTTTAAACACTGGGAAATATTTTGTCACTCAACAGGTTTTGAGTAAACTGCTATATTATTTAGTTTTGACAACTTAACAAATTGACATATTTCCTACTTAAAAAGACCCTTTTACAATTTCCCATTTTGCTGTCAACTTTTCACCTTCAGAATAAAACAATGATTCAGAATTAGGTTCAGTGATCCAATTATTCCAAATATTTTTAAAGGTAGACATAATCAAAAAGTAAGTACAAGGCATTTTTAGTTTTCCAAGGCTTATTAAAAAAGTGTCAAAAATCTTGAACAAGATTGATGTGCACTGTTATTGTCACACAAAACTGCAATTACTTCACCATTGAATTGTTTCATTGCATTAGCAATATATTCATTTTTTTATATAAAATAGTTGCATCTAATTTTGCAACTGGGATCATTTTAAGTAAAAATGTTGGTCTACCATTTAAACATTTACCATCATCCCTAATACTGTTTTTGTAATCCCTCAGAATTTTCAGCCAAACCAAATAAATTCCCTTTATAATATTGTAGAGCAACTTTGAAATACACTTCATTAACTAAAAGAATACACATTTTCTGATTTTCAGAAATTTTACTAAAAATATCACCAAAAATGAAAGTCTTCTAATTGATAATATTCTTTTACCGGGTAATTTGAAATCATCCTGAAGTCTGTTACATAATAATTGAGATGTAGCAAAATATTTAGATGCCCTGATAAGAATATCAAAGTCATAATGATTTGTGCCAATCGTTTGTCGTGACATAACATTAATATGTTTTTTTTTTAAATTTATTTATTATCAATTGTTAATTTACTAAGATAACGAATTGCTTAAATGATTTCTAACAAGTGGTGAAACATTGATAGTCGACTTTTTGAAAGAGCATGGTAACATTTAAATATAAAATTTGAATTAAAAACATTGGAATAACTCCAGTGAAAAAAAACAAACTACAGTAGATTGGATGAACAACTGATTGTTAGATTTATAGCATTTAACTGCTGACACAAAATCCTGTTGATCAATATAATTAGGATTTTGTCCTTTTCTAGAAACTGTGCCAACTCATCATTTTTCACATTTCGCACAAAAGCAAAATTTTTTATTTGTTGTTCTTGGTTTTGTTTGAGGCTTCGGTAATACACTTGATGGCAAATGATCAAATACTGAAGATGGATTTTGGAGTTGTACTTTTTCTCTAATAACCATTGTTTCATAATCAAATGGTAAATGCCTTTCACAAATAACAGTGTTTGGTTTGTCAGGAGTCTTGTCTCCAGGTATAGACTTTAACCATTATGACTCATTCTGATCTTGAGGATGGCGAAATACATGAACCTTATTTTGGTCATCATATTAACCACGACAACCTCTTATAGAGCACCTTTTGACTATTTTGAGAAATGTTTTGGGGTACTGAAATTAAAAATATTAACTAAACTATTATTTTTAAAAAGTTATATCGTACTTTAAAAAGTATTTGGACCTTATATTCTAAGGTCTGGAGGGTTTGGCATTTAGAATTAAGGTTTCAGAATTTAAAATCTAAAGATTGAATGAGAATCTGTTAGAGACTAACATGGATTAAGAAATGCTAGGATGAAGGAATTTGGGATTCAGACATTGGAATTTTAGAGTTTGAAAAAATTAAATTTTGGATATTATTGAATTTTATAGTGGGGGTGGGTGAGGATCAATCTGTATAAAATACCTAAACAAAATTAATCAGTTTACTATTTGTACAGTATATTTTTTATAAATTCACTGTAAAAATATTTAAACTGGTTATTTTTTTTTACATTTTTAAGAATGCTAGTAAAATTCAAAATACATTTTTTAAATACTTGTAAATACTTTTTTTTTTTTTTCATTTTTAAGTCAATATATTTGTTGTTATGAAGAATAATATCGTAGGTAAAATATTAAATTATTTTTTTTTCAATGTTTTCAAAAGGGCAGATTTTTGTATAGTAAATTTGCAGTGTAAAAAAGTTATTCATTTTTTCCGTTTTCTTATAAGACGGTATCAACACACTTCACGTGTTATAAAGAAAACACCAATTATTCATTAAAAATGAATTTTATAATCAAAATATTCGTAATTATGCAGAATAATAGCATAAAGAAAAAAATTAACTTTTCGTGACAAAATTCTTAATAGTGACATTTTGTAAACCTGACTGTTTAAAATAATCGCAAAAAAGTAAAATAAAGAAAGACTATATTGAAAAGAAAACAATATCGTCCTTTTTACATTTTTAGTGTATTTTGAAGAATAGTTGTCAAATATTAAAATATATTATTGGATTTAATTTCTGATATTAAATTTACAAGATAAATTCTTTTTTATTAGTCTTTATTAGTCATTTTTCATTAATTTTGCAGTGAAAAAAATTACATTTTTATTTTTAAGTATCTATTTATTTACGAAGGACAGAAAAATTCAACATAGTCGTCAAAAATACCTGTTCTGTTAAAGAAAAACATAAATTATTTATAAACAATTCATTTTATACTTAATATGGCCATTGCCGAGCAGAAAAATATTCGATTTAAAATAAATTAATTCTTAATGACACTCGTGAATTTCGCATCAAAAACGTTTGTTTAAAGACAAAATATGGAAAGTTCAAACAAAGTAATTATTTCAGTTATCTTAAATAATAAAGTTAAGTTAATCCAAAGTTAAAACATAAAAAGAATTTCTATAAAGAAAACTTCCAGTAATGAACATTTGCATGCTAACCATTCGCCCCCAGTCGCTCACTGGTCTAAACTCAGTGTAAGTTTAGGATCACTTTGCTTTGAGTACATTTTCGATCTGAAGCTTCTGGTACAATTGACTCATCTGATGCCCTCGTGAATGAGAAAGTGTAATTTCTAATTTTCTGTCTCATAGAGTGAACCAAGGATATACTGAGACGATCACAGATCAATTCATTTTAGAACATTTTGATTGGTATGTTGTGCCATGAATCACAAACAACAATATAATATATAAATTCGTGTACATGTTTGTAACAATATCCATTCACATTAGGTTAGTGTGACTAGCAATGTATTTATTGTGGGGACCTAATTACAAATGGACTCTTCCACAACTATATAATATGGCTAGCAACTCTGAGTAAAGGGAGTCACCAAGTGAGGCTCACCGAATAGTAGCCATAGAGTGAGTGAGTGAGTGAGTGAGTGAGTGAGTGAGTGAATGAATGAGTGAGTCAGGACACCAGTGAGAGAAAGTGCTCTCCAGTCCACATTTACCTTTGTACTACATTTCCGAGAATATACTATTTAACCTTATATCCGGGTCCGTGTTATATTCCTATGGTTCTACACCATAAAAGTATTATAAGAAGTGGAAGTTAGGTAGATTGTGTTGCGCCAATCGTTTGACTAAAGAATGAATACCTCTCTAGAAAAGCGTTAGATTATGCTTTCCCTTGAATTACAACCATTGGAACCGATAAGAAATTCAGAACTCATGTAAGAAATCTCATATATATATATATATATATATATATATATATATATATATATATATATATATATATATATATTTATATAGATAGATAGATTGATAGATAATAATATCAGGTTTGTAAGTGGAAAGGATAATCCAAGTGGTCCTTTATAATATGAAATATATGTCTTTATGTTAATATATTTCTCACCACACGAATCAATGGCTGAAAATATATTTTCTAGGCCAGACACCTCGATTTCTTGTCACTTTTTCCTTTTATTCTTTTTTTAAAAAAAATGTCTGGATAAATTTAAGCCATTATTTGCAAATTTATACCATTTATATCTTCGGTCTGAAGAGACTTTCTGGTTGATATAAATCATGATTTATTACCGTATTTTTGTGATGTGCTAAACTTTTCCTTGATATATATATATATATATATATATATATATATATATATATATATATATATATATATATATATATATATTATGAAATGGACAATGTCCGACAATTATTTAAGACTCTTTTTATGTTTATACGTTCTTTTTATAGATACAAATATTTAAGTAACTGCTCTGTTCATAATAAACAGTATTAACAACATTTAGCGGCCTGAATTTTCTGTGAAAATTTCTCGAACATTCAGGCCGGTAAACATATTTGGTTGAATAGCTTAGACAAGATCTGTCTATCAATATTTTTTATTATTTTTTTCTAATTTTCGAATTAGTTTTTCATGTTATCAGTAATTTGCAGAAATTCATATTTATATTTACTCTATATTATTTTCCCCAAGTACTTTTGAAATCTGCGACATTCATTTTCAAGGATTGTGTTCTGTGTATGTTTACGTGATATTTTTTTATAATTCCGACATTCTTATTTTTAATGGAACCAAATTCAAGTCACTCAAGGTGACCTCTTATAAACGGTTAAACAGAAATTTTATAAATGCATTTTTTAAACAAATTTCAATATACGATCCCATGTAACCCTCATTTGTAGGAAAACTACAGTTTGATCCGACAAGATTTCCAGCTCAGAATATATATATATATATATATATATATATATATATATATATATATATATATATATATATATATAGGTTTGGTTTATTTTGTTTTACGGCATATCAACCTCAATGGGTTATTTAATTCCGACAACATTTTTACGATAGATTTGTATGAATAGAATATGTATTCTTTGGTTTAGATTGGTTTGGTTTATTTTCTTTTACAGCCTATCAAACTCAATGGGTTATTTAATGCCGACAACATTTTTACGATAGATTCGTATGATTAGAGTATGTATTTTTTGGTTTAGATTGGTTTGGTTTATTTTGTTTTACGGCATACCAACCTCAATGAGCTATTTAATGCCGACATTTTATATTGCTGGTAATATTTTGTTTCATCAAAAATCTGTTTCTGGTAATATTTTTCCTTCAAAATTGTTTTGCTAGTAATAATGTTTTTCAAAAAAGTATTGCTGGTAATAGTTAACTATTTGCCCATAGCTGGAACCCTAACAGGTGCTACCACCCTGAGACATGGTGGACTTGGGATCAGCAGCAATTAAGAGGTGGTTCCACGCACCTCATAACCTCCTGATCACAGGACTTGCTGTTGGATGTAGTATAACGTCTTACCCAGGACGAAGATGTAGTTTAACATCTTACCCAGGACAATATATATATATATATATATATATATATATATATATATATATATATATATATATATTGTGTATACGTAATTATTATCGATACATATTTAAGTAAATGCTCTGTTTAAAATACACAGTATTAACAACATTTATCGGCCTGAAGGTTTTAGAAAATATGTGTTCTCCGACAGGAATTGAACCTGTATCCTATACGTACTATACCATTTAGCTACAGATAAAAAGACTGGTTAGCACGGTTAAATTACGGTTTTTTGAACTACAAATTTCCCAGAATTTCTCTCGGATGCTTATATCTGCTCGTAGCGTATCTTAACGTAAACAAATAACATAATATATTATGAAATGGACCAAGTTCGTCAATTATTTTAATATATTTTTGTTTTGTTTATGCGTTCTTTTTAGAGATACAAATATTTAAGTAAATGCTCTGTTTATAATAAACAGTATAAAAAAAACATATAAAAATAATTGTCGGACTTATTGTATTTCATAGTATATATATATATATATATATATAATATATATATATATATATATATATATATATGTATTACATTCACACACGTGCTAATACCCTTGGGAAAGTTGTGAATCCTCTTCTTTTCACTCCAGCTATGGGTAAATAGCATGACAGACTGGGTTCTATAGCCTTGGATGGCAACTGGTCTAGGAGAAGGACAACTCTAAATTCAAAACCTGCGGAGGGTCGTTTGGAGACCTTGTGGCACTTAGTGCACCAGGTCCCTGTATTGGGCCCTTCAAAAAGTGTGGATGGTCCTGCACGAAACCTTCAACACTATAATCAAATCTCATGTGCTGTTGTCGGGCTGTCGCTTTCTTAGGAACTGATCTGTTTGACCGTCATACGTCGTATATATATATATATATATATATATATATATATATATATACATATATACACACCAGGTGTTATGGGATAATTGTCCATAGCACAAAAAACACTACACTAATTGAGTTTCTTTTTCCCAGATTTTCAAGACATTTAGTCATCTTGACTCGAATTTTCGTAAGAATCAATGAAAAACATTTTGAGTGAATCAGTGATTTTTCTAGAAAGAAAGCAGGTTAAAATTGTTCTGTGTCATACCTTCTGTTTTCCTAACTGAGCAATGGCGAGAGGAAAAATATTCAAGCCTTCAATAATGGTACCAACATTCATAATCTGGCTTTCATCTTCGAAGTCCATTCAAAAACCATGAAGAGAATAATTTAAAAAAAAGAGGGAACATTACAGATAAAATCTGAATCAGGAAGTCGCAACAGGAAGAGAGATCATCATTTCAATTCACAGTTAAAGATATCAATTAGAAAAGATTCAACTCAATTCATAAGATGTTTGGCACCTGAGAGAGGAGTTTCAGTTATGACAGTCCAAAGAGCAGGGTAAAGAGATTTAAAAATGAAATCGTACGTGTTACCTCTGAGGCAACTTGTTACTCCAGGACAAAAGAGTTATAAGGTGAGGGAGGGAGAAGATCATCTTGAATAAGAAAATGATCCTGGAATAATATATATATATATATATATGAACATTATTTCAATATTTCATGAGGCTCCGATCCTTAGCTTTGATTAATTAATAATCATGTAATTTTCGTTTATGATCGATTTCGTCAGGATACTTTACTTAAGCTTGGATAAGAATTATACATTCGTATTGTGCAGAGTCCAAGTGTTATAAAACATCGGGGAATTTTATTAAGATATCGTTAATCATTTGTAAGATACAACTGTTCGGAACTTAAGTTAACAATTGGACAATTTTGCTCTTACACACGGTATCTATCTATCTATCTATCTATCTATCTATCTATCTATCTCCAGGCACGATGAGAACGAAGAGACTTCCAAAATTCGTAAAATTTAATTTAAAAGAGTGTTCAATACATAGTAGAGCAATATTATTTATTTTAAGATATTACAGCAAAAACATGTAAGAATCGCTGCACAATTGCAGTCATGATTCAAAGCACAGCAATTCTTCTCTTCAGCCGATTATAAATTACTGGCGAGTGAACGATTAATATGGTCTCAAAACCGTAATACATACTCTGTTTTTGAAAAAAAAAATTGCATATATATATATATATATATATATATATATATATATATATATATATGAAGAAATATAGTCTTAAAGTGTGCTATATTTATGGGATATAAGAGACAGTGCGTGTGTAAATTGAACATTGAAGTTAACACTTAGAGGCGACAGTCTGTTTCATGCTAGATGCAATCGTCAGGCCACCAGTGCTGTTATTTCTCTCGGCTATTTATATATGTAATATATATAAATATCAGAGAAATATAAGCGCACAATGTTTACTTTTATATTTACACACACTGTGTCTCAGATATTGAGCACTTTATCCCATTAATATAGCACACCTTTATATATATATATATATATATATATATATATATATATATATATATATATATATATATATAGATAGATAAAGGCGTTGGTTAGATCCAGTGACAGGACCCCAAAGAGTGTGAGTTCAATACCCGGTTAAGGCATTGGAGAACTTTCAGATGGAAAATTACCATCAAACGTGGAACTAGAACAGTCTACCCCAGTGATCGAAATAAAGGGTTCAGTTCGAAATTCCAAACACCTGATGAAGGCCGGGCCGTACAACGGCCGAAACGTTGTAATAAATGTGGCCGAATAATGTAAATACTGTACATAATACCTCATCTCAGAAATATAGACAGAATATTTATATATATATATATATATATATATATATATATATATATATAATCATTTCAACGCAAGGCAATAAAGCCACTAAGAGGCAAGAGGTGACTGAATGTTAGAGAGCATGAAAAGACTAGAAGCCGAAACAGAGTTTTACAAGCGAGAAGTACGAAAGATTAAACTGCATAGAACTTACGGTAACATCTCGCCATTTCAACTGTAACATGATGAAACCCAGTCGCCAATCTAGTAATTCATAAAGTCTCAGTAATCAACATCCATCTTATTAGATGATTTTGAGATTTATATATTAGACTTATAGTGTTTCATCACGTGACAAAATAGGGGAAACAAATCCTAAGTAATCCATTTCGACTCTAGAAAGAAGTTCTTCAGAATAACCATTGCTTGTGAACAATGATTTTCTGAAGTGACATTGGTTTAAAATTAAATAAAATAAAGAATTATAATTTTGAATAAAAAATGGCCCACGTCGAATATATATGCTCATTAGTTCATAGATTCTATTGTTTACACAATCAACTTGTCCAACAAATATTGATTAGGAGCATCGGCTATTGATTAGATGAAGACTATTGAGATGCAATCTGTCTTCGTTTAGAATTTGCTTCACGTTTTCTAATCGATTGTGCCTTGGCATTTTTGTGTGCAATTTATAATTACGACATGCAGCTTGAACAAAAATCATAGAAATGTCATTAAAATTATTAGGAAAACGTTGCGATATAAATAAAAATTGCAAAAGGATAGTAATTACGCATCTGTGCTTACAATATATATATATATATATATATATATATATATATATATATATATATAAATGCGTCATTATTTGAAGAAAGGATTTCTTAATTTTCTATCAAGCTTTCTCATGCACGCAGTATACGTTTCCACCTAAATCTGCACAATTAGATGGATAGATAGATATGAGCAGACATATATATATATATATATATATATAGCAATGTTAGTGTTTGAGACTTTTATATCACACACACACACACACATATATATATATGTAGAGAGAGAGAGATAGAGAGAGAAAGAGTTGGCCAATGCAGAGAAAGAAGGAGAGCGAGTTGAATGAATTTGGAGACAGTTAACGAACAGTGTAAGAAAGAAAAAAAAGGAAAAATATTGATAATGAACAGAAGGAGATAGATAGATAAATAGATAGAGAAACTAGGTTTGATTAATAAAATAGATAGATGGAAACAGTGTGGATGTAAAAATCAACTGTGCCTGGTGACTGTCTACATTGAGCGATCACTTCATTGATGAGGTCTCAATTCGTGAAGCTTCCATTCGCCAAGCAGTGTTGATTCTTATGTCCACCCATGCTATATCTTCAAATGCTATGTCTCCCAGTAATTAACACACATTTTAAACAATAATTTAAATACAGAAAATTTTAAACAACAATTTTATCTATATGAGTTTTTCCAAAATCTTGAACCTGAATAATATCTAATTATTTTTTACTTTCATTGTCTTATACTATTTTTTATATTGTTTTAGTAAAATTCGCACATTTTCATTCGTTTCACTATTTTATTACGATTTATAATTTGGAATACATAAAAAATAACCATAGAAATTGACGATGAAAGATTAAAGCAACGCGTAGTTGTCTATTTTATTTTATTTTATTCATTCTCCAGCTAGATTTTTAAAAAAAGTGATCATCTGTCTAGAGTATGTGTTTGTATACATGTGTATTCGTTAGTGTGTTTATGTATCTCTCTCTGTGAATTTTATGTTTATGATCATTAGTGCTGACTGATATCATATTTCCTCAACACTACCCCAGTCACATTCCTCACCCCAACCCGCCAGTCGACGAGTTAATCCTTTTTTTTTATTTTCGCCGACTTTATATAGGGATGAATTTAATTTTCTCTTTTTTCAATTGATACATTGTGCTAAAAACCTTATACTGTACAGAAAAATATTTAAAATGCATATTTGAATAGAATAAGTTGAAATCAAAATGTGTTCTTTGGAAAACAGGGCATACATGTCATTAGAGATTTTTAAAAGATTATTTATAAAATTAAAGCAAGAAGCATTGCTTATTAAATGGATTCAGCTCAGATGGGGCTCAGACCTACGTAGCCCGACTAGCTAAGTTAATTTTTTCATTCTTTTTTACTTACTTTCTTTCTTTGTTTTTTTTCTTCTGCTTTCTTTCTTCTTTATTATGAACAATATCAACAAATTGTGCCGCATTTTTAGATTTCCGCTTCAAGATCATTGTAATCTGATAGGGACAATCAAAGTGTTTGTGGCTGATATTCTCTTTTGCAAATTCACCTCGGTATTAAACATCAAATGCACACGGACGTAGTATTCTTTTTTTACTTTCTCCTTCATTTGGAGATGCTGTATTCCACCTCTTTCGCTAACTCCTTTGTTGTTTATAAGATGATTCTTGTTCTAGTTCCCTAAACTTTGTGACAAAATCTAGATTTATTGAGTGTGTTTCTGTAATTCTCCTATTCTTGAATGTTACTTTTGGACATTTATCTAATCTGAAATCCATTCCGATGTCATCACTGAAACATTTTACAGTATTCAGGGTACGCTTCAACTGATTGTCATTTTTAACAAAGAATTTGGTATCACCCAGGTAGAATAGGTGATTAAACATTGTCTTTTGTACTTGTATCCATAGTTATTGGTGTTACTTCATGCCAAAGTGTGATTAAGGACAGACAGAATAGAAAGGGTGACAGGGAGTCTCATTGAAAGATTCCTCTTTCAATAATCACACAATGGAAAGTGGCAGGAGACTTGGTGGGATTTAGGTATAATGTGGTTTTCCACAGTTCCATGATATATTTAAGGAAATCTAATATCACCTTGCTCCCAAGAGCCTTAAGGATCCAAGATTGTATGCACACTATAAAAGGCTTTACGGTGTGCTGGGATTTGTACCTATTTTTTTTCCTATGTCTGTAACCTAGGTGATGATCATGTCAGTTTCTTACCGTTTTCTTTCTGTATAAGTTGCAGATTTTCCAGTGTAGATATTATTTTTATTATTAATATTATTATTAGTAGTAGTATTATTCGGGTTAGGTGATTTCTTTAATATATGTATTAACATTGTAAATCTTTTTTTCTTAGTAGTAATACATATATTCCTTTAGATGCAAGTTAGGTTTGACGAAAATATGTCGATTGTAGAATGAAGAATCCGGAGGAAAATCAAAAACGTAGCAGACTGAAATATCGATCAGCATTGAAATGTGATAGACAAAATAGATTATTTTATGAGAAAAGATTTTGCAGCTCATTAAGGAGACGCCTCTCGAAATTTTACAATACATGCACAGATAAATAAATACAAACGTATATATATATATATATATATATATATATATATATATATATATATATAACAGACACGGACGGAAGGAAAGTTACATATGCAATAAGCATATAAGCATGGATACAGACATGTTGTCATGAACTGCATTTTGGTGTTAAATCTTTTCACGGTATACTGTACTTATCTGCGTAATTAATGTCCCCCATTGAATTAGGTGCATTGAAAAGGAAAGTGTTTTAACATTCCAAATGCTTTTTCAGAAAACGGCAATCATTCCTTTCGCTATTTACGCTTATACAGCAGTGGTTTTGTCGATCCGTTATACGGCCTTCGTGGTTTTCGGGCACACACACACACACGCACGCGCACACACACACACACATATATATAGGAACAATTTCTCACCTGTAGAGAATACAATATATATATATATATATATATATATATATATATATATATATATATATATATATATATATATATATATACCTTGATCTTGCTGTCAGTATTTCTGTGATGAGGTATTGTAAGTATTTACGTTATTCAGAATATTCAGACATTTGTCCTCATCTTTATTATGATATTCATGACGTTTCGGACCTTGTACGACCAGCCTTCTTCAGGATCTGTCTATAGATCTGAGATGATTGTAACCATTCGGACAGTTGTCTTCATCTTTATTGCTATGTTTCCGAGGTTTCGACCCTTATACTCTCCGGCCTTCTTCAGGTGATATATATTGGAATTTCGAACAGAAACCTTTCCTTAGTCCTCATGGGCAGGTTGTTCTAATTCCGCGCGACACGCCTTTTTCTAGATATTTCGGTTTCAGTTAAGTTGTCTTCAGTAACTCAACTCTCCAAGATTTCGTTCCATCTGCTGTGGCCAGGCATTAAACTCACAACTCTTTGGGTGAAGACACTTTTTCTGATTACTTCAACCAATGTCCAATTTGGGACAGCAGTGAGTGAATCTTTGGTACTTATAAACCCATTGTCTAAGATATAAATTTTTCATCAGCGTTCATAATACAATTTATTTATTGTTTTTTTCTTCTAGCTCTCTTGTATTCATTTTTATGCTTGTCTTGCAAGAAAACCTATATAATAATACGGAGGGTAGAGCTGAGGATGTTACTTGAGTGAATCGGCTTAAATGTCGAATGACCAATCTTAGTAAGAATTAATCTGATTGTCGAAAAATCTCATAGAAAGGTAATAAGATTTCGAAAAGAATTCCGACAATATCATAAATCAAGTTTTTTTTAAACATTAACCTACAGATTTGACGCAGAAATTAAGACAGAAGGCGATCAGGTGATAATAAAACTAAAGATGAGGATATTATCCTGAATCTAAATAATGACAACTCCTAATATCAGAAAATCAGACAGAAGGCGATCAGGTGATAATAACAACAAAGATGAGGATATTAGTCTGAAGGTAAGTAATGATAACTCCTCATATCAGAAAATCAGACAAAAGGCGATAAGGTGATAATAACAACAAAGATGAGGATATTAGTCTGAATGTAAATAATGATAACTCCTCATATCAGAAAATCAGACAGAAGGCGATCAGGTGATAATAAAAACAAAGATGAGGATATTATCCGGAATGTAAATAATGATAACTACTCATATCAGACAATCAGACAGAAGGCGATCAGGTGATAATAACAACAAAGATGAGGATATTAGTCTAAATGTAAATAACGATATCTACACATAACAGAAAATCAGAGAGAAGGCTATCAGGTGATAATAACAACAAAGATGTTGATATTAGTCTGAATGTAAATAATGATAACTCCTCATATCAGAAAATCAGACTGAAGGCGATAAGGTGAAAATAACAACAAAGATGAGGATATTAGTCTGAATGTAAATAATGATAACTCCTCATATCAGAAAATCAGACTGAAGGCGATAAGTTGAAAATAACAACAAAGATGAGGATATTAGTCTGAATGTAAATAATGATAACTCCTCATATCAGAAAATCAGACTGAAGGCGATCAGCTGATAATAACAACAATGATTAGGATATTAGTCTGAATGTAAATAATGATAACTCCTCATATCAGAAAATCAGACAGATGGCGACCAGGTGAAAATAACAACAAAGATGCGGACATTCGTCTGAATATAAATAATAATAACTCCTCATATGAGAAAATCAGACAGATGGCGATCAGGTGATAATAACAGCAAAGATGAGGATATTAGCCTGAATATAAATAATGGTAATTCCTTATATCAAAATATCAGACAAAAGTCGATCAGGTGATAATAACAACAAAGATGAGGACATTAGTCTGAATGTACATAATGATAACTCTTCATATCAGAAAATCAGACAGAAGGCGATCAGGTGATAATAACAACAAAGATGTGGATATTAGTCATAATGTAAATAATGATAACTCCTCATATCATACTATCAGACAGAAGGCGATCAGGTGATAATAACAACAAAGTTGTGGATATTAGTCTGAATGTAAATAATGATAACTCCTCATCAGAAAATCAGAGCGAAAGCGATCAGGTGATAATAACAAAGATGAGGATATTCGTACGAATGTAAATAATGATAACTCTTGATATCAGAAAATCAGACAGAAGGCGATCAGATGATAACAACAACAAAGATGAGGATATTAGTCTGAATGTCAATAAAGATAACACCTGATATCAGAAAATCAGAGAGAAGGCGATCAGGTGATAACAACAACAAAGATGAGGATATTAGTCTGAATGTAAATAATGATAACTCTACATATCAGAAAATCCGAGAGAAGGCGATGAGGTGATAATAACAATAAAGATGAGGATATTAGTCTGAATGTAAATAATGATAACTCTACATATCAGAAAATACGAGAGAAGGCCATCAGGTGATAATAACAACAAAGATGAGGATATTCGTCTGAATGTAAATGATGATAACTGCTCATATCAGAAAATCAGACAGAAGGCGAGCAGGTGATAATAACAACAAAGAAGAGGATATTAACCTGAATGTAACTAATGATAAATCCTCATATCTGAAAATCAAACAGAAGGCGATCAGGTGATAATAACAGCAAAGATGAGGATATTAGTCTGAATGTAAATAATGATAACTCTTCATATCAGAAAATGAGACAGAAGGCGTTCAGTTGATAATAACAACAAAGATGAGATTTTGGGATTGATTGATTTATTTTCTGCCGCTTACCAACCCTTAAATATTTTTAGATAGTAAGAATTTCTCCAAATAATATTGATTTATTGATACAATCAGTCATTTATATGCCATGCGTGATACTCGCTTAACCGACCATGTTTCTTTCGATATGCGTCTTTTGATACATGACGAAGCAGATTTTTTTCCCCGCTGTACATTGCCATTTTTTCTGTGGTAGGCCAATTGCCATCAAAGGCTATATAACCCAGTCTATCCTGCTTTTTACCCATAGCTGTGGAGAAGATTAATACCTTTCCAAAGGGTATTAGCACGTAAGTGAATGTAATGGATTCGACTGGAATTTCGACTCAGCTCTCCTATTCCTCAATCCGAGCCGCTATCTATTACTACGAGGTTCCTCCTCTTATTATACAAGTCTTACTGATTAACCCATAGCTGGCGGAAGAAAATGTGTATCCATACCTTTCTAAAGTGTATTCGCGCATAAGAAAATTTAACGAAATTAGAACTCGACTCTAAGATAAGCAATTTCGTTCCGTTATCCATTACACCGCCCGCACATCCAAGCTTACAACACCTGGTATTCAGTAGCGTTTCCCTGTCTAGCTACTGACCAGGCTTGATGTTGCTTAACTTCGGCGATTGTATGGGAACCGATGTTTCAACATGACGTGGCCGGAAGCCTTGAATAAAAAACAATATGGAAGCTTTTAAAGGCCCAGTTCATGAAATGACATCAAATATAAAAAAAATGGTTAGCTATAGAATGCGAGACGTCGTCTATTCACAAACTGTTTTACTTTTGGGATATCCATCATAGATTATTGATTATTTTTTTTTTTTTGGCAACATTCTCGTTTGCATCGAGAATAAGACGGGACGGATGTTTCCAATTGGCACTTTGCCCTGGCGCGGAAGACAATGATTTTGTAGTCTTTTTCAAAAGAAATCAGTTTGAACGTTCTACACTTAGCTTGGCAGTAGTGACAGAGACACAATAAACGAAGCGGCGGCGGTGTTTACAGAGACTCGATTCATGCATACAATGAAATAGTAATAAGCAAATAAAAAAAGTTTTTTTTTTTATTATTACACGAAGAGACCGGCTATCATACCGAGTTTAAAATTATGACTGAGCAAAAAGAGACTTCGAAGCTTAAATTAGCTTGGCACCCAACCGAAGTATTTGAAGACCTTCTTAAGGAAGAAATTTAAAATACTACGAACTATTTGTGAGTCTAGCTTGTTTGCCATTACTATACATTAGATGTTTAGCTTAGTATGACATTACAACTCTAGTAAACTGTTCGAGACAGTATGTATTGCTTATCAGGAAAATTTAATAAACTCGATATTTACCCATTCCCCTGACTGAGATGAGACGTGACACAAGGCCAAAATTTCTGTGGGGAACCAAAGCGTTTCCACTAGGAACAATGGTCAAAATTTGTCCATCCTTCACAAAAACGTGCTCGGGTAAATTGCTTGTCTGTTTTTCTCAGCCGAGTCTACGTCGCTAGACAAAACACTGACAGAGTCGCCCTCTGGCCGAAGACAGAGGTCTTGACAATCAGAGACAGGCAGCGCATCTCCTGACTCTTTCCTTATTTGATAAACACTGTCTCCCTACTGAGATGAGATAATTTCAAGATTTCTGAAAGTTTCCCACCGGGTCAATGGTTAAAATTTACCCAACTCACGCATTCCCGGGATCGTGTCCAATTCTTGTCTGTTTGTCTCAACCGTGTCTCCGTCGCTCTCTACACGAAGGCAGACAGCTTGACAATCAGTGTCAGGCAACGGACCACCTGACTCCGAGAAACTTTGATAAACTCGGTATTTACCCAGTCTCTTCCACTGAGATGACATGTGACACACGGTCGAGATTACTGTGAGGTTCTCCCGTGTTTCCACATGGGCTAATGGTCCGAATTAACTCAGCCCCCGCATTCTTCAGTCAAATTTTCAGTCAAATTTCTGTTCGTAGACAGTGACTCGATGGAGTCGCCCTCTGCCCGAAGACAGAGGTCTTGACAGTAATGAACATAAGCCGCTGCAAATGCCAGACAGCGAACTGCCTCTCCCCGGCAAGTTTTGATGAATTCTGTATTTACCACCACCACTGAGATGAGATGAGACACAATGTCGAAATTGCTTTGGGGAACAAACCCCAGCATTCCTGGGATCGAGTACAGCTCTTGTCTGTTTTTATCAGCAGTGTCCCTCTCTCTAAACGGAGCTTCGCCTGCGTTTCCCACTACCCGAAGAGAGACAGCTTGGAAATCAGAGCCAAGCAGTAGACCGCCTGATTCCGACGAGTTTTGGTGGACTGTATTTACTCTGTCCTTGTACTGAGATGAGATGTGGCACAAGGTCGATATTATTGTCGGTTAGCCGAGCGTGTTCACTCGGGCCAGTGGTCAAAATTTACCCTGCCCTCGCCAAACCGGGCAAGGGTACATTGATTGCCTATTCTTCTCAGCCGAGTTTCCGTCGACAGAGTCTCATTCTGCCCACAGAGAGCTTGATAATCAGAGTCAGGCAGCGAACGGCTGGCTCCGACGAGTTTTGATGAACTCGGTATCGAGATGAGACGTAACACAAGATCTAGATTTTTGTGGGGGGACCTGAACGTTTCCACCCCGGCCAATGGTCAAAATTTACCTTGCCCACCGCAAAAGCGGGCTTTGGTATATATTTTGTCTGTTTTCTTTTCTCAGTCAGGTTTCTATCGCTAGACGAAGCCTCGACTTGACAATCAGAACCAGACAGTGAACCGCCTGACGGTGACGAGTTTTGGTGAACTTTGCATATCAGCAGAGTTTCCCCTGAATATATGCGTTCCAAATTAATGGGCGACAATGACAAACAGTGAAGCTTATTATTGGGATTAAATTAACAACAAACCCAGCACTTATCAATTGCTTTATATTCAGTGCTGTTATATTAGGACACTGGGAAAAAAAGTTACGCATTCCACCTCTATGAAGTATTAGTAACAGGCCGACCCCTTAAGGTAAGGCTTCAAGAAAACCAGAAAGCTGTAACACGAGGGGAAGTGGAAAGATCAGGCGTGGCTGACCCCACATGGAGAGAGAAGGAAGATCACCGCTCTCTGTGGGATCAGGTTGAGATCATAGACAAAGGACACCATTGGAAAATACGTGAACGTAAGGTATCAGCACATATGCTAGGCCACAAAAATCTCCTGAGCCGACCAAGCATAGAAATGAATAGAATATGTGAACCAGTAACATGGAGTGCCAGAGAAAATCGATAATAACAAAAAAAAAATTGCAATATGGACTCTAGTAAATCATGCATAACTGCAAAAATGGCAATATAAGCACTGGTAAAAATAGGTTGCTGAAGACATTATGTTTATAATACCAAGAAATTCATACTCATATGACACGTGGTACAGCGGATAAAGGCGTTGGTTAAATCCAGGACAGGATTCAAAGAGTTTGAGTTCAATACCTGGTTAAGGCAGTGGAGAATTTGCAAAGGGGAATTAACAGGAGATAACTGATAACTGACATACATTAGACACGGCACGTGGAACTAGAACAGTATACCCCATCAAGCCAAATAAAGGGTTAATTTCGCCGGAGCGTACAAATATGGCGACAATAGTCCGAATAATGTAAATAGTATATATAATACGTCATCTAAGAAATATAGACAGATACTGAAAGGCCGAAACGTTGTGATAAATATGGAAACAAAAATGAGGAAAATAGTCCAAATAATGTAAATAGTGTATGTAATACCTCAACTCAGAAATATAGACAGATTAGTAACAAGATTGAAAATGTCTAGAATTAGGGTGTTTGGAAAAGTAATAACGTATTTTACTTGTATGAATTGAACCCAAAACAGAACCAAGATCCAGTGATACGAAACCGTCTCTAGAATTAATTTATGTTTTCTTTTAGGGTTTGAAAAATAATAACGTATAAAGCTATGAATTATGAGTCAACCAGCAAAGGTAGAACCAATGTTGTATGGCAGACAATTGCTTTTAGAATTATTTTTTAATCTCTTCTGTCTGACAGTATGTAATGTATAATACATTTCAGGGATTAACCTCATTGAGAATTATAATGTAAAAACAAGTTATTCACCAATCGTTAATGTATGCATTCTGAAAGGCCTGTACTGCTATTGAGGTATTTAAACACATTAGTGGAGGCGATATGAATGCAGTGAAGTCTCCTTAAGCTGTGGCTTAAATTGTTTAAAAATGGCGGTGTAGACGACCCAGTCTGAATTAAGACATTTTTAAAACCACCAATAAATTCCAACCCCGTCAGAGAACTAGCGATTTGATATGTAAAAGCTTTATATGTCATGTCAAATGGCCACAAGCATCTCAAACGGATTGGGAAAACTTAAAAAGAGGGAATTTGTGACCCTAATCTTTCGTTTAAGAATCGAGTGCCAAATTCCACAACCTGCATTAGACTTTTAGCCAGCAATGCCAAGCATGATGAAAATTGGTTTGCATGTCAACGGAAAACGACAAAGGCAGTTCTTAGAGCAAGTCGAGAAACCAGAGCTAACACCAAAGTCAGGACTCCGTCCATAGAAGTCCTTTCTTTTTATCTGATGGAATGGGGCAATTGTTGTTAATTACGATCTGTTGGTGCATAGAAGGGCCATCGCTGCACACGTTTTGTCACCAATAATTTGATCGAAAAAAAACGAAGTAGTACGTTGAAAGTATTACAATGGAACGGAACCGCCCCCCCCCGGAAAAAATGATAAGATCATTAGAATGATAGTTCTATATCTATCATACTGTACAAGGCTTAAGATGCCCACGAGATAGAAGGTTATAGAGTAAGAAGTGCAATTTATTGGTAAGAAAAATGTTAACCGGAGATTTGAACTTCCGGAAAGCATCCGCTTGTGAGTCCGCTCCAAAAATTAGCAGCTAGTGCAGAGGAGCTGCTCAAGTAGAACTTACATCTCACTGGTATAATACAAAGGCAATGGCGGCGGTTCACTCTAATGGGCGTAGCATGTCGGGTCTTGGCCATTAAGAATAGAGCCGGCTGAACTAAGAAATGTAGTTCGTTTGAACTCTTTCCATGGAAATGACGAAAGAACAGAAAGAGATTTCTGGCGTTTCGTTGATGAGAAAGGTGGAAAATATTTCGTCATCTACAAGGACGTTGAGATGACAATGCTTAAATTTATGCAGTCGGGGAACCAGTGAAAAGAGTTTGTCAGATCAGATGACATGATAATATTTGTAGAAAGGACAGAGTGAAGTCACATTACGTCGGTGAGAAAGTGACTAGAGTCGAGATGCCAGGCCAGGACCTATCATATTGCATATACGTCTTTGGATTTTGTCGAGAACCTCGAGAGGAACAGCTGGGGTACCAGACCATATTTGATAACAGTATTCAATGCATGGACGAATGATAGATTTGTACAGATCGGGGTCTCATTCCAGTTCTTTTAGTTAATCAAGCGCGTAAAGACAACATCTGGATTATATCATTAGTTTCCTTTCTGTGGCTGCCCTCTCTCTTTTCTATAAATATTTTCATAGCGCAGTTTTTCTAATCTCCTTTTTGGTAGTTCAAGCGCATGAATTTATTTACTATTTTGACAACATGTTCTCATCGTTTTATTGTCCTTTCTCCCCAATAAAGTTTTTTTCTCGAATTCTTTCCTTCTCAGTAAACTCTTTTCTACTAGGATGCAAGTGATTACCGAGAAAGAAAGAAATAGAGAAGACAATGAAAAGAACAGATTTCAAGGAGACAGAATATGACAATTGACATTGCATTTAAATTTTTGAATGTTGTAGTTGGCAGGAAAGCGGGAAGTCAGAAGAGTTCCACAAGTGAGAGTGCAAAAGAAGAAACTTATTTTATCAATTGCAACAATAAAATTATGAAACTTACCTGCCAATCTCTTCGTAAAGTTGCGGTACGACAGAGGAAATAAATGAAAGTATTACATACTGAATATAATAATTAAAAAGTTGACCATTTAATACATTGTTTTGTTAGAAAACTTAAACAAAATTTTAACTGTTTAAATTACTTGATGTAACCATAAGCTTCATTATAATGAGTTCTTTTTTATATTTTTCACCTGTAGGAGTCTCTTCCAGCATCTTGCTTCCCTGTTTACTATGATATTCAAAAATTTAAATGCAATATCAATTGTCATCTTCTGTCGATTTGAAACCTGTTCTTTTATTGTTCTTTCTCCTCAAATATCTTTTGTTTTTTTTTCAGTCTCAGTAAACACTTATCTCTTTTATCGGCTTGCTTGGGTTGAAACTTTCTTTTTTTTAATCATTTCAACCCAAGCAAAGTAATAAAAACTACTAGAATAAAAGGAATTACTGAGAAGGAAAGAAACTGAGAGAGCAACAAAAAGGACAGAATTCAAGGAGACTAAAGATGACAATTGACATTGTATTTGAATTTTTGAAGTTTGTAGTTGACAGGAAAGTATGGAAAAGTTCTTTAAAAGCTGCATAAAATGACTTAGTCTTTTTATAAATATTTTCACAAGTTTTCTAAGGAACTCTCCTTCTTGGTACCTCGACGGCATCAATTTAAACTTACTACTCGATTGGCAATTAGGTCTCATCATCTTAATGATGAACTAGCTAGATGCAACTATTCTAATAGTTTGTTTTCTGGATCATCTCTCCTGTAGAACTCTCTTCCGGTTTTCTTATATCCCTGTTATTCACGATCATCAAATATTTAAACGCGGAGTTTATCGCCATCTTCTGCCATTCTGAAACTTGCTCTTTTAAAGTCTTCACTCAAGTCTTCTCATTCTCTTTCACACAGAGTAACATCATGCGTTTTTGCGACATTGTTGCTTTTTTGGGAGTGAAATGATTTAAAAAAAAATTACATATGCTATCAAATTTAGTTGTAGGAAGACTTTAATAACTCTTTTAGAAATTGGTTTTTATTCGGAAGCGACAATCTATAAAATCTGAAGACTGAGTGTATTATTTAAGACCTGAAGGATTCATTCGCTTCTAGCCATTTTTATTCATTGATCTGAGAAAACGTTTGTATATAGCTGATAGTTTAAACATTTCTGAAAGAGCTGGGTACGGTATTTGACATTCATATGAGATTGTAAATATGACGAGGCTTATTCAGAAGAGGAATCGAGTTCCCAGGTTAAAATTTTGGTTTTGTCGTATCTTAGATGTTGGTCAAATGTAACTCTAGCGCAAACTAACAGGTGGTCAAACACATCAAAAAGACTCGATAGAAACCACCCATTGCGAATTAATGAAACTGCTATAAAGACATAAAACAGGATCAGGAAATTTCGAGTGTGTCTGTTCGTTTTCACTTAGCACTCATAATAATGTCGGAAAGAAGCAAAAATCAACATCGTCATCTCTCTTGTTAATATTTTATGCTACAGTAGTTTCTCACAAAATAGAGTAGACGAGTGAGAAATAGGCGAATCACTCTCCCATCCTTGCCTTATTTACATTATTCGGACTGTAATCACCATCTTCGTTGTATATTCACAACTCTTGGCCGTTGTACGCTCCGGCCCTTATGTCTGTGTCTCTCAATGTATCTGTCTATATCTCTGAGATGAGGTATTATTATACTTTTATTATTTACATTATTCGGACTGTTATCCTCATCTTCATTGCCATATTCACAACTCTTTAGCCGTTGTACGCTCCGGTCTTTATGTCTATGTCTCTCTATCTATATCTGTCTATATCTCTGAGATGACGTATCATGATTGTAGTGTGACCTGACATAAATAATCTAGAACAAATTAAGAAAATTAAGTACACTGTCAAAATCTATCGAATTTTTGTTTTATAGACATATTATTTGCATTCTATATCACACCGTTTTTGTCTAGCTTTAGCGGAGTTTAAAGTTATCCTTCTCCTAGACTAGCAAATCACAGATAGAGAACTCGGGATACCCTATTGCTTAACGCAGGCGTCATTAACCTGGACACGCGTGCCATACGTATGCCAAGCCATTTCCACTGGCACGCAGTCGCAAATGACATCACGATGTCCGAATGAATAACTACTACAACGCAAAAAAGATATTTAGCTATTTCAATTTTAATATATACTAAAGTATATATACTATATATTAGTATTTATGCAAAAATTATGACATAAATATATTATAATATCATTACAAAAATAGCCATTTTATTTTAAGACTTCTGGTGTCTTGTAAAGTGATGGTGTTGATAGCGAAATAAATAATTTTTTTTTTAATTCTCAAATAACTCAACCCCCTCAAAAGGGAAACACTGTTATATAACCTATAACGACTAATCAAAATACAAGTATATGAGAATTCAAAAAACGTGAGAGTATAATCTAAATACAAACCATTAGTTGATTAAACTTAATGTTAAATTAAACTAAAAATCAATATGAAATAATTAATTTCTAATTTCACTTTAAAATCAAAGATTGAAAATTATAAAATATATTGTAGAACAAGAAAACTAACCTTGACTTGTATAAAAGTGCGTATGCGGTTGGCTCACTGAATGATTTTTGTTGTAACCTAGAGAAGGTTACTGAATAGAATAATCACACGAAAGTTGGTTTGGTTTGTTTTACGGTATATCAACCTCAATGAGTCATTTAATGCCGACAACTTTTTTTTTCTGGTAATATTTTTACTTTGTCAAAAATCTATTTCTGTTAATATTTTTTTTTCCCCAAAAATGTATAGCGGGTAATATTTTTTTCAAAAACGTATTGCTGGTAATATTTTTTTTTCTTCAAAAAATTATTTCTGGTAATAATTTTTTACAAAGTATTTCTGGTATTAAAACCTATTTTTAAACTTAGTAATGTTTTTTTATATCAGTTTCGGAGTTAACTATTTTCCCATGGCTGGGAGCCTAACATGTGCTACTACCTGGGAACACCAGCAATTAAGAGGAGGTTCCACGCTCCTCAAAGCCTCCTGATTAGAAGCCTTGCTATTGGACGTAGTTTATCGTCGTACCCTGGACGCGGATGTAGTTTATTGTCATACCCAGGACGCACGAAGGTTGGATAATGGACATATATAAGATTCGCAAGTGGCGCGTAGAAGAAGTAGTCAACTACTAGAAGTGAGTCAAGTGAATTCCACAATGAATCTTCAAATTCAGGATATCTACCAACCATCCCACGCGTCAGATGTGGCACAAGGCCGAATTTAATGTTGGGTATCCGATCCCGTAGGTTCAGCCAAAAATTCTCCTTAGACCCCGTATAATACGGGGTCAGGTAGCTGTTTCTCGAGACTAGATTCTACTCTTCGACATTCCTTGTCTGGGATCTTCTCTGCCCGTTCTGTATTTATGTGAATGGGAACATACCCATTATCGTCCGTAGGTATGCTACAACAATTTTAAAACCCGAAGTCAGCACATAGCAAGGTTTCTGACCCCTGGTTTAACTTAAAACTGGGGATGTATAAAGATGGATTCATAATTTTCCCAAGATTAGTTGCAAAGAAATTGAATATTACGAACTCGATATAGGCTCACCGTTTCAAGCAGATAACTATTATATTGCTTCCGCATCATAAAAAATAGTAATGGAAAAAGAAACACCAGCGAAAACAAAAAAGAAATCACTTCCCCAAATTCCATTTTCTCTCCATTACACTGGCATTATAACTGTTCTAACACTGGTTTCTTAATTTCTGATTCTTTTTTTCAATAATGGTTAATTAATTCTTTAAAAAAACGAAAACACTCACTTTCACCCTCTTCAGATCAGTGACATTCCGATAGAAGGTAACCGCTTTTTAATGGACACGATACTTGCAATTTCCGATCTCAGCTGTCGAGTCACTTTGAATATGTTAAGCGTGATTATCAAATGACGTAATGCTCACAAGTTCAGCTGTGATTGGCCAATTTAAATAACTGTAATCCCTGGAGCTGGCGGCCAGCATGAACACTATATTTATTTATAGAATATTTTCCTTGTTTTTTGTATTTCCCAAACAAGTTGGCAAAAGAAAGAAAACGCCTCCGCACTTTTTCTTCTGTCATGTTCTTGTGAAACGGTTTCAGCGATGAAATATGAAGAAATCTTAGTTCGCGAACTGCAAGGAGTTGATACATCGGACGACGCTTCCAAAAAGACAGGGTTTTAAATCTTAATAAAATCAAATAGATATATTGCAAAGAGAACATTTTACTGATTCCTTTTATAGAACTTATCAATTTGCAGGTTATTTAAAGCTAGAATTTTTTTTAGATTACAAGTAATAATTATTTACAAGTCTTACTATTTAATCCATAGATCGGGGAGAAGCCGTGGATTCATCCTTTTCCCAATGGGTTTTTGTGCCTAAGTGAATATAACGAATCCTACGGGAATTTGAACTTGGTTCTCCGATTAAAAATTCCGAGCCATTATCCAATACGGCACCCGTAGATCTAAGATTACAGTACCTGGTTTTAACAAGCGATCACCCATCTAGGTACTCACAAAATTAAAATTACTTAACTTCGATGATCGTAAGGGAACCGGAGTTTCAATGCGATGTGGCCGGAAGCTTGCACATAAAGAAAAGATATATACAATACAATATCAGTTCACCTATGTGGCAGTGGATACTGGACAATGTTCTCACAGATAAGGGGAAGACTTGTGTAAACAGAGACAAAAAGCACTGACTGCTATGTAATATCAATCCATCTATGTGGCAGTGGATACTGGATATTCTCCTCAAAGATGAAGAGGAGACTTCTTGCCATCTTGCCTTAATTTTGAAATGTACCATTATTATTTCAAGTTTTCGCATCACCTTTGTGAACGTGATTAATCATGGCCTTCCACAACTTTTAATAAAGTTAAAGAAGATACTTTTATTGATAGATGTAAGTCGACTGGCGAATATTTATAATACCAATACATAATATCCGAATGAGGGGCTAGGTAATTTAACACTCACAGGGGATAATAAATGTGGAAAACCAAAATAAAACAGTAAGCAAGCTACAATTTTTACCTAACCAACTCATTACAAGGAAGGGTATAATGCTCCTAAGACGCAACAGGCTATTGGGAGTGAAAGGGAATGAGATGGCTTGAGAAAGAACCTAAATCCTAATTCTAAACAGGAAACAAGGGATAAATGCCTACTCCTGTTCAAAGGCTCAGGGAGGGGATATCACGAATTTCTCTGATAAGGTGGTAGGACAGCGACAAAGAATAAAAAAACATCAAAAGATGATGCGATAAAAGACAGACACATTATTTACATTATTCTGACTATTGTCCTTATCTTTGTCGCCATATTTCGGCCGTTGTATGCTCTAGCCTTCTTCACGTGGTTGGAATTTCGAACTTAACACTTTATTTCGTTCACTGTTCTAGTTCCACGTGCCATATCTAATGGATGTCAGTTATCAGTTATCTCCTGTTAATTCCCCTCTGCCTTAACCGGGTATTGAACTCACACACTTTGGGTCCTGTCACTGGATCTAACTAACGCCTTTAACCACTGTGCCATGTGTTCTTGAGGACATCTGTGTATGAAGAGGGCCGGCGCGTACAACGGCCGAAACGTTGTAATAAATATGGCGACAAAGGTGAGGGCAATATTCCGAATAATGTAAATAGTGTACATAATACCTCATCTCAGATATATAGACATATACTGAAAGGCTGAAATGTTGTAATAAATATGGCGACAAAGATGAGGAAAATAGTTCGAATAATTTAAATAGTGTACATAATACCTCATCTTAGAAATATAGACAGATACTGAAAGGCCGAAACGTTGTAATAAATATGGCAACAAAGATGAGGACAATAGTCCGAATAATGTAAATAGTGTACATAATACCTCATCTCATAAATATAGACAGATACTGAAAGGCCGAAACGTTGTAATAAATATGGCAATAAAGATGAGGTCAATATTCCGAACAATGTAAATAATGTACATAATACCTCATCTCAGAAATATAGACAGATACAAAAGGCAGGAAGTTGTGGGGGGCAATGACTACGCATGTCCTGAAGAGACAATGGTTTTAAAAGAAACGGTGTTTAGATGACGAGCTTGATTACCACTGCTCCAAGGCCGCAAAGCGAATGTGAAAGTTATTGAATACCTCAGGATCTCTGCATAGAAAAAGAATTTTTTTTTCTTTGACTGCGAAATGACGTTCGACAGATTGAAGCACGAAAGATTTCGTGATCCATTCAAGCTGAAATGATTTGATAACAATTAATGAATATCTTTTTTGGGTGAGTCATGTTCCAAATCAGATGCCAGTTCTTTTATCTGCTTTCCTCTCACAATGTCAAGCAACAACGTAACCGCCGCTAAATGAGCTGCGTAGTTTACAAGCCGTTATCAACCGATTTGTGGAACGATTTAAAGATTTTCTTTGCTTGTTTGTACTTCACAATGTGAATCTTTTATGAAAGTTTAATTCATTATTGAACTCAAAGATTTTAACACCAATGCTTGTATCGTTTTTTAATAATATAGTTCGTCCTGGGTATGACGATAAACTACATCCGCGTCTTGGGTATGACGATAAACTACATCCGCGTCCTGGGGAAGACGATAAACTACATCTGCGTCCTGGGTAAGTCAACTAAACACAGGTTGCATTTATCTCCCTTGCAATTAAACAGTTTTGACCTTACCATTCTATTCCATTTAATTGAAGGTGAATTGATGGAATATTTCAATTGCCAGAGATAATTAAAGAGAGCAGTACTGTTTCTGTATTTAATATTTACCAAAGTCATATGGTGATGGTAGAAGAAAAGCTTCCAAGAATTCTCAGTAGAACGAAAAAAAATATTTAACATCGCTACCGGAACGAATACACGCTCGATATAGTATATTTTCAGACGTATATTAACCTTTTTAATGGACAGATCGTATTTTTTTTGTAATTGCATTTATTTTTGGAAAAAAAATTACATTGTTTTTGTTGGAAAGATATTTGCTTAATATGACGATAGTTATAACTAATTTTGACAATATATTTGTCAAAAATCGTATTTAATGCTGGCGAATGCCTAAAACGTTTATGGATTAATTTTAGAAAAATTTTTCCGACCTTACACGTCCTGGGTATGACGATAAACTGCATTCGCACCCTGGGTAAGACGATAAACTATGTCCAACAGCAGGGCCTCTCATCAGGAGGTTTTGAGGAGCGTGGAACCCCCTCTTAATTGCTGGTGTTTCAAGGTCCACTCTGTTAGGGTCCCAGCTATGGGCAAATAGTTAACACCCAAACTTGTGTAAAAATAGGTTTTATTACCAGAAATATTTTGTAATAAAAAAGTTATTACCGTCAACAATTTTTGAAGGAAAAATTACTATCAGCAGTACTTAAAAAAAAATACCAGCAGTGCAAAGAGTCATGCATTCTTTGAAAAAAAAATATGACCAGCTTTCAATTTCTTCAAGGAAAAATTGTCCCTGATTTTTGAAGAAAAGCTTATTAACAGCAATAAAAATTTTTGTCGGCATTAAATAACCCATTGAGGTTGATATACCGTAAAACAAAAACAAACAAAAAACAAATAATATAAGCGATTCTGAGATAATTAAATGTCCTACCAGGATTCATTATTAGCGGCCACAATCTTAACAATATAAGATATCCAGTAGGCGCAGTGTTGATAGTCAACACAGAAAATAATCTAATATAAACCCTAGAGAAAGCAAAGAAAGAAAGCAAGAAGAAGGAACTAAACATCAATTGCAAGAAGTCAGAATGCATGGTTTTTAGTAAAAGGGACAGCCCAACATGGAAATTACTTGTTGGAAAATCAATCTTTTTTCTCTCGCACTTCTCATTTGGCTTCTTGCTTGCCAGTCAATTTTAATCTTCAATAATTTAAATGCAATGCTAATCTTGCAATGATAATCTTTATCTTCTGTCTTCTTAATTCGCATCCTTTTATTGTGCTTTCACCTTAATGTTTTCTTTTCTCATCTTCTTTCATAACCAGTAGCCCTCTTGTGTCTTAGTGGCTTTATCCTCTTTCTTGGAGTGAAATGATAAAAATATCTAATAGCACTGGTTTTTGGATTTCGTTATTATTTAAAAAGTGAATGAGTATTTGTTTTATAAATTAATTTTTATAGACCTTGTGTACAGGTGTTGCACATTCCAGAATACAAGCTATATAAGAATACAGACTATATAAGAATACAGGCTATATAAGAATACAAGCTATATAAGAATACAAGCTATATAAGAGTACAGGCTATATAAGAATGTTTGAATTTTACCTGCGATCTTGGGCAAAATACATTGTTAGTTGTGGAAATAAAATAATTTATTCTCTCTTATTTATGATAAATTTAGTTAAAGCTTAGTTAATGCAGAAATTACTTGTACTGAATATTACATTGATAGCCACTGTGCCGATTTGCATAAGAGGCAAAAAGGTAGACATTGATTTGGTTTGCAAAAGAATAAAACACGGGGAAAAAAAGCTTGTCAGAACAGTCGCCATGAAAATATTTATAGAAAAGACAGATGGAGTCACGTCATATCTGTGAGAAAGTGACTGAAGTCGGGATGCCAAATCAGGACCAATTACATTGCAGACCCTTCTTTGTATTTTGTCAGGAATCTCGAGATGTGCAGTAGGAGTACCAGACCAAAAATGGCAACAGTGTTCAATGCACGGACGAATGGTGGATTTAAAAATGTTCAAGATGGATTCTGACGAGGAAAAAATGGTGGCCCGACAGAGAACCAAATTTTTTTGCAACAAGAAAATTTGGTTCTCTGTCGGGCCATCATTTTTTCCTCGTCAGAATCCATCTTGAACATTTTTAAATCCACCATTCGTCCGTGTTAAAGGGTGCCACTAGATTGTTAAATATATCTCACCGTTTTACTGGTGAACTAGCGAAATGCAACCGCTACTTCTATTTTAGTTTCTTTTCTCGTACTTCTTTTCAGATAACTACAATCTTCAAAAAATTTAAATATACCGTCAATGGCTATCTTCTGTCTTCTTGAACCCTGTTCGGTTTTGCCCTTTCGTCAATCCTCCACATTCTCAGTCTTTCACTTTCACTCCCTGTAACGCCTTTGCATCTTAGTGGCATTGTGGCCTTGCTTGGAGCCGAAGCGATTTGAAAAATAGAAAATATGCTACTATATTTAAAAATAAACTGAGATTAGTGCATATCCTTGCCTTAGTCTTGTCGGTTCTTCTGTATGCAGGCAAATCATGACCACTAGCGGACGACGGTAAAGCCGTATGACGGGGTGGAGAGGTTCTCATACATTCGTACGAGAATGTAAGGGCTTTGTTGGAAGAGGGACCCAAAGCCATACATCCATTCAGTAAGTTAAGTACCATACGTGATACACGCGATCATGTCACTTTTGACTCATGACTGATAATGCATAAAATTTTCTCCCAGTAGATTGCCGTTTCTTTCTGCAGCAGACTGGTTGACAACCAAGGCTACAGGACATAGTCTGACCTGATATTTAACCCACAGCTAGAACGAACGGGAACTAGCCGGCAATTATTGGAAAAGTTCTAAATGAAAGTATATGAGAGAATGTGTATTTCCTTAGTACGGAAATAAGTTTCTCCCAGAAACATATACTATTCCAATATGGATTAAAACAAATTTAAATATTATTGTATTTTCTTTCCCATTTTGAAAACTTAGAACAGGGACGACAATGTATTTGTAAAAGATGGTGACATGAAAGAAGGTGGTCGATTGGGTTGTAGCTGCGAGTAAAAAGCTTATCGTAAAAAGAATAAGTTTTATGGATTGGATTTTTCTCAAAGGTCCTGATTTACAATTAACCGTTATCGGTCGAGCAATAAACAAATTTTGATAATGTTTTCAAAACGATTCTTGGTGTAATCATTGTAAAGTCACTGTTGTTATCCTTAATTCCTATATAAATAACAAATAATTATAAAGAAAAACTGTAGGAATCATTCAGTATTTATTTTATTCGATAAAAGATTTCTTTTTACACAAAGCTGAAAAGATCATTTCATAATTACAAGGCAGTATTAATCCCTTGCTCCACAGAGAGAAAAGGAAAGCGAGAGTTTATTCTCTATTTCGAGTCATCTAATTAAATAGTGTTAAAGAATTGAAACAATAACGAATATACGGATAATGAAATTTAAAGAAAAAATGATTGAGAGAAAAAGCATAATGGCTGACGAGAAATAATGAAGCAGACGATAGCAGAATCAAGGAAAATAAATGGGTGTAAGAAAGTAAAATGAAAAAAAAAATTATTGGGCTAAAAAGAAAATAAAACTCATTGGTAATTTTTAATAAAAGTAACAGGATGCATTATAAAAATTAGGGAAAATTATGTGCAGAAAGAGACACAAAGAAAAAAGAAAAGCGAAAGCAAAGAAAAATTGTGTTTATTTTAGAAAGAAAGAACGAAAAAAAGAACAAAAGAAAGAACGAAAAAAGAACAAAAGAAAGAAAGTGATGGAGAAAGAAAGCAGATATCATAAGTAAAAGAGAAAAAATATTTAGAAAAATTAAGGCAAATCATGGTTCGAACGAAACACGAAAGAAAATACCAATATAAAAGAAGTTTTAGATAAAAAACGACAAAAAGAACGAAAAAGAATTAGAAAAATATTTAATTTGTAAGAAAGAAAGAAAGAACGAACGAAAAAAAGAACGACAGAAAGAAATAAAGAACGAAAGAAAGAACGAAAAAAAAGAAAGGAAGAACGAAAAAAAGAAAGGAAGAACGAAAAAAAGAAAGGAAGAACGAAGGAACGACAGAAAGAAAGAAAGAACGAAAGAAAGAAAGAAAGAACGACGGAAAGAAAGAATGAAAGAAAGAATGAAAGAAAGAATGGAAGAAAGAAAGAAAGAACGACAGAAAGAAATAAAGAACGAAAGAAATAAAGAACGAAAGAAAGAAAGAACGAAATAAAGAACGAAAGAAAGAGTGAAGGAAAGAACGAAAGACAGAAAGAAAGAACGACATAAGAAGCAAAGAAAGAACAACAGAAAGAAATAACGAAGGAAGAAAAGAAAGAAAGAAAGAAAGAACGTCAGAAAGAAAGACCGACAGATCTAAATAAATAAGAACGAACTGATGACAGAAAGAAAGAAAAGGAAAGAAAGAACGAAGGAAGAAACAAAGAAAAAAAGAAAGAAAAAGAATTCCTGTAAATGGAGAAGAAAATGAAGTTTATTTTTGATAAATTAAAATTATAAAAATGAATGAAAATTATTAGTAGAAGGAGTCACAAGAATAAAAAACGCAAGAAAAAGAAATCTGGAAAAAATGTTGATGAAAATAATAAATTAAGCAAGAAAGAAAAGGGAAGAAAGCCTGATGGATAAATAATTAGAAAAAAGAAGAATTTAAAATCTGATCAAAAATGATAAAAACGCAGGAAAAAAAAGAAATGGAATGAAAGGAAAAGAAACATTGACTGAAAATAATTAGCAAAAAAGGAAGGCAAAGTTTCATGAAAGAAAGAAAGAAAAAAGATATACGTGTGGAAAATAATAAGAAAAAGCAAGTTTGATAGAAAATGATAAAACGGGCAGCAGTGGCGTTTCCTGGGCAAGACTGCCAGATGGAGTCCAACCATTTCCAGGTTGGTTTAAATTCAGGGCTGTCCTCCTAGACTGGATGTCGGTCAAGGCTATAGGATCCAGTTTCTCTTGCTATTTATTCTTAGACAATAAAAATTAGAAAAATACAGAAGAAAAATTAGAAAGAAAGTAAAAATGAAAGACTGAATGAAAAAGGAAGAAAAATAAATAAATAAAAACTTGCGAAAAATAGAAAAAATAAAAAGTTTGATAAAAAATTATGACAAGACAGAATCAGAGATGAATGTAAAATAGATAAAAAAAAACGTAAAAAACTATTTATCTAAAATGATAAAAAAGATAGAAAGATAGAAAGACTGAAAAATTGAAAAAAAAAAAAAAAAAAAAAAGGAAATATATTTTCTGGAATGAACGACAGACGCGCACACGCCAAAGAAAAAAAATGCAACGCCATCATTGAATGAAGAAGAAAAAATGGATAGAAGATATTTTCTATTAAACAAACGAACGATTCCTTATGAAGGCCTCTTCTCTAAAAGAGGCCTCCATTTTTCCTGTGGGGATGGAATCAACTGAAAACAATTAAGTCGTTGATATTGATTTCTTTGCCAATCAGTGTATCTCATTAGTTTTAATTTTTATACCATTTTATATTTGGCACGAATATCGCTACCAATTAATAGTGTTCGTTTTACCTTCCAAAGAAAAAAAAGTTTACATCGCGTAAACATTTTTGGATAGTAAAGACCCAGGCAAAATGTAGCATGTTTCTATATTTCCATGCACACGTCTGATGTCTCTAGAGAGGGACTGGCTACGCCAGGTTAAAATGCCCAAGACACGCCACATGATGAACACACCAATAAGACACTGACGGAGACCTAGGCTTTAGCACACAACAACTTTTTATAAAATTTAAATTATGTAACCGGTTATCTTTACCAAGCAGCTGAAACTTGCGTTGTGCATGAAATTATGAATAGTTCCACTGGTGCGAGACAACATGTATATTTATTAATATTTACATTATTGGGACTATTGTTCTCATCTTTGTCGCCATATTTATTATCAACGTTTCAGCCGTTGTATGCTCCGGCCTTCTTCTGCTAGGCTACAAAAATCATCTGAGCCGACCAAGCATAGAAATGAATAATATGGGAACCATTAATAAGGAGTGCCAGAGAAAAGCGATAACAAAAAAAGTTGCAATATGAGCTCTGTTAAAAACACGAAATGATAACAACAAAAAATTGCAATATGGTAAAAATGGTTGCTGAAGACATTAGGTTTATAATACTTAGAAATTCATAACCAGATGGATCATTTCGTGTTTTTAACAGAGCTCATATTGCAACTTTTTTTGTTATCGCTTTTCTCTGGCACTCCTTATTAATGGTTCCCATATTATTCATTTCTATGTCCTCAAGGACACATGGCACAGTGGATAAAGGCGTTGGTTAGATCCAGTAACAAGACCCAAAGAGTGTGAGTTCAATACCCAGTTAAAGCAGTGGAGAACTTTCAGAGGGAAATTAACAGGAGATAACTGCTAACTGACATCCATTAAACATGGCACGTGGAACAGTCTACTCCAGTGAGCGAAATAAAGTGTTCGAGAATCCAACCACCTGAAGAAGGCCGGAGCGTACAACGGCCGAAACGTTGTAATAAATATGGCGACAAAGATGAGAACAATAGTCCGAATAATCTAAATAATGTACATAAAACCTCATCTCAGAAATATAGACAGTTATTAATATTAATAGCTCTGTTATATTACATCAAGCAATATTTGAGAAAGGTATAAATCCTTCTTGTCTCCCAACAGTTATGGGTAAATAGCAGGACAGACTGGGTTCAATAGCCTTGGAGAAGGACAACTCTGAATTCAAAATCTGTGGATGGTGTTTGGTTGTGCACCAGATCTCTGTATTCGCCACAATAATCAAATCATATGTACAGGTGCCTGGCTGTCGGTTCTAGGAACGGAATTGTTTGACCCTTATACGTCGGAAAAAATACGGGAGAGTGCAGTACACACACACACACATATATATATATATATATTCATTATTATTATTTCAATGATGTGAAAACCCGCTACACAGAGTTTCACGTGATGGGTGGCAACTTGTATAGGAGAAAGACAACTTTGAATTCAAAACTTGAGATGGGTCGTTCCCTCCCTCTATTCACAGCTAACGATAAATAGCAGGAGAAACTATAGCCCTGGTCGGCATCCAGTCTAGGATAACACTAAATTTAAACCAGCCTGAAAATAGTTGGATTCCGTCTGGGAGTCTTATCGCGAATTAATATTATTATATTAAATTTAGGCTCTGTCAACTTTGGCATTGAGCTCTCACTTTATTTTATATTTTAGCTTATTTTAAGTTTTAGCTTTTATTCTTACTACGCACATTTACACACACACACATGTATATATCTATGTCAACTTATATAAACTTAATACTGCCCGTCAAAAGTGTAAATTTTAAATTCATTTTTCGTTTCACCTTTTTAAAGTGAAGTCTGAAGATCCAGAGAAATATGAAATTGTCTGGTGAAATAAATTATTACAATGGAGTCTTAAAGTGGTCTGTTCTTCTTTAAATTAAATTATTCGCTCTGAATTAACATTGAGCTCTCAGGATTTCATCCTCCTTGGGATTATCCATACGGATTACCAAGATTTTCCTTACTTAACTATATATATATATATATATATATATATATATATATATATATATATATATATATAATATTTAGGAAAAACATTAAAAATCTATTGTCGGCAATAAATTTATTTCTATGAATATAGCCATATATATATATATATATATATATATATATATATATATATATATATATATATAGTAGGCCGAATAAAGGAATTCGAACAGACAAAATAATAATATAAATAATTGTATATTATTAGGCCATTCTTTGAAAGAGTAAAGCCTGAGGGTCTTGCCAAAAATCAATCTTCTTTGGACATTATGGACTGGCGCTACATAATCCCGAGCAAAGAACTGTAGCAAATAACTTGAATCCACATCACTTGAGGGCTACCAACAGCAGCAACAACTAAAATTCACAGCTCATGTAAGAAAATAATGATATATTAGGTTGGTGCAAAAATCATGACGGTTTTTGACGTGTTTTTTTAACGTCAAAAACCGTTATTATTTTTGCACTAACGTAATAATCAAGTTGTTAATGGGAGTTCCGCCTGATGATCGGCATTGCATGAAACTGTGAGTAGCGGATTTAGTATTATTATTATTATATTAAGTCTCTGTCAATTTTGATATTGAGTCCACAGTTTATTTTATATTTCAAGCTTTTACCTTATTTTAAGCTTTAGGTTTATTCTTAATATATATATATATATATATATATATATATATATATATATATATATATATGTGTGTATATATATATATATTGTTTATATTTAGGCAGCATATCTTTATTCAGGGATGTTTTGTTGAATAATCTGGACATATTATTTGTATTTTTATTTAATTCTCTCCAATTATCAGATCAACTACTTAATGTTGTTATTAAAACCATTAAAGAAAGGGCCGTAGTTTTTTTTCATATCTTTTATTTTCCTAATTACTTTCAATCACATCCAAAAACATCTTCAGGGGTGAATTGTTAAGATTAAAATTAATGCAATGTATAGTTGTGATTTTTTTGTAAATGCGCATGAAATTCGCTCTGTTATTATTATAAACATGTATGTACGCGCTCTGTGAACATTATTTTAAAAAATAACTGTTAAAGCTATTATATTTTAGCTAAGTGAGATAACTTTAATTTATAATTGTAATTTTTGTCAATTAATATTTCTGTAAATAGTGTATGTGAACAAGAATTATCCTTTAAATGTTGTGCAATAGAACGTGAATCTGACATATGTAATGTAAGTCTCCTTGATAATGTCGTTGTTGCGAAGCCATTAAATATATACTTTTTTGTCAAACGACATTTGACTTAATATACAATATCGGTTATTTTCAAAACATTAGATAACGGAGAAGAGTTATTACGGATAACAATTTGACTGTATTAAATTTAGTATAGTATATAATTAGTTTTATTTTTTACTGGGATCAGTGGCGGATATGTTAGTACTTACGTGATTTTTTATGCTTTTTTCATCTTATTTGTAGTTAGAATGTATTTGATTGCGATACAATAGGCTGATATTTTTAGGGTTATTTGAGGAATTGTTATGTTCTTGATTTATGTTAATATTATTAGCACAGGATTTTATTTTGCACGAAGTATTTATATACAAGAGCAAAAAAGTAATTGTTTTTTTAAATTTATTAAGTTAAAGAACTCTATTATTCTTCAGGCTAGCTGAAAAGTCAGGTAAGCTATATATACAACTTGCATTAAAGACAACTGACAACGTACTGCGAATATATATATATATATATATATATATATATATATATATATATATATATATATATATATTTTGCGTATTGAGCACTTATATATATATATATATGTATACATATATATATATATATATATATATATATATATATATATATATATATATATATGCAAACATACACACGCACGCACGCACACACACACACACACTCGTTCCATTCTTTTTACAGAATTTCTGCCAGTTGCCACCATGGCGTTTACAACTTTTGAGAATTCTCTTAATGTTTTTTGTCTGTCTGTCGTTCCATAGATTTAAGTTCCATTTCTACAATCAAATAAAAGTCCAGATTCATTGTCTTTTGTTACACACGTGTTCATCCCTCCTATCAAACTTTTGCTCTTTAATTTCATTTTCACTATTTTTCTGACCCATCTGCGATTCGCAATTTCCCTGTATTTCACAAACGTTTAAACGTTTCACAAACGTTTTAAAACATATCAAACCGTTTTTAATTGGGCAAGATTGAATAAGACCTTTATATGTATAATGCAATTGCATAACTAATCATCTTTCGAAAACAACTCTTTATGAAGAAAGGGTGAGACGTATTGCCGATGGTCAGGAATTAAGATAAGCACCACTAACACAATAGGATCATCATAAGCACACACTAGTACCCCAAGACAAGAACATATCATATTAATCTGACCAAAGAAAAGAAACAATACGGAATAAAAAGAACAACGAGAATATACACTTCTACAAGTGATTTCCAAGAATATTCCAGGAACCTTAAATAAAAGCAAAATATGTTGAATTTATAAACTTTTCTGATTTGTTTCTCTTGTGGTGTCCTCCCTCTAAAGAGTCTGTGTTGGACTCTTCCGCCTACTATAAGATTAGTAGGAGAGAAGGCCTTGGGAGAACAGTCGATCAGACTCTTCATTTCTGTCGAACTCTCTGCCTCGGCATAAAGGAACTCGAATGAAGCTTTGCCGCGTGGCAAAGTTTCGTCCTGAGAGGTAGACAGTCCCTGAACACGTTTAGGCGGGTTCAAAGGGAATATTTTTGGCCAAGCCTGCGGGCTCGGAGTACCCACAATAAAAAGGCCTTGTGCAACATAAAGCCTCGTACTGTCGAACTCTCTGACTTAAGCAGGGAGGAACCAGGGCAAGGCTTTGCCGAAGGGCAATGTTTCGTCCGGGGAGGTAGACAGGCCCTGAACCTGTTTATACGGGTTCAATGGGAATATTTTTGGCCGAGCCTACGGGCTCGGAGAACCCATGATAAACTCAGCCTTGTGCCACATACATCCCTGATGGGGAAACTGTTAAATATTAGCAGTCAACTAGATTGTTCAACTGTTGAACTCTCTGACTTTGGACAGAGAGGAAACCGGACGCGTCTCTGCCCTTCGGCACATCCTCGTCCGGGGAGGTAGACAGACCCGAACATTTTTATGCGGGTTCTACGGGCATATTTTGACCTAGCTTACGAGCTCGGATGACCCATGTTAAACGCAGCCTTGTGCGGCATCTACCCACGTGGGGTTGGGGCTGCTAGATATTAACAGTTGAATAGATTGAACCCTAGGTCAACCGACACACACCCACTAGTCATGTAATACTCTTCTGTTGTACTTACTGTTTAATATATGATATATCTGCAACACTAGTTTTGGTATTTCTTGAACCATTTACTTGGTCACAACAGTTTCCTTATTCTATATGGCTTACGGTCGCATTTCGTTGAAACATCGGTTCCTGTACGATCATTGAAGTTAAGCTACCAAGATGAGTAACAGCTTTGGAATTACCAGGTGCTGTAAGCCTCGATGTGTGGGTGTTTTAATGGATAATGGCCCGGAATTCTTAATCGGAGATCCGCGTTCCAATTCTGGTTGGGTTCGTGATATTCTCTTACGTGCAAATAGCTTAAGAAAGGCATGAATCCAATTCTTCTTCCCCATCTATGGGTTAATTAGTAAGACTTATGTCACTAAATCTTTACTATCTACAAAAAATTACTATCTAAAATATTTTATGGCTTTAAATAAATTGCCTAGGTTGATAGCTGGAGAAAATGAATGAGTCAGTCAACCCTTATACTATCATATATATATATATATATATATATATATATATATATATATATATATACACTACAGTCAAAAAGTTCGGTGCCACTCTGCATTTTCTTTATATTTTTTAAGTTAAATATAAATTTCATTAACTACAGAGTAATTCCTTTTATATTTCCAGGTTCCTCTTACTACCGAAATATTCAAATTTGTATGCGTCTGTCCACAAAATATTTTGTTAAATTATGAATATTTTATGAGAAAAATTATATTTTGTTTTCATCATTAACCCCGCAGTAGACATTTTGAGATTATCAAAATGGCTGGAAATTTGATTCACTTCAAGGGAATCATGAAAAAACAGCAAGAATATTCGATTTAGGTGAAATCCATGTGATTTTCGCATTATTAGTAAACAATCAAACAACGACCCAAGACGCTCTTCTAAATTCTGTCAAAATTACCTCTAGTCAAAAAAAAAGGAACAGCATTTTGGGAATTAGGACTTAGACATCTCAATCTCCTCCCTCCTATTTTATTAGTATGGGATGAATTGGATGGGAGACCCCACCAGCCTAGATACACTCTTAACGTAATTTAACATACATAATTCAACACCTCACCAAAGGAATATCAACTGCAATAAACCCCGATGCCGATTCTGTAAACGTATCATCACTGATAGCAATTTCGCACCCCTAGCGCCCACACAATATTCAAACCACCAACTCTAACTTGTGACAGTTCGAATCTCATATATTTTCTTTTCTGTTACAAATGCAAAAAAGGAAATTTTGATGAAGAAACAGGCACGGGATTCCGTCTTCGGTTCGATAAATTTTAAAAAAATCATCAAAGATAACATAACATCATTTGTTGCTGCACATTTCAACCAAACGTTCCAACGCATTGATGACATCAGTGCCTGCTTCTAACGTTTTCATTCATTAGTAGACAAGAAAGACACAGATCAGAGTTAAAATATATTTTCAAAATAAAACCATATTAAAGGATGTGTTAAAATGGGATTTGGGTTTACTAAGATAATATAGTTTCCTTAGAAAGCCTTGTAACCAACAACAACAAAATTCTTTGGAAGAGTGAGTTCCACTTCTTTGTTTATTTATCGTCTCGTTGAAAAAAATACAGGGGTGTATTCAAATATTTTAAAATATTTCTCTTCGGGCCCTAATTTAGTCAAAAGACTAACATATATATATATATATATATATATATATATATATATATATATATCATCAATCTTATTGCCAATATTGTTACCATTTTGTTGTCTTTTTATTACTCAAATTTCATTAACTGGCCTATTAAATCTATCTATCTATCTATCTATCTATCTATCTATCTATCAATTTATCTATGTCATTCTGTTCAAATCTATCTATCTATCTATCTATCTATCTATCTATAACAATACGATTTCTCACACATCCTTAGGAAATACGGAGATGCATTCCTTTTCTTTTTAAGTCAATTGCATTACCAGGGTCTCCTAAGAAGTTCGTCTCCGTCCAGCTTTGTGTCACCTTAATTGCCAGGGTTCTTAGCCATTGATGGTGTAATAATGATAAAAATAGAACAACATATTGTTATCCACAATTTTAATATTAATATAACTGCTTCAGCTTATTTTTAATCCTTTGTATAATTATAATAATAATAATGGTAATTTTAGCCGTTTTCTTACAAGGAAACATTTGCCATTCATTGATCTAGATGCCAGTGCTATTTTTGGTTGATAGTTATAAAATTTTTCCCTTAAAAGAATTTTTCAAAGAAAATAGATTTTTCACTAGTTATCGCTCTTTCCAGCACTGCCATTACATCTTAAATGTTTAACAATAAGTCTAAAATAAAAACCAGACGGTTAGTATCTGTCTGTATTTCTGAGATGAGGTATTATGTACACATTTACATTATTCGGACTATTGTCCTCATCATTGTGGTCATATTTATTACAACGTTTCGGCCTTTCAGTATCTGTCTATATTTCGGAAAAAAGGTATTATGTACACTATTTACATTATTCGGACTATTGTCCTCATCTTTGTTGCCATATTTATTACAACGTTTCAGCCTTTCAGTATCTGTCTATATTTCTAAGATGAGGTATTATGTACACTATTATTTCTGAGATGAGGTATTATGTACACTCTGCCATGTGTCCTCAAGAACACACAGCACAGTGGATCTAACGAACGCCTCAATTCGCCAATGTATATTTTGTGAAAAATATTCTAGGTGATGGAGTAAACGCCTCCTTTAAGTTTTAGCTTATTGTTTTAGGCTTTAGCTTTATTATTTTGTATTGTATTGGCTAAGTCTTTGATGGTTTTGGATGTAGTAGTAACGACGTTTATGTTGAATTTAGACACATTCTTTTCCATTATAGGTGTGATAGAATTGGTCGGCAGGATAATATATCTTTTGGTTCATTGGGTGGCTCAGGAGGGGCCGTTTTTTGTTTTGCAATATTTTTTGGACCTTTTGTTTCCAAGTGGATATAAAATAATTAGGCTGCTAGAGAAGTTTGAAATTATTTTCTATGTATTTCTACTCTTCGTGTAAATAATTAGAGCTGCATATTTTTACTGCTCTTAGATAGAATCCGATGTTTATGCTGAATTTTATTTTGTTGTAATGATTGAAATATAAATTTATTAGGTCGTTTTTGTTGGTTGATTTCCAGTATATACATTGTGTAGCTAGGAAGGGTAAGTAATTGTGTTCTTCCATTTCCTATGTAAATTTTATTGTGTAAAGGAGAAGGAATATAAATCTTCGTCGATTTTTTCTAGCATGAATATCGCCTGCAAGATAAGAAATGATAGATAGATAGATAGATAGATAGATAGAAACAGACTGAAGTAGAAAGAGAGAATCTATCTATCTATCTAACTATCTATCTACTACAAATATAATATTTTCTGAATATTTTTGTCAAAAATGGTGCCGTTTCATGAAGTCGATCAATCATTTTTACCTCAGGTTGTGCCACTACGCATCAAAAGACAGAAAAACTCAGCCATTGACCAAATAGTTCTACGTTTTCTGTCTTACAATTGAGACAGTTCCCCTTCAACGTTTTGTATGTTAATTCAATAACATTTTCCCTTCTTGCATATGTGCTCACTTTGAAAGAATTGTTTCGTGTATTTTTCTTTCTACAGACATTTTGGTTGATGAATATAATTTAATAATAATTTGATATAATCTGATTTGAGCGTTTCTATCAATATAAATTCGACGGTTCCTACTGCATTATGGGAAAATAGTTGTGGCTGCTTGCAAATTATTGTACTCTGAAACTATTGCGTTCAGACTGTTTACCTGAATCGTTTGTTTTCTCGGAAGAGATTTATAAAATAATATGATGGATTAGCCGTTCATTTTGATACGGAGGTAGATAGATAGATAGATAGATAGATAGATAGATAGATAGACAGAGAAAAAGATAGATAAAATTAGAACACACTATCATAAATATATCGATAGTTAAGAACATACGCAGATAGATAGTTATATAGATAGTTAAGAACATGCTTAAATATATATATATATATATATATATATATATATATATATATATATATATATATATATATATATATATAGGAACCTACAGAGATAAATAGATATATAGATAGATTGATAAGGACACATTGTCATAGATAGATAGATAGATAGATAGATTGATAGATAGATAAGAACATACGCAGATAGATAGTTATATAGATAGATAAGAACATGCTGAGATAGATAAGAACATGCTGAAATATATATATATATATATATATATATATATATATATATATATATAGGAATAGACTGAGATAGATAGATAGATAGATAGATAGATAGATAGATAGATAGATAGATAATGAGAAAAGCTTTCATAAATATGTGTCGCTTTCAAACGAAATGTGACTCCTCGGCTTTTGATAGTGTTTTAATTTCTCCCCTCACAGGGACTCTCCATCTTACTCCATACGTTTGACTAAGCCGAATTTAATATTCACACATGAGTGGCTTTCTATTTGGCTGAATGAGAGATTCAATCAATGTCTCAGTTCACTATTGGAATTGTACACAGTATTGTTTTCCGAACATTTGTCTTTCGTTCTTCATTCCGAAGGGAACACCCGACCCCACCTCAATAAACGTCATGATTGCAAACAATCACACCGAAAAAAAGCAATATTTCGTGCTAGTATTGCCGCTATCAATATCACCATCAGAACTACCATTGACACCAAGACCATTGTTAGTGATGCCGCATCAGCCGGATCTAAAATTTCCTGATTTACCGCTATCAATATCCACGAACCGAAAAGCACGATTTTGACAAGAACAATAATATTTACAAGGGTTGGCTGAAATTCCATTGGCTGACTTTGAACTAATGGTGATAGAAATGTGAAATTTGCAGATATTAATTTCAATTCTTCTTCATAATAACTGTATTGTTTATTTCAAGGTAAATTGATATACGACTGTTCAAAGAATGCTTTCAAAACAACTTGTAGCGAATATTCTTGTAAATGGAAAACATTTGGCATCGAGGTGCTATCAAGTATCTTCAGAAAAATAATTAGGACATTCCAAGGACATTCATACTGACATGAACATTTGATCAGATTTCTTTTATCAATAAACCGATTCGAGAACTCGTATATTATTAAATGATAGTATGCGAGGGTCGGCTGAACAGTTCATAGGCTGACCAAGATGCTCTCATGGAATATGACCAAACGAGGTTTATTTTTCAACGTAGTCCCATTCTTTGATTGTGTGGCTCTATTTAACTCGCAGATCTTCGGGTCTAGTCACTGGATCTAACATTTTTATTCACTGAGCCCTGTGTCCTTGTCGAATAGTTTGCTTTCTGGGTCTACCATCGACCCAAGTAATTTGTGTATTAACAGTACATCTGTCAGTAATAAATGATGCTATATCTTCTAGTCTCCTAACAGTCGTCTTGCTGTATGGATTAAATCAATTTTCTGAGAAAACGCATACTTGTCTTACTCCATTTTTTATTATTTTGTATTAACTAAACTCGTTTTCTACTCGTATGCAAATTGTTTATTCAAATAGAAAACAAATTATTTGACTGGCTTTCCCTTATAAAAAAAAAGCTGTTGTAATATTTCAAGTATCTCTTCATGACGTAGCTTATAAGTTGTCTTACATAAAACATAATTATCCGTTTTTTTTTATTTGTGGTTTATTCAAACAGAAAACACACTATTCGACTGGCTTTCTCTTATAAATAAAGCTGTTCTAATCTTTCAAGTATCACTTCATGATATAGCTTATAAAATGTCTGATACAAAACATAAGTATCTGTCTATATTTCTGTGATGAGATATTAAGCACATTATTTACATTATTCGAGACTATTGTCCTCAATTTGTCGCCATATTTATTACAACGAATATAGAACTGAACGCTTTATTTCGCTCACTGGAGTAGACTGTGTCCTTGTGTATCAATTTCTGGGTATTATAAACCTAATGTCTTCAGCAAACATTTTTACACCAGTGAGCGAAATAAAGGGTTCAGCTCGACATTCCAACCATCTGACGAAGGCTGGAGCGTACAATGGTAGAAACGTTGTAATAAATATGGCGACAAAGATGAGGACAATAGTCTGAATAATCTAAATAATGTATAAATCATAAGTATATGTATTTCTACTTGTTTATTTAAACTGAATACACGTCATTCGACTGGCTCTTCTTTGTAAATCAAGCTGTTCTAATATGTGAAGTATCTCATCATGACGTAACTTATAAAATGTCTAATGTAAAACATAGGTATATATATTCTGCTGATCATAAAATAACATTTCTTGTCCCAATAATTATTGTAGCAAAAAAAAAAAAATACTAAAACCATTATAATTTTTTAAATATTTCAAAGTGTTCGTAGAATTTAGTTCTTTGACAAGAGAGTATAAATATATTGTTCTATGTGTAAGTGTTACCGCTTACAAGAAACATTTGTACATTCATTCTACGCGAGTGTTTTTATTTTATTTCTATTTTTAAAGGTCACCTAACAAACAAAACGACTGTTACAACATTTTTTTCAACGTTGTACAGGGTGAGTCAGAATCATGTTAACACTAGTATGAAAGAAATAATTCATTTAGAGTTTACTAATCAGTCTCCACCTACCCACCAGAATGATTGATGCACAAAAATTAATTTAATACCTTGACACACATTTCACGGGGAATGTTTGATTATTTTTTTAAAGCATTTCACCCCAAGACAGGCAGGAAGCCACTAGGACGCAAGGGATTACAGAAAATATAGAGCGGGATCAGATAGGAGTGATAGAAGAGAGTATGAGGAGAAGGGTAGTGGATAGATCAAGGCAACTGGAGATGTCGATTGACATTACATTTGAATTGTTGTAGATTATAGCTCTCAGGTAAACTGGAATGGGGAAGGGCGTTCCACAGGCGAGAGGTGCGAGACATGAAGCTATTGGAGTAGAAGAGACGGCTACATTTAATAGTTTCGACAGTGAAAGCGTGAGAGCGGGATGCCAGCCTTGTAGGGCGCTTGAACTCATGAAGTCTGGGAACCAGCGAATGCAGCTCCTCGGAGCAATTACCATGAAAGTATTTGTAGAACAGATAGAGAGAGGCGACGGCGCGTATGTGAGAAAGTGACTGTAGAGAGATGCCAGAGCAAGGCCAATTATATTGCATATCCGCCTCTGGAGCCTATCAAGAACCCCGAGGCAAACAGAAGGGGCACCAGACCATATATGGCAGCAATACTCCATGCATTCTTTTCTTGAATTCTTCGATGACTAACTTTTTTGCCATACCCGCGATCGTTTATCATATCCCCATAACCAGAATTCACAGGGGGTCAGATAAGGGGAGGGTGCTGGCCATGCCAACGGTCCACCGTGACCTATCCAATGATAGATCGAAACAAGCCCGAATAGTACGAACAATATGAGACAGTTCACCATCCTGTTGGAAATACCCTGCTCGTCTGATTTGTAGGGGTATGTTAGCAATGACAAACTCTTGCAGTATTTTTAAGTAAGCATTTGAAGTTATTGTTGAAGTTGTAAAGAAGTATGGGCCAGTTACTCCCATAGAGTTGCTTTGTGACGTTGTGGATACGTTGCCTTGTAACGTTACCTAAAAGAAAATTAATGTTAGATTCCTGGAAGAGTGTACATTCATTATCTAAATTAGTGATACTGAAGTAAAATTACGAAATGTTCGATTTTCTGTAAATAAAAACCTTCTAATGTTGTAATTGACCATTGCGAAAATCTTCAGCTACAGCACATCACAGTGTTTCCATGACGTTTTGACATCGTTACGGGATGAGCAATCAGAAAAAAAGTTGATTACAATAACGCCATCAAAATTGTCACATTTCTCTAAGCAAAAATGCAACGGGTCTGTAACTTTGCAATAACTTTTCGTGTTGGTTAACTGCTCTTTATGTGATGGCGCATAAATAGGATACTGATCATATAAAATAAGTGCCGGGGATCTTCATTTTTAACGGATAATATGGATTCTCTTGTCGATTTAGTCGTACGAGGTTCTGATAAAAACTGGTAGAATAGACACACATATGATTTGATTTTAGTGAATACATATTTAAAAGCAGGTATAATCTTCAGAGGGAACTGATAACAGAGGTCTGCAAATAACCCTCTTCAGATATGAATTCCGATTTTTTCTTCTCCTAGACTGGCAACCACGCAAGGCAAGTGAGCACTCTCTACGCTGTTACATGAAGGGCATTAGCGATAAATGAACGATACCAAAAGCGATCGGAATGTGAACACGACGTTGCATATCCGGTGGGTATTCTGCTAGTATTAATTAAAACGCCGTCGCTTGAGGCCCATTTTTAAGCGGTTTTTAATAAAAATGTTTCTATGAAAATTTGTATACGATACGTTCATTCATTTCTTTGTTTGTTTTTACTGTTGTTGTAGTTTTTTTTTATTTAAAACTTTTTCTTTGATGAAATTCTGACAAAGCATACGTTATGATTTCGTCGACTGAATAAAAGTTCAGATCCCCCAACCATATCACAGGTTAGTAAAGAGCATCATACGAATTTTGAGTGTCACAAATTCATTGAAATAAATTATAACAAATTCGACTAATTGTATAACCTTTACGCGTGTGGCTGTTAAAAGCCATCGCAATAAGGTCATTGCGATAAGGTCAGTTCATTTCTAAAATAGAAATCTCATTTTTTTGTAAACCCCGGGAACGCTAGATAGTCGTCCTTATAATTTAAAGCAGGAATATCGTTTTGATTCTTACAATTTATTGGACATAAAGCTATTGTGAGGAACTTTATAAACAGCATCGAAGAAAAATGGATGATTTGTGACAGCGAAATGGCGTCTGCCAGATCATAAAAGTCACATAATTCAAAAGTTGCTTGTTCAGTTGTCGGTAACAGTCAGACGACATTTTCTATTTCTTCTTTCATATATTAATTGTCAAATATGAAGGGAAGGCTACTATTGTGTTTCCTCGCTTTCAATTAAAAAAATTTGGATTCAATTTTTCATTATTTTTTATTTAATACTCACTGTGTTTCCATGGCGTCAGTATCTGATGACTTGCACTAAAAATATAATAACAGCAAAAGTCTTTTCAATAATCACGTATTTGTTTCTGTATTCTATTAAATTTAATCAGTCGCTGGTGATGTTCATTGGATATCAAGTGACAACAAGCTTTCTTAAGACGGTAGCAATCCACCTCATACTTGGGATTCTAAGGTTGCCATTTCTTTCGTTTTCATTAGACGTTCCAGGTATTCCTGTAATGATGGGTATTATTATAACTCTCTTGTATCACCGTCCAAGCGTGAATCATGTCTAACTCTGACTGATTGACCGAAGGGGTAAGAGACGTAGTTTTGGGGGATACGTGGGGAAGATAACGGTTGACACTAGATTTGAAGAAATTATGATTTCCTGACCAGAGAAACATCCTTCCCGGAATCTCTTTGAAGATCAATAGCTTTCTAAGATCAATAGCTATTTAAGATCAGTAGCTTTCTAAGATCAATAGCTATTTAAGATCAGTAACTTTCTCAGATCAATAACTTTCTAAGATCAATAGCTTTCCAAGATCAATAGCTTTCTAAGATTAGGAGCCTTCCCAGATCTGTAGCTTTCTATGATCAACAGCTTTCCAAGATCAATAGCTTTCTAAGATCAGGAGCTTTCTAAGATCAGTAGCTTTCGTAGATCAACAGCTTTCTAAGATCGATAGTTTTGTAAAATGAATAGCTTTCCAAGATCAATAGCTTGCTAAGATCAGTAGCTTTCGTAGATCAACTGCTTTCTAAGATAAAACAGCTTTCCAAGATCAATAGCTTTTTAAGATCAGTAGCTTAGATGAATAGCTTTCCAAGATCAATAGCTTTCTAAGATCAGTACCTTTCCAAGAACAATGATTAACCATGCTCCCAATCAATTGAAACTTTTAGGCCTTAACGAACTGTACCAAATATCAGAAACCACATCACTTGATGAAAGCCAACAGCAGCAACAACTAAAATGGATCGCACATAACTAAATGATGTTAACTCTCCATACTATACATTTTACACTAGGCGTCAATGTTGTTGTTTCTATAGCAAGTTGGTTTTATCGCAAAGGAGTTGCCAATCCCGAAGCTCAGCCGGTTGTAAATTCAGATGTCCTTTACTTAGATTCCATTTTATTAACATCATGGCTGGCCGATAACATGTTGTTCATTCCGTTCAACCCCAGTTGTGCATATTTCATAGCGAGTAACCTGAGTTACTTTCCTATATATCGACCTGTTAAAGTTACTCCTTACAATTTGACAAATGCTCGGTTGGAATGTTTAAAAGTTAATTACAGCCTGCGAATGAGAGCCTCTTATCTAGACAACCGAGATGAAAGAAATTATTTCTGCGACATCGACGCATTAGCTGTATATGGAAGCTTGTAAGAAGCAAATTTGTCACTGACATTTGATGTTAGCGTTCTGCACAATCCAGAAATATTAGTGTGGATCAAAAGTATTTGCCTTTTTTTTCTAATGACTACAGAGCTGGCATATTTTCTGAAGTTGGGTTTTATTGCGGAGTAGTTCCCAAGCTCGACGTTCAGCCGGTTTTAAATTCAGATGTCCTTTTCTTAGATTGTCAAGCAAAGCTAGAGAACCTAGTCTGCCTTGTTATTATCCCTTAGCTGAGTGTGAGATTAGATAGAGTCATATTTTTGCAAGCAACGCCTCGCGTGGAATTTAAACTCGGTGTGATAATCACATTTTCCCGCGCTAGTTACCAATTACACTACGCACACATCGGTTCGAATAAACAAGGAAGCATGCTTTCCCACCACTCCTGGCAAAGCGGACAGAGCGGCAAGTAGGTCATCGCTTCACACGTGGTTGATTGGTGCAGCACAATCTTCGTTTCTCCTTGTCCTGAATCAGGCTTGAACTAGCGTAAATTCCACCGGAGCCAGCTATCAATCTCCGATCTGTATTAAGGGCACCAGAAGCAAACACTAAGAGAATATTTCTGAGATAACTGGTGCTGCTAATATGAGAAAAGTTGCAAGACTTAAAACGTTAAGACCATATTTCTTTAATACGTTTAGATATGGTTTCATTTCCTTCCACCTCCTGTCCAGAATAACGCTTCAAACTTACCATAATTTCCAGAAGACTGCTAAAATTGAATCTGAGCAATTTGGGCTAGGCGACATGGTACACACACACACACACACACACATACGCACACACATACGCACACACATACATTTATGTGCATATATGCGTAGAACCCTTCATTGCTAATTCCAGAAAGACATTCGGATTACTAACACAAAAACAGAAAATGTCTCATATCGAGAATATTTAACATTGAAAAACATAAGGAAAAAATTAATTATTTTTAATAATATGTGGAAATCTCTGCCTTTTACCTGAAGACGGTCGCGAGACCAGAAACTGGTGTAGTAAAATTATGGAAAATAAAGCATAATATTTTTTCTAAAAAATCCACATTACAACCAAAAGCGTTTGCGACACCTCTCTTCTCTTCTTTTTAATATACATACTTTTCTCTCGTTGGGACCACTACAACCTCTTTCTTTTATACATACATATATATATATATATATATATATATATATATATATATATATATATATATATATATATATATAATACGTATATATGTTTTTCAAAGCAACTGCATTGAGCACTTTATTATACGATCGTTTTTTGGGTACGGTAGTTTTCCCGGTTTTTAACATATTTTGCGTTCTTCTTGCCGAATCGGGCTTGAAAGTGGATTTTAGTCTAGCGTAAATTCCACTGGAGCCAGCTATAAATCTCCGATCCCAGAAAAAAAAAAAAGATTAAAAGAAACTAGTGAGACTTGATTCAGTATTTTAAAAACTAAGAAAACTCTTATTTTGCATACTGGCGCAAAACGCTCTTCCATATCCCGCTATTGTCCTCATCTTGTTGTTATCACAACGTTTCGGTCGTTGTGCCTTTCGGCCTTCATCAGGTGTATATCGATCCGAGTAACCTACAGGAAATTTTGACACAGTAAACCGAGATTAAAGAAAGGATTCAATGTCATGTAGTTTATCCGGATCGATATACAAATGTTGAAGGCCGCCGGAAGACACCACCGTCGAAACATTGTGAGAAAGGTGAGGACAATCGTCTTAAATTCAGACATTAAACTCAGTAAATATCTATGAGATAGAGCAATATTTTCATTTGTTAGTCATTTATCCTTTAAATGAATGTATTCTTCCTTCCGGCTAAATAAGGTAAGTCCAATTTTGAAAATGTCTTTAATTTCTAAATTCTTTCGATTTATTTATATTTAAGGCAACTTTTGTTTTCTGACGTTAACAGTTCGCATCAAGGTCGGCAGTTCTTTCCAGGAATATTGACATCTTCCTTACTTCAAGTTGTGTCATTTCTTTCATGATCTCTTTGTTTGATTTGCGACGAAGCCAAAATGGTTCCTAGAAGATTTCCAAGACAGCGGAGACCGTTTTTAGAAAACATGTCAGAGAAGCGCAACAAAAGACGTTTGTCATGGCTGAGAAAAAATGGCAGAAAATGACGGTCACGAGTCAGACATGCTGGGGTAAATATAAATAAGGTTCATTGACACTTTTACGAGAAATAACGAGTAGATGCTAGAAACGTTCCACCTTGCCCAGTTTTCTTTGTAAAGGAGGGCAGTACATGCATAGGTGTGTTGAAGCTAGCAAGTTATACTGTTGAAAGAAAAAAGACAAAGATAAAAAAGGATGAATATATTTAGAAAGATAAGATATATAGATAAAGAAAGAAAAAAAGAACAGACTGAGATAGATAGATAGATATATAAATATATATAAATAGACTTCAATAAAGAAAGACCGAAATAGATAAAAATAGATACAAATAGACAAATTGACTGAGATAGATAGATAGATAGATAGATAGATAGATAGATAGATAGAGTTAGAGAGGGAGAAACAGAAAGATGGAGATAGATAGATACTGCAATAAAGAAAGAAAGAAAGAAAATGAAAGTAAAAATGGAAGAAAAAATGAATGAATGATGGATAGACTGAGATAGATAGATAGATAGATAGATAGATAGATAGATAGATAGAAAGAGAAAGAGAGAGAGAGAAAAAGATTGCAATAAAAAAGAATGAACTATGCAACGTCGAAGTGACCAATTAAAGGCAGATTGAGATAGATAGATAGATAGATAGAAAAAGAATGAAATAGATAGATAGATAGATAGATAGATAGATAGAAAAAGAATGAGATAGATAGATAGATAGATAGATAGATAGATAGATAGACAAGCAGACAGACAGACAGAAAAGGAATGAGATAGATAGATAGATAGATAGATAGATAGAAAAAGAATGAGATAGATAAATAGATAGACAGACAGACAGAAAAAGAATGAGATAGATAGTTAGATAGATAGATAGATAGATAGACAGAAAAAGAATGAGAGAGATAGAGAGATTGAGATAAAAAGTTACAAATACAGAGACAGATAGATAGGTGCTTTGGTGAATATCATCAGTTGATTTTAGTAACATCAAATAATTATAGAAATAGACCCACATTTGTTCAAGTTATTTGCTGAAATAGTAAAAAAAAATTAACAAACTTAACCTCATTTATTTTATGTCTGATCACTACGCGACAATTCCTTCTTATAGTTATTCTAGTTTCCTTGTTGTACAAATGTCATGAGTCCTACGCGATGGGCGCATAGAAGATTGGTTGTCGGCACTGAAACTCCTAGCCGCTAAGGATCATGGCAGCCTGGGCTCTATAGCTATTTTATTGAGAAGGGTCGCTCTAAATTCAAAACAAGAGTTAGCGTGTAAATATCTTCTTACCACAGCAACGCCTAGTGTGATGTGACCGTGACCATGAGCATAACAGTGGTGTCTTGTAAGCAAACGTTTGTCGTTAAGATACTTCGATAAACTCAAATCAAGGGGATGCTGTGAATATAACTGTCCCTCTGACAATGCTTCGTTTTATAATGCTTTGACAAGAGTGAAAATATGAAGTTATTTTATTTTATGACAAATGAAACATTGGCATTTCCTCAAACAGAAGTTTGAAATAAGGATTTGAATATTTAAACATGGTCTGTAAAAGTGATACGGGTAAATCATCTAGGTTTATTACAAGTGGGAAATCAAACCGATACCCGTAATAAGGTGAACTATTACGTTTCGCCGCGAACCAGCGCCATTCCATTTTATTAACATCATGGCTGGCCGATAACATGTTGTTCATTCCGCTCAACCCCAGTTGTGCATATTTCATAGCGAGTAACCTGAGTTACTTTCCTATATATCGACCTGTTAAAGTTACTCCTTACAATCTGACAAATGCTCGGTTGGAATGTTTAAAAGTTAATTACAGCCTGCGAATGAGAGCCTCTTATCTAGACAACCGAGATGAAAGAAATTATTTCTGCGACATCGACGCATTAGCGGTATATGGAAGCTTGTAAGAAGCAAATTTGTCACTGACATTTGATGTTAGCGTTCTGCACAATCCAGAAATATTAGTGTGGATCAAAAGTATTTGCCTTTTTTTTTCTAATGACTACAGAGCTGGCATATTTTCTGAAGTGCTTTTTATGCTTGATATATAGTATCTTTTAGGTTATCTTTTTTCTGAATATTTTTCAGTCCGCTCACTTCGGCTTCGTGTATTAAGGGCACCAGAAGCAAACACTAAGAGGATATTTCTGACAACTGGTGCTGCTAATATGAGACAAGTCGCAAGCCTTAAAACGTTAAGACCATATTTCTTTAATACGTTTAGATATTGTTTCATTTCCTTCCACCTCCTGTTCAGAATAACGCTTCAAACTTACCATGATTTCCAGAATGCTCCTCAAACAGAATCTGAGCAATTTGGGCTAGACGACATGGTACATTATCCTGCTAAAATCCTTAATTTTTGAGAAAATTAAGAGTCCATGAATAGGCGCAAACGACTACAAAACGTGCTATATAGCGGTTACAATCTGTGTTTATCCAAAAAGGAAAATGTGAAATTTTATATTATACATCCCCCATATATATATATATATATATATATATATATATATATATATATATATATATATATAATATCTTTGTCATTAATCCATATAGTATCGTTGACATTAATCCATATAGTATCGTTGACATTAATCCATATAATATCGTTGACATTAATCCATATAGTATCCTTGATATTAATCTATATAATGTCGTTGACATTAATCCATATATTATACTACAATTTCTTCAAGAAATCAAACCGTATTCCAAAATATAACTTCACCAAAGCTACAACATAAAACATACATTATTTTCACTGAAACATGTATATGCACAAAAGCTGAGTATCAACTACCATGTATTCAACTGTGAAAGCAGAATAACGTATATCATATTTGCATTACTTCAAAGCTTCCAAGAAAATGGAATTTCGACATGAAAAAAGAAAAGGAGTTGATTTACCGTTTAATAAAACAAATCAATCAATCAATGTTATATAAGAGTTCAATACCCTTTACTTTTACTTTTTTTCTTTTTGTAGGTTACGACCATATCGCGTAGAAACACTGGTCATCATAGGATCACCGAAGTTAAGCAACATCGAGCCTGGTCACTACCTATTGCGAATACTAGGTGCTGCATATTTGGTTGTGCGTTTGGTTTAATGAACAATGTCTTGGAATTGAAAAATGGCGAGCAGAGTTATTGCACATGCGCAGTTTATTTAAAGAGAAACTATATGAAGAAAATAAGTTTCGAGTACTTTCGGTCATCTGTAATATTTGTCACGAATATTAATGCTATCAGAGAAAAGTCATTTTTCTGGATTTATTATGGCATTTTTAAGAGTACAATATTTCTAATGTAAATATATGTACATGGTAAGCAAGTGACGTCATATATGAGAATGTTTTTTATTTTTTATTTAAGTTAGTCCATTACAGTCACGAAAGTAAAAAGTGCCTAAGGACGAGGATATTATTAAATTTTGAATGTTTTGTGCCGACTTTATAGGAAAACAAGAAAATGCAATGATAAATTTCAAGGACAGAATTTTGCCTTTGGAAAAAACATATATATATATATATATATATATATATATATATATTGGTTTTTCAAGGGTATCTTAGATATAGCACAAGGCCAAAAGTAGGAAGCACCCAGTGAGGATCGAACTCACTACTCAGTCGTAATTGTTCTAGCAAGACACAAATATATATATATTTGAATCTGTATCGGAGGACGAATATTTTATATAAAAATTTCTCGGACATTCAGGCCGGTAAATGTTGTTAATACTGTTTATTATAAACAGAGCATTTACTTAAATATTTGCATCTATAAAAAGAATGTATAAACATAAAATTGTCTTAAAATAATTGTCGGACTTTGTCCATTTCATAATGTGTGACGTCATTTGTTTACATTTGGATACGCCATGTGGAGATATGAATGTACGTGAGAGAATCATGGAAGACTATAGTTTAAAGGCAGTAAATTCGCCCTTTCTGGTCGAGCGATCCTCTGTGGCTCGATCGGTAAGGAAAACGTCGGGCTACATGACGGTTCCGTATAGGACACAGGTTCGATTCCTGTCGGAGGACGAATATTTTCTATAAAATTTTCTCGGACATTCAGGCCGGTAAATGTTGTTTAATACTGTTTATTATAAACAGAGCATTTACTTAAATATTTGTATCTCTAAAAAGAATGTATAAACATAAAAATGTCTTAATATATATTTCAAATGTTATGTTAGCTCTTTTTGATCGAAATCCTTTCATATTCACGAATATATTTCTGTATATTACAATTAAATAAGACAAGAAATTCACTGTAGCAGAGAAAATCACGTTTATTTCCCAAGTACTTTCCATCTCTTTCTGATGGAAAGTACTTGGGAAATAAAATATTAGCCTGAATATTAGACGGTTTCCCCTAGGGGTCGAAGGTTCGAATCCTACCGGAGGGCACATATTTTCTGACAAGAATATTCTGGTCGGTAGATGGAAATAAATAAATAGGAAAATTCATCTGGGTCTAGGTACTTAAGTAGATATTTATTTTTATGCCTACATGTGTCCATCAGTTCATTTCTCTTATTTAGTAAGTCCGGGTTATTTAAATGTCGTAACATAATTATTTTTTTTAACTAAACACAGGTTGCATTTAACTCCCTTGCAATTAAACAGTTTTGACCTTACCATTCTATTCCATTTAATTGAAGGTGAATTGACGGGATATTTCAGTTGCCAGAGATAATTAAAGAGAGCAGTACTGTTTCTGTATTTAATATCCTTAATATATAATCTTTAATATTTAACAAATAATGCCTTGTTACTGGTGTTGGATTATGCAAATTATCTAGAATTTTGAATTTTGACTAATCTATTTATGGTTATATAGTTCTTCTGTACAGGTTTTATGGTAACCATTTTTCTTTTTATGTGTCATGTCCTTTCAGGGCGTAGGCGATTATGGCTCTCCATCTCCCTCTATCCCTTGCATCTCTCGGCAATTTCCTTCCCTCTGCTTCCTCCCCCAGACCATGTTCTGTCATCCACTTGCTTAAGATCGCCAGGTATGTCTCGCGTTGTTTTCCCTTGTTTCGCTTTCCCTTTATTCGACTCGTGAGTATCAGATTCTCCATGCCCTCTTTCCTCATCATGTGTCCCAGAAACTTCAGCTACCTATTCCTGATATTAACTATAAGCGTCCTCTTTGTTTGCAACCTCTCATCGTTGCTCACATGCACGGTCCGTGATATCCTTAGCATCCTTCTGTAGAACCACATCACTGTCGCCTCGTGTCTCTTCTTCATCTTTGAAGAAATCGTCCAACATTCCCCCTCCTTTGTATATATTTGTATTACTGCTTCTGGTAATATATTTGTTTAACTCAATTACTCTCTTGTGTCTTTATTTCTGGCCCTATCAAGGTCAAAACAAAGACATAAAGATTGTTGATTATTAAATTATACTTTTTATCCTTTTTGTAACGATCGAAATGTCGGTTAAAAATATTGTTTTTCTTGCGTGAGATTAATATAGGAAATTTTCGAGTTTTTTTTTTGTTATTTTTCAGTGAAAAACGTTAATTTGAAATGTCAATATATATCTAAAAATATACTATATCGAGCGTGTATTCGTTCCGGTAGCAATGTTAAAGTTTATTTTCGTTCTACTGAGAATTCTTGGAAGCTTCCCTTCTACCATCACCATATGACTTTGGTAAATATTAAATACAGAAACAGTACTGCTCTCTTTAATTATTTCTGGCAATTGAAATATTCCGTCAATTCCCCTTCAATTAAATGGAATAGAATGGTAAGGTCAAAACTGTTTAATTGCAAGGGAGATAAATGCAACCTGTGTTTAGTTAAAAAAATAATTATGTTACGACATTTAAATAACCCGGACTTACTAAATAAGAGAAATGAACTGATGGAAACATGTAGGCGTAAAAATAAATATCTACTTAAGTACCTAGACCCAGATGAAGTTTTCTAAATATTCTTGTTAGAAAAATATTTGCTCTCCGGTAGGATTCGAACCTGCTTCCCCTAGGGGAAACCGTCTAATATTCAGGCTAATATTTTTATTTCCCAAGTACTTTTCAATGAAAAACGTTAATTTGAAAATTCTTAAAAAAAAAATCAAATATTTATCGGATTTTAATGAAATTTTCAGGACTCATTTACAAATAGATTAAATTATTTTAAAATGTTTCTTTTCTAAATCTTTGTAAAAACATTTCTTTTTTACATCTGTTTATCCACGATTATTTGAAATTTTGATAAATTAATTTTTGTATCACTTAATGTTTATATTCGTTATATGTAGAACTCATTGGAAAATTTAAATCATCATTATTATTTTTTTTTGTAAAACAGGCAAGAATTCTGTAATTTTTTTTTGTGTGTATGCATAAACGTACCGAATTTTATAATACGGAAATGACATTATCAAAAAATAAAAATGTCAACTATATTGAATTGAAGCGAAATTACCTAAAATTCTGTTACGTAGAATATTTTAATGATTACTGGGAAGCTAAATATTATATAAAAAAAGGCGCTTACGTTATATTCCTCAAGTAAATTGCGGCTGATAAACTTCAGTAATTCAATGTGATATGTCTGTAGGTGTAATTTATCTTGGTATTAATATCAAAAAGATTTTAAATATAATATTTACGTTTATGTAAGTTTTTTTTTTTACTTGGGTTTCAATTTCACATGAAAATATTGTGTTCATACTTAAACTATATAAACTCGTTGTTTATATTAAATTAGCCATTATTTCTCATCTCGTATAGGCAAGTAGCCGAGTGTTTAGAACATTCGTATTCTAACCATGAGGCCCGGGTTGGGTTCGATGTTATCGGAATAGTCGATCCCAGCGTGTGGTACCTTTGGAAAGTGCTTGAAAACCGTACCACAGGTTTACCCAAGCCTTGTGAGTGAAATTGGATAGACTGAATCATTGGGTGCCGTCGATAGCTGTGCTAGGACGAAGTCATAAGTCATCGTGGCCGAGGGTTTGAGTGTTCTGGCCTTGTTCAAATTGTTGATCACGCTAGATATTACGCTCTTCCACAGAAACTGTAACTGTCTGATCAGCATAGTTGCAGTATAAACCACTGATGGTCCATGTGAGTGTAGAATAAACACAAATGCGCCTGAGCAAACGTCTGCAATAGGAACTGGCCAGCCGCCCTCGTAGGGTGTCCTCGAATACGAGTGGCCAGCTATACATATACATACAGTCATCTCGTTATGATTTCAAGTATACGGGGGTAATGCTTCGAGACTATATACAATCATTATGCCATTGTATTGACTTTCGCATGAAATTTCCATACACCACATCCGCCGATAGAGAGGTACCTCTTATTGAAAATTGTCCACCTTTCATGCATAAATCTATCCTTCCAAATTCTCATTTCTTCTCTACAACTTCGTTGTGATATCCTGCTGTTTTGTCAGCGATAAACAACATTAATTCTTTCAGAAATCCAATTAACGTGACGATATCGTTCCTTCCAATTGGATTAAACGATAATCCCATTTAACATAGCTTCAATCTGTCACGAGCGTTGAATTTTAAAGAAAACCATAGAACAAAAAAATGGTTAAACTGGAAGTAAAAGACTCTAGCGAAATGATAAGAATCTGTGGGACGGTTAACGTTTTTGCTGTTTGTTTATTTATTTTTTGAGTGTACAGACTGGTGTGCGTTAATCCTTATAAAGAAGATAAGGGCTAGAAAGGATTTGCTTGAAGGTTAAAGAAAACAACGATTTCCCCACGACAGTCGGATAGAAAAAAATACAAGAAGAATTTTCAGTTTTCGATCACAGGCAGAGTGCACGATTTTAAATAACGCTTTTCTAGGTCAAATGGTAATCACACTTGCAAGATTCGTGTGACACAATATTTCTATCAACACTGTTTTTTTTATTATTTTGATTGTGTACTGCAATATTGTTGAATATTTGACCATGCTTAAATATAATTATCAGAAATGGCCAACAAACAGAATTGATAAAGTTTACAATAAACGATAACAAGAGAAAGAAGAGTAAAGAACAGGGGGAAATAATATTAAGCAAACAAACATATGCAAGGAAAAGCAACAGTAATAAGGCAAATAGTTCACTAAGAATGGTGTTAACGCACAAAACGGGATACAGTATTCTGGCTTTAAGACAACAAAAAGCTGAACTTAAATTAAAAGAGACCGATTAGTGGCTTATCTTATTGGCTCTGAAGAATTCCCAGCATGAACCTGTTTGGTTTTACCTATAAATTTGTGGAAGGGGGCGTATTTTGTAGATACTGCCATAAATTCGAACCAACATAATAAGTTAATGAAGAAAGGGGGTTTAAATTAGGTGAAAAAAAAAAGGAAAACCCGAATGAAAAAGCTACAAAGAGAGAAAGAAACACAAGCAAATTGAGGGAGAGACTGACAAAAAGAATTCATACGTCGAATCAGTTTTGCTCTAATATTAATAAAGGAAAAAGGAATTAAAATGAATAATTACTAATTCCTAGCTTATGCAACTATACTTTAGATTTTTAAGAATGGATTAAATAAAAGTTGATGATGTAATATAACGTTTTTGACGTGTGTTTACAGTTGGTAATATGATTATTAGTAGGCATTCGAAGTACTTTCAATGTAAAGAATTGTATTTTGTTTTTAATTAAGGTGGCATTTGTAAAATAGAAGTTATAGCCACTTTTGTTCCTGTGTATTACGATAGAATTTGAATGGTTGTCTAAACGTATATTTCTTTTATGTTCGTAAATACGGGCTTTTAGATTTCGTGATGTCTCTCCGATATAAATTCTTTTACATTGTATAGGTGGTTATTTAATAAGCACTGGTATCTGAATTGGTGTTGGATTTATTTATCTTTCAAATTATATCTTCGATTGTTTCATGGTAGTAAAGACCTATTATTAGGGATAACTAGTATATAAGTTTTGTAGGAAGACTGTTAGAAGGTAGGGGTATAAATGTTGTGATCTTATTGCTGTAGGTTGTTAGAAGTGCTGTTGGTGGTGTCTAGTCTTTTGGATTTGTGGATTTTGTAAGCTCCTTTTCTAGCGCTGAGGATGAAATGATGTGGGTCGTGAAGAAGTCTAAATGTTTTCTCAATGTATTTCTCGTATTGTGTAACTACATTGGCGGTAAGGTCCCATCATTTTACAGTTGAAATGGTTAGATGTAACCGTAAGTTCTATGCTAACAGTTTCTTCTGTGGCACTTTTCGCTTGTGGAACTCTCTTCCGGCTACACGCTTCCCAGTCAATTTTGATCTTCAAAAATTCAAATAAATTATCAATCGTAATCTTCTGTTTTCCTAATTCTTGTTCTTTACTTCTTCTCTCTCGTTAATAGGGGTTTTCTCATATTCTCTAACACCCAGTAACCTCTTTGATCTTAGCTGATTTATTGCCTTGTTTGTAATGAAATGACTTTTAAAAAATTAATTTTCAGCCTAACCGTTTTTGTGTATGCACTTCAATGTTCGTTTCTCCAATATAATTTCAAATCAAAATTAAGCTGATAATTAGGCTACAAATTTATTGATCTATTATAGTCGTCTGGCACAAGGTGCGTCCATGTGAGTACTTGGGTGTATGATATAGTAATGGTAATTGTAATGATGGGGTAAAAAACGAAATGCAACATAAATGTGCTTCTGCAGAGCGATTCTAAGAATTTAATGGAAGGAGCATGTAAGTGTTAAAGAAAATGGCAACAGAAAGAACACTTCCGGAAAAGACGGTCGGAATTCCTTGGGCATAATGTGAAAGGAGAGATTGGAAAACTTAAATCTCATGGGGCATATTAAGAGCAAGAGAGAGTCGAAAGGCGGCGTGCTACTTACATGATGAGCTTGAGCAAATGGATGGCAAAACGTGCGGAGGAAGCTTTAGCGAAGGGAGTAAAAATGCTAAGTGGCATACGAGATAGGAAGTTGCGGAGAGCTATGATCACCTATAACCTGAAGGCCCACAGAAGAAGAATGCCCTCTGTTATGACAGATGAAATTTGCGATTAGTTTAATTTTTACACTTTTTTTTAGAAACGGTTATAAAAATGAGGATGAGTTTCTCTCTTTGTTGTTATTTTCCTTGATCATTTCACTCCAAACAAAATCCAAGAGGTTACTGGGAATGAGGAGAAAGAATAATAAAAGAAGAGGTTTCAGACGGACTGAAGATGGTCACTGGTGTTGCATTTAAATTTCTGAAGATCGTAGTTAACCACAAAGGAAAAAACCTTAAGAGAATTCTACTGATCACTATTTATAGTCTATCCTCTATTACTGTACGGGCCGCTATTCTCTATACTATTCACTATACTATTACTCGTTTTCCTACCGACCATATATATATATATATATATATATATATATATATGTCACAATCTGTTATATAGGAATAAAGTGTCCCTGCCTGCACTTGAGTTTGAACATTGAGCAAACACAGGCGATCCCATTATTGATTTATGTGGATCACGTGACCATAGAGGAAACGTATAAGTAGGAAGACACGTTACGTCCAAATTGATCGCTAGTTCTAATCTATCCTCTATTCTAAACGAATCGCTATTTCTGTTCTATCCTCTATTCGGATCACCAGTTCGAATCTATCCTCTATTCTCTATATTATTTCACTTAACGGATTACTATTCGTACAAATATTATCAAGCACGTACTATTAGGGTGAGTGTTATTCGACGGCGTCTGACACCAGTATTGTTCAACGGCGTTACTCTAGTTGTATCTGCGATTACAAAGTCTCTACTACAATGAGCATTACAAAAGTGACAACGAGCATTCGTTGACATTACAAAAGTGGCAACGAGTATGCGTTGACATCACAAAAATTGGAGTCTCTAGCTTTGGTTGGCAACCAGTATAACAGAAGAAAAACTCTGATATCCAAACCGCCAGAAGGTATGACAATTCCTACATAATACAGAAAAAATTCTGTGAAGTATGATCGACTAAGTCATAAAAAAAAAATGCCAAAAAAAAAGAGTCTAAAATGTAGTAAATTCAAAATTTTCTAGGGTCGTGCTTTCAGTATTTAGCACCTAAATAACAAATTAAGTTAGGTTACCCAGATCCCCTATACAGGCATCCCTCGATTAATGCGCATTCGATTAATGTGCTAAAATGTTGATATACTAAAATTAGTGCATACATAATACTTGATTAGTAAAACATTCTTCAGTTTAATCACAGTAATTGAGAAATGATTGCTTTATAATTACCAATGTACACATTGAGCGCACCAAACGAAGAATTTCTATAGACCCAAATGGATATCTTCCTGAAGGAGGTCGGGAGGCACAATGGCCGAAACGTCCAGGTAAAAACAACAATGATGAGGACAATAGTCCGAATATAAACATAATGATAACTTTTCATCACAGAAATTCAGAAAAAAAAAGAAAAGAAAAAAGAAAGAGAATGTACAACCCCTAAGAGAGTGAAAGAGAACAATGAGGGGATAATGTGAAGCAGCCAAGAATAACATTAAAAACATTGTCTATATTTATGTAGGGAGAGACAGAGAGTAAGAGGGCAGGGAGGGGGGAGAAAAGATCAGCAGACTGATTGCATCATACTATATGCACAGATGATTATTAGAATAAATACGGAATTAAAGATAGTGAGTTAGCATGAGGTCTGAGCCGTGCGCTAATCTCTTAGTGCTTGTCGAACTCAGTCTTCGTACAGGGAGGAACTTAGACAAACCCAACCCTTTTATTACCGGGACTACGAAGAAATTTTGCCCGGCCTACAGGGCCCGAAAAAAAACCCCTTTAAATCGGCTTTGTGACACATCCAGCTCTTAGTGCTTGATGAATTCTCTGCTTTCGGGCAGAGATGAAACCAGGCGAGGCTATGTCGAAAGGCAGAGTCTCGTCTGGGAAGGTAGACAAACCCGTCTCCTTGATTACGGGGTCTACGGAGAAATTTTGGCCTGGCCTACGGGCTCGGAAAAAAACCCACATTAAACCGGCCTTGTGACACATCCAGCAGTGTGGGGAGATCGCGTAAATACCGAGTTAGCATTAGGTCTTAGCCTCGCGCTAAGCTCTTAGTGCTTGTTGGACTCTTCGCTTTCGGTCAGTGAGGAACATAGACGAGGCTATGTCGAAAGGCAGAGTCTCGTCTGGGGACGTAGACAAACCTGTCTCCTTTATTACGGGGTCTATGGGGCTCAGAAAAAAAAACCACGTTAAACCTGCCTTGTGACACATCCAGAAATGTGGGGAGCTCGCGTAAATACCGAGTTAGCATTAGGTCTTAGCCTCACGGTTAGTGCTTGTTGAACTCTCTGCCTTCTGGCAGAGAGGACCACAGATGTGGCTATGTCAAAAGGCAGAGTCTCGTCTGGAGAGGTAGACAAATTCGACCCCTTTATTGCAGGGTCTACGGGGCAATTTTGCCCTGGCCTACGGGCTCGGAAAAAACACGTTAAACCGGCCTCGTGCTAAATCCCGCTCTGTGGGGTGGTAAGGTAAATTCTGAGTTAATGATAGTGAGTGTACGTTTAAATGCACGGAAAAGAAAAGGATATACAGTTCGAGATATTATTCATCCATAGATGTTTATTAACGTATCAAAACGAGAAAGCTATAGAGAATATGGTGGAGAGGAAGTGTTTTATTTGCGTAGAGAGAGAGAGAGAGAGAGAGAGAGAGAGAGAGAGAGAGAGAGAGTGGAGATTAATAGTGGGAGATATTATGTGTACCTGTGTATTTAATCAAATAAACATGCGTCTCTAAGAAAATAAAAGCAACAGAGAAATTTTGTATGTCTTTGTACAGAACAAGTTTACCCGACCTGGGTGATATTGGTCCCCGGTGGCCGATTTCAACTGTTGGGTGGGCGATGAAAAACTGATAAGAACATGGTGGGCTATTGGAAAATTTGGTAGTGATATCTGATTTTGAGTATTAAAAATATATTTCAACATATGCTACCCGAAAAAAATATTCATAGGTCATATGCAAAGGTAATGTATAAAAAATGTAAAAAAAACAGGTGTCTAAATGGATATAATTGCGTAAAATTTCCAAGATAATCTATACATATCCTTGAAAACGACAGATATTTGGGAATTTTCTATATTTTATGAAGGGTCATAAACTTTTAAATAGGTCTTCAGGCGATATAGGATTTTTCCGGGTATAAATCCGATAAATGTAAGCCAATCTATATATATATATATATAAGGACTAGATTAACAGGACTAGAACTTGCAAAACTTGGGATGACCCATGCCCTTTGTGCCTCCATGAGAAACTACAAATTATTAAGCTTCTAAACAATAAAAACCTATTAAACAACCGGCAAGAATTAACGGTTTTCTGCCGACACAACCGAACTTACGCTCTGAATAACTAGCTAAAAACACGCATACAAAAAAATAAATTTTAAAATCCATAGCCCATATACATAGTTTTAATAACCTACAAAAATTGATAACCCTTTATGAAGTCGTCAAATAACAAACGTTACGGCCTTCTCATATACACAAATCCCTTTCATAAAGAGATATAAAAAAAGAATAAAATAAAAATAAATAAATAAATCTCCGTTGACACTCAAGCCAGACTATGCGAAAACTTCATTCGTCGTAAATTTAGCCACCCCCACCTTACCGTGACCCGGCATCTATGAAAGTAACTCTATACTGATACAAATTATTAACACCCCACCCCTGCCTATTCTAAACAATCCGCCCTTGATGTTACCATGGAAATTTTTGATTTCAATTCTGACCATACTATTAAAACTCGTAAATTTCAGAAATAAGTCATTCCCAAAAAATTTCGCTTGAAGATGGAACAGAGCCTACTTTAACTCAAGTTAATTCAAATATTATTTTGAAGTTTTCGGCTCTTGTTTTGAAACATGAGACCTCTTATGTAGCGAGTTGGAATCATATTTTTAAATAAATAATTATATATATATATATATATATATATATATATATATTAATGCATGTTAGATCAAATAATAAATCAAGTTTTGTTTTAATTTTAAGCAAATTCTTCTTATAAGCTTAATAACATTATTGAAAGACGAAAGAAAATCACAATATTGAAACATATTTTTTAATCCTATCTAAGCTTTCGCCTTACATAAGCCATTGATAAGAGATGATAAATATATTACAATAAATTAAACAATACACGGACATAACAACAATGATAGTCTGTTTAGTTTGCATGGAATATTTCCAAGCAACGACAAATTCGTGCATACGAGCCGCTGGAAGGGAAAATTGCACCGCAGCCCATGACATCACACATGACCACGCGCGAGTGAAAACGAGAAGTGTTAACTATGGGAAGCCGTTGGTATAAACCAATGGCTTCTGTTATCAATTATAGGCTTTTAAGTATATTTGACGATTTTTCATAGTTTATATATATTCTCTGAATTTTTATATTTGGGAAAAGTGTATATTCTTTTTAATTTATAATTATATAATAAAAATCATTTAATTTTTTTCAATACTTGCAACGATAACTCTAACCATTGAACTAACCTTAAGCATAAAACTAAATTATATTTATAGTTTTCTACCGTCAAATTTTCTTTAGTTTATCCTTTAATAAGGCAGTAGCAGCAGTGGCAAGAGCATAAGTCAGCATTGTGTGTTTTTGCTACTACGTATATTCAGTTTATGAACCAGTAACAAACTTTTACGAAACAATTTTGGTATGCGTTTGAATATTTACATAAGAGGGGGGGAAGTATTTTTCTATGTGAAAATGGTAATGACGCAAGAAAAGTTCCGGTACTCCTCGTTGAGAAAGGAAAAGTGAGAGACAGAGATATCGTGTATACATATGTGATAATTAAATTTTAATTATCATATATGTACACATATGTTAATTATTAAAATAAAAAGTGTGTAAACCTTAATGAGAGAGAGATAGAGAGAGAGAGAGAGAATGTTATACTGTTTAAAATATTTTGCGAGAGCACATGTTTATGTTAAAATGAGATGATCGATAGAATAAGAACGATAGAGAGAGTGGATTTATAGAGAGAAAAAGGGGGGACTTATTGAGATATTGTGAGTGCACGCCGTTTGACTTAAATCTCAAAAAGAGAATGCGCGCGAAACAGAGTTTGCATTCTTGCATCACGCGAGATGAGACTAATTGAGATATTGTAAATGTACAACTGCTTATTTAGAACGAGGAGGTGCGTGAGAAAGGAAGGTGTGTTCGCCTTTGTGTATCAAGAGAATGAGAGACTCATTGAGATATTATGAAGGCCCAACAGTTGATTGAAATGTCAAAAGGAGAGACCGCGCTTTCACGTATGCTTGAGAGAGAGTGAGAGAGAAATAGCGAGCGAGCGCGCGCGCGCGCGCGCGAGAGAGAGAGAGAGAGAGAGAGAGAGAGATGGCGTGTCCTTGATTAGAGAATCAGAAATTTATACTTACTTGGAAATTATGCGTGAACAATTTTTTTTATCAGATCATAATACGTTATAGCCGGGGTCAGCAACTTACGGCACGCGTGCCACTCGTGGCACACCAAGCAATTTCCAATGGCACGCAGCCGCAAATGACATCACGAAGTCCAAACCAATAACTACTACAACGCAAAGAAGATATTTAGCTGTTTCAATTTTAATATGCACTAAAGTATATATACTATATATTACTATATAAAATATATTGTAGAAAAGGTATATTGACCTTGACTTGCATAAAAATACGTATGCTGTTGGCAGACTGAATTATTTTAAACGCGTAATGCGGCACATAATCAACAAAAGGTTGCCAACATGTTCTACAGCATCCAATACAAAGAAAGACTCAAAACATAGAAGATATTATTATACAAAACAAACAATCCACATTAAATAAAATATCATTCACCACAGGATACGATTTCCAGAAGAGCATATGATATGATTAAAATTGTTCTATCTATCTATCTATCTATCTATCTATCTATCTATCTATCTATCTATCCCTGCTCAACAGCACCCAAAGCAAGTAAAGACTCAAACCCTAGAAGGTATTATACAAAATAAAAAGTCTATAATAAATAAAACCGATGAGAATTTTTAATTTCAATATTTTTCTTAATATTAGGTTGGTGCAAGAATAATGTCGGTTTTTGACGTTAAAAAATACGTCAAAAACCGACATTATTTTTGCACCAACCTAATATATGTTTTGTGTCTATAATCTAGCCTATTTCATTAAGATACTTTTTCTTTACGTTTCAATTACTTTTGTTATTAAATATCTCACATTTTCATAATAGAATAAAAAACAATAAAATCTTTTTCCACTTTATTTTGTCCTTCAAAAAGACCATTCAGAATAAATGTTTTTATCGACAGAATCATGTACACTATAACAGGGGCCGGCAATCGAGTTAGCAAAAGGTTGCCGAGCACTGCGCTAGAGTCAGCGAGAATTCTTTTGCGTCCGTGTGGAAGGAGAGTGGAAGGAAAAACGGATAGATATAATATGGACCAAAAATTAAATTGTCAACACATGAAGGCGGACGAGTTTTATGTGTGTGTGTGTTGTGTGTGTGTTTGCTTTGAAAGAGAGAGATTGAGAGAGGTAGAGAGAGGAAGAGAAAACTGTTAAGACTGTGCACATGTGTTTATGAAAATATCAAAAAGAGAATTGCGATAGAATTTGAGAGAATGATAGAATATATTTCATTGCGTGTGGGGGGAGGAAGCTGATTAAAATACTGCGTATGTGCACATGTTTATTAAAATGCAAATAAGACATTATGATTGAAACACAGAGATCAGTTTTTGTTTTGATTTTTTAAGGCTTGTCAAACCCCACGGGGGTTATTTTTTTAATCTTTTTAAAAATCACCCCAACCAAGGCGATAAAGTCACTAAGACACAAAGGGTTACTGATTGTGAAAGAATAAGAAAAAGAAAAACGTTATAAAGGAACGAGAACAACAAGGAAAGACGAATGAAGATTGATTTGTTTTTACGGCTTATCAACCCTTTGCAGGCTATTTAAAGCCAAAAATATTTTTAGATTGTTAGAAAAATTTTTGCGATTTTAATGATTTAGTTGTACAAATCGTACTAATTAGCCCATAGATAGAGGGGAAAAGGTGGATTCATAGCTTTCCCAAAGATATTTGCGTGTAAATAAATCGACTGGTTTTGGAACTCGGCTCACCGATTTCAAATTCCGAGCCGTTATCCACTTACATATCCCGCATATCCAAGCTTACAAGACCTGGTATTCCCAAGCGTTTACTCATCTAGGGACTGACTAGGCTCGACGTTGCTTAGCTTCGGTGATCATACGAGTTATGGTGTTTCAATGGGATTAAACCGTAAGCCGGGATCAAGAAGTCAATAAACAATGAGGAAACATTTTGTATGAATATTATTGCGCGTAACTATTACATCAACATCATTTTGAGAATTACAATAATTTTTAAATATACAAATTTTACTATTTAACCCATATTTCTGAGGAAGAGCTGCATTCATATCTTTCCCAAGGTTATTTACGCATAACTGAATACAATGAACCATACTGAAATTTGATCTCAGATCTCCAATTAATACCTCCGAGCATATATCCATTACATCAGTTGCACACCTTCAGTAAAACAGAGATGGATCGAGAGTATATGTGTCTTCGCGTTAAGAAAATGAAAAAAGCGATTGACTAAAACATTGTGAGTTAACACCTGTTCATTAAAATGTTATAACACGAAGACATTATGATACAGGTAATATGTGTGTTGGGTAGGGTGAAATGAAGAAGAGAGTACACATCTATTGATTTAAATGTGGGAGAAAATTCACTTCCTTTGACATACAGGTTGTCCATAAAGTTTGAGTGCACTTTTAAAAATTTATAACTTTATTTGAATTTGCGATAGAAATAATCTGTAAAAAATGTTATAAAGTTTAATGTACCTAGTTTTAAGTATAGCTAAAATAACTAATGTGATTTCAGGCATTACTGTAAATCAGTTGGCAATTGTTTTCCGTGAACTGCAAAATCGTATTTCCCTTTGTATCGCTAATGATGGAGGACATGTGGAAACTTAAATAAAATTTCAATAAAACCTTAAACAATATAGATTTACTTCTTTCTAATCCTTTTTACAAATTATTATCTATCGCAAATCCAAATAAAGTTATAAATTTTTTAAAGTACACACGAACTTTATGGACACCCTGTACTTACTACCCTCTTATATACCTTTCTACTAATTTATCTTAGACGATGATTCTTAAAATGTCTTTTGTACATTAATACTAGTAATAGATAAATTGATTTATATCCATACTTATTCTACAAGTTATACAGTCCGACAATAGGTCAAAATTTGCTTATAAATGTTATATTAATATCCCATACTTTTATATACCTTTCTATTTATAACTTAAATTCTGACCGAAAACTTGTTTTAAAAGAACCCACATAACTTATGTATTCAATATACTAAGAAAAAAATCTCCACATCTTAATTTATTAATTAACAAAATACATTAATTATTACCAAACCAGTAGCAATAATTCCAGTTTAAATAGTACGCTATTCAGCTCTGTCTTCGTTTTAAAGTTACCAAAATCATTTACAATTACTACTACAACGACCGTTTGAACTTATCCCTACTTCCCCTTTCATCGTCTAACTCTCCCTATTCTCATCTTTTTTCTTTTCCCACCCTTCGCTCTTAGGAAGGTTGGATATATAAATGCCTAAACCTTTGGACGTAGTTGTCGATTAAATAATTTTTTTCGGGTCGAGCCATCATTTTAACTCCTCAACAATCCTTCAACAAACTGATATCAACAAACGCTATTGTTTCACTCTGTCACCCTTTTGTCTCTCCTATTTTTCTTTATCCTTATACGTCCCCTCTTAAGATGTACCCTTTTTTTTCAAACAAATATAAAAAAAGGAGGTGATGTTCCACGTGCGGCCAGTTCGTAACCATTTTGTTTCTCACCAGACGAGATACAACTAAATGCACCGAAACGAAGTTGCCTCTTTGTCGTGAGTAAATTGGTTTCGTCTATATGAAATATATATATATATATATATATATATATATATATATATATCAAGAATGGAAAAACTTAACACATCATGATAGAATTCGGTAACAAATTTATTTCAACAGATAAGTTTTAAATATCCGCCTCATCACACCGAAATTACAAAATGGTTTAAATTTATCCAGAGAATATATTAAAAATTATTTTTAAATTAAATCATATATATATATATATATATATATATATATATATATATATATATATATATTAATCTTAGAACAACAATAATCAAAACGGTCAATCTGAAAAAGGATGAACATGTGGGTAAATAAGGAATGTTCTAAAAAAGCAGCGTGCTGCACAGTGCTCGCTGGGTTACAATTTTTAGAAGCGATTTACACCAAGTTTCATCGCTTGACTTTGCGTAGGCAGAGGGGAGAATATTCTTTGTTCTCTGTGTCTGATGGATGGGTCGCTAGTAAACATTCTTTCTGTTTTAAACTTACTAAGATCTTATTTACACAGATACTTTTTTTTATAATTATTTTCTCGTCTATTGCAAAGGAATCTTTCTGAAGAACTGTCTAACAAAAAAGACTATTTTAAGAGAATGCGCTCCGTCATTTTAAACCCATATATATATATATATATATATATATATATATATATATATATATATATATATATATATATTTATATATATATATATATATATATATATGAAGGAATATAGTCCTAAGATGTGCTATATTTATGGTATAAAGTGCTAAATATCAGAGACAGAGTGTGTGTAAATATAAAAGTGAACATAGAAGTCAACACTAAGAGGCGACTGTCTGTTTCATGTTAGATGCAATCGGCAGGCCTCTAAGTGTTGACTTCCATGTTCACTTTCATATATATATATATATATATATATATATATATATATATATATTATGTTGGTGCAAAAATAATGACGTAATAATGTCGTTTTTTGACGTATTTTTTAATGTCAAAAACGTCATTATTACGTCATTATTTTTTCACCAACCTAATAGTATCAGATCCGTAAATCGAAAGGATAATCAAAGATGGTCTTTTTAATATAAAATATGAAAAATATAGATCCATAAAGAGAACTCAATGTAGTGTATACAGAGCAAATATACATGACAGGAAAAAACTTAACACATCAAGAAAAATCTGATGATAAATTTATGTAAGCAGTTAAGTATTTAATATTTGCCTCATCAGACCTGAATTACAAAATTCATTATCGGATTTTTCGTGATGTGCAAATTTTAATAAAAACAGAACATTTTAAGCTTCCATGTAATAAATTATTTTACCACAACCCCTTTTTAAGGACTGCGGATCATCAGACCTTACTTCCAAAGGTTGAAACAATATATATATATATATATCCCGGTAAGATGTGTAAAGATGTAATATTCTAAAATAAAGTTTATATATATATATATTGTTTTTAGATTTATCAGAACATTGGAAAATTAATAACAAATTGAAAAAGAATTTCATTCTTTTGACACATTTCGTTCTTTTGGAATTCATCGAACCAAAGTGATGTTTTCTTTGATGGAACTAAAAGAGCGGGCACTGAAATCTTTGTTTTAAATCTGATTTTTTAATGTGTTTGGTTATATATTTTAGCCATTTTTTTTTTGTGTTTCTTATTATTTTAGTTTATGTTTTTATCTCATTTCTTATTACGTATTCCAGTTATTTTGCACCCAGGATTTTACAACGAAACAGATCTTCAATTATCACAATGGGGGATATTTAATAACGAAAATGATAAAAAACATAAAAAGAAACTAAATGAAATTGGTGCGACCATACAGCCAAACACACATTTAAAAAAATGGATTTAAATTTTCAAATCTCAGCGTCTCGATCCTTAGTGCGCATGTGTAGCTGCATCAGCGTAAACATCACTTTAGTCCGATGAATTTCTAAAGGACGAAACCATGATAGGAAAAAAAAATCCAGTTTGTCATTAATTGATTAAAATGTCAAAACGAGATGTTGCGAGATACGTAGCAAATGATAGAGAGAGAGAGAGAGAGAGAGTGTATGTATCTTTGTCTCTGTGTGTGTGCGCGTGTATGTGTGTGTGTGTGTGTGTGTGTGTGTGTCCTTGGATAGAAAAAGAGAGAAAAACTGATTGAAAGATTGTGAGTACACAATTGTTGATTAAAATCTCCAAACCAAAAAACATGGGAGACAGAAAGAGTGTCAAAAAAATCCTTATGCAAAGAGAGAGAGAGAGAGAGAGAGGGGGGAGGGAGAGAGAAGGAGAGAGGGAGAAGAGATCTAAGCCAAAAAGCACTAGAGACAGAAAGCGTGTCAGAAAAAGTCCTTACGCAAAGAGATAGTGAGAGAGAAAGAGAGAGAGAGAGAGAGAGAGAGAGAGAGACAAGTGATTCGAACCAGAAAGCACTAAAGGGAGAAAGAGTGCCAGAAAAAGTTCTTACGCAAAGAGATAGTGAGATAGAAAGAGAGAGAGAGAGAGAGGGGGGGAGAGATCCAAACCAGAAAGCACTAGAGAGAGAAAGAGTGTCAGAGAAAGTCCTTACACACACACAGAGAGAGAGAGAGAGAAGGAGAGAGAAATAGAGAGAGAGAGAGAGGAAGAGAGAGAAAGAAAGAGAAAGAAAGAGAAAGAGAGAAAATGCGTGTGGACAAATAAAAGTTAAAATGCCAAAACCGGAATGCGAGAGAGACCGACATGGGAGTTTTGTGTCCTTGTGTACAGGAATAGGAAGTAGGTACAGTTTGAAACCTTGTGTTTGCTCACTTTTTTTTGTTGATATGGAAACGTGCTTACGGCATATCACGTTGAAACACCGGTTTCGGTACGATTACCGCCATTAATCAACGTCGAACCTGGCCATTATCTCGATAGCTGATCGCTTGGGAAAGTCAGGTGTTAATCGCTTGGGAAACCCAGGTGCAGATCGCTTGGGAATGCTAGGTGCTAATCGCTTGGGAATGCCAGGTGCTGATCGCTTGGGAATGCCAGGTGCTTATCGCTTGGGAATGCCAGGTGCTGATCGCTTGGGAATGCCAGGTGCTGATCGCATGGGAATGCCAGGTGCTGATCGCTTGGGAATGCCAGGTGCTTATCGCTTGGGAATGCCAGGTGCTGATCGCTTGGGAATGCCAGGTGCTGATCTCTTGGGAATGCCACGTGCTGATCGCTTGGGAATGCCAGGTGCTGATCTCTTGAGAATGCCAGGCGCTGATCGTTTGGGAATGCCAGGTGCTGATCGCTTGGGAATGTCAGGTGCTGATCGCTTGGGAATGTCAGGTGCTGATCGCTTGGGAATGCCAGGTACTGATCGCTTCGGAATGCGAGGTGCCGATCGCTTGGGAACGTCAAGTGCTGATCGCTTGGGAACGTGAGGTGCTGATCACTTGGGAACGTGAGGTGCTGATCACTTGGGAACGTCAACTGCTGATCGCTAGGGAATGCGCGGTGCTGATCGCTTGGATGTGCGGCTGGTGTAATGAATAATAACTCGGAAATATTCATCTGAGAGCTGAATTCCCATTCCACTTGCTTTTTTTTTCTATTCATTTACGCGCAAATAGCTTTGTGGAAGCTATGAATCCACCGTTTCTCCCTCCACCTATGGGTTAATTAGTAAGACATGTACCATTAATTCCTTCTTTTTTTTTTTTTTTTAAATAACCATCTAAGAATATTTTCTAGTTTTAAATAACCGTAAAAAAAACAAAAACAAAAAAAAAAAACAAATAAAAAACCAAAAAAAAACCAAAAAACGAATCAATCAATGTCGAAACGCAACCGCGGGAGAGAAAAGGAGAGATTGCAAGCTGGCAATAAGAAAGTAAAATGTAACACATGTGATAACTTATGCAAGGAGACACATTGAGAACGATATCAATAATGAAATATTTAAGATAGAATGGGGAAAAACTTAATAACTGCATTAAAGTGTGAGCTTGCATAAATCTATGAACACCTGTTATATTTGATTGGAAGCAAAGTTCGTCTCTTTTTGCAATCGATAACACTTGAGCATAGAATTTTCTTTCACGCGTGACTGAAATTTCTGATATATGAATATATCCTAAATGGTGACATTTCAACTCTTCCTTTTGTGTGATTAATGTGTTGATTGCGAATTTAAAGGTATCTACGTTAAAGCTGAAAATGGCCGAAAATTATATGGATTTCCATCATTTGATGTCCTTTCATTACCGGAAGTCAAAGATTTCAGTACAAAAAGCAAAAGAAAGAAATGTGTCATTTATGGAGTTAGTGCCATAGGCAAAAAATTCTTCGCTAGAAGTGGAAATTTTGATCTCGAAGATAGAAAATGTTCCAGCAGACTTGCATTTATTGATAATGAACAAATCAAAACACACTATTCACATCGTTCTGGATATTGTTCTCATCTTTGTTGCCATATTTATCACAACGTTTGGGCCGTTGTACGCTCCGGCTTTCTTCAGGTGGTTAGAATGTTGAACTGAACCCTTTATTTCGCTCGCTGGTGTAGACTGTTCTAGTTCCACGTGGCATATCTAATGCATGTCAGTTATCAGTTATCTTCTGTTAATTCCTACAAGTTATCCACTGCCTTAACCAGGTATTGAACTCACACTCTTTAGGTCCTCTCATAATAATATAAATGGTGTACATAATACCTCATCTCAGAAATATAGACAAATCAAAACACTGATAAAAAACCAGGTCATACAACACGGGTGATCGCAGATATACTCCACATATCTCATGTGAGCGTTGTAAAACATTTGAAAATATTTGAATATGTGAATCGCTATCATATTTGGATGCCTCACGATTTAACGAAAAAAAAGTGATGGACTGCATTTCCTACTGCTCAGCTCAGATTGAGTGCCGGTGTTCGTATTAAAGTCACTTCATTACATTCTCATAGACGCTAATACCCCTTGGAAATGTACGAATCCATCGTCACCGCCAGCTATGGTTAAATAATAGAAGAAAGTGGGTCGTATAGCCTTCGTTGGCAACCAGTCTAGAAGAAGAAAAAACTCTAGATTCAAACCAGCCTAAAGAAGGTTGGGTTCGGTTAGAACAAAAAAAAAAAAAAAAAAGCACTGGTGCGGCTTCAGGTTACAAAGCTTCGATCCAAAGCTGTTACAGGATTTTGAAGATAACGACCACAGGCGATGAAAATGAATTGTTTACAGCAATGTGAATGGAAAAGTTTCATGTAGAAAACAAAATGAGCCATCGTTAACAACACTAGAAGCGGAGTTGCGTCCGAAGAATTTGATGCTATGTATATAGTTGGGATGGAAGGAGGTTTTATATTACGAACTCCTTCTACTTAAGCTGAAAATACTGTTACCAATTGGTAATTTAAAGACAGCAATCGATAACATGCTTCTTCTGGAAGTGATCAATCTTCCATCAAGACAATGTTAGACTTCACATTTGCAGACTTGTCAGAAATTGGTACAACTTGGTGGAAACGCCCTACTATACACAGCGGACTTACATGAACTTGGACCTTCAAATTATCACTTACTTCGATCCCTCCCACACAAAAATATTCTTAATACGAATAATTTCATTTCGCTGGAAGTCTTATAAAAACCATCCTGGTTATGACGATAAAGTACGTCTGCGTCATGGATAAGGCGATAAACTACATTCAACAGTAAGGCCTCTGATCAGGAAGTTTCGAGAAACATGGAACCACCTCTTAATTGCTTGTGTTCCCAGGTCCACCCTGACGCGGGGTGGTAGTACCTGTTAGGGTCCCAGCTATGGGCCAATAGTTAGCCCCCAAACTGGGATCAAAAGACTATGAAAATGTAAAAATAGGTTTTAATACCAGCAATACATTTTTGTAAAAAATTATTACCAGCAATAAATTTTTGAAAACAAAATATTACCAGCAATACATTTTTTAAGAAAAAGATATTAACAGCAATATATTTACTAGTAATATATTTTTTTTAAATTATATTACCAGCATTAAAAATATTCTCTGTATTAAATAAACCATTGAGGTTAATATGCCGTACAACACACCAAAACAAAGCAAACCTTATATTAATCTCTTAGATCAGTTCCTCGACCAGAAAGACACTAAGTTCTGGGAGGATGGAATCCTGAAGATGCCTCAAAGCGAGTGAAAGAAAGTATCTAAATAGTTTCTTTGGAGTTAATACGTTACGAACATTTGTTTCGAACCAATGTTTCTCACAGGAAATAAAAGCAGCATCTTATATCTTTGGATTCATTTTCGATTCTTTAAGATTCTATTTCCTCTGCCTGGTCCTCTCTTCACGCTGTCGTTTAGTCACTTGTTTTATCCATCAGCCAACCGCTCACTCAGAAAAAAAAAATCGATCCGTTGAAAATATAAAATTGAACAGCAAATAGTCAATATTTTGGCTGAATACATAGTGTTTTTATTTATTTATTTATTTTTTGTAACACACGCGCATATTTAACTAATGCCACCAACAGTGTCGATAATAAAAATTCGAAGAGTCGACTAAGGAGAAAGGCATGAAATCACCCTTCCATTCACATTCGGGCAGATCACTTAATAATAAAAAAAAAGGCCACGATATAAGTAAGTATCCGCAGTGTATGAAAATGAGCCTTACATGAAAGCCCCGCTTGCCAGAGCAGGTCATGTCCTCATTCTTGTCGCCTTTTTATTACAATGTTTCGGTCGTTGTACGCTTCGGCCTTCTTCAGGTGGTTGGAATGTCGAAATGAACCCTTTATTTTGCTCACTGGGATAGACTGTTATAGTTCCACGTGCCATGTTTAATGGATGGCACTGCTTTAACCAGGTATTGAACTCCCACTGTCACTGGATCTAACCAACGCCACGTGTCCTTGAGTGGAGAACTTGGAGAGGGGAATTAACAGGAGATAACTGATAAGGCGTGGCTGACCACATATGGAGGGAGAAGGGAGATCACTTCCCTCTGTGGGATCAGGTAAGATCATAGTCAAAGAACACCATTGGAAAATTCGTAAACTTAAAGAATCAGCACATATTCTAGGCCACAAAAATCTCCTGAGCCGACCAAGCATAGAAATAAATACAATATAGGAACCAGTAATAAGGAGTGCCAGAGAACAGCGATAATAAGAACGAAAATTGCAATATGAGCCCTGGTAAAACATGAATGATAACAGCAAAAATTGCAATATGAGCACTGGTAAAAATGTTGCTGAAGACATCAGGTTTATAATACCCAGAAATTGATACACAAAGATAAAGTCGTTAGTTAGATCCAGTGACAGGACCTACAGAGTTTTAGTTCAATACCCGGCTAAGGCAGTGGAGAACTTTCAGAAGGAAATTACCAGGAGATAACTGATTAATGATACCCATTAGACATGGCACGTGGAACTAGAACAGTCTACCCTACTGAGCGAAATAAAGGGTTAAGTTCGACATTCCAACCACCTGAAGAAGGCCGGAGCGTACAACGGCCGAAACGTTGTAATAAACATGGTGACAAAGATGAGGACAATAGTCCTAATAATGTAAATAGTGTACATAATACCTCATCTCAGAAATATAGACAGACACTGAATGGCCGAAACGTTGTAATAAACATGGCAACAAAGATGAGGAGTGTAGTCAGAATAATGTAAATAGTGTACATAATACCTCATCTCAGAAATATAGACAGATTCTGAAAAGCCGAAACATTGTAATAAATATGGCGACAAAGTTGAGGAGAATAGCCTTAATAATGTAAATAGTGTACATAATACTTTATCTCAGAAGTATAGACAGATACTGAAAGTCAAGGATTATTCTTTTTTTACTGATAACTTCTATATCTTATCACGTGATACCTGGTGAGACGATTCGTATTACCAAACAATTCCCGCCCCACTACGTCTGATCTTTGATATTTAATGGAAGATAAATAGCAGAACAGTACTCCAGATTCGTCTTTGTTAAGGTCAAAATAGTTTATCTGATACTGCTGGTACTGTGTGGCCCAGTGCTATCCGACACATGATAAGTAATCAGGTTTAGCCGCCCCTCTATACAAAGTTTGAAGCGAGATGTTTCCTGACTGGATGTTTACGATTGTGCCAACTGAATGTCATCATAATATTTGAATTCTGGTTTTCAAAGATGTTGTTATGGTGATTTTTTAAGCTTAGCCTAGATGTGAAACAAAGCTGAATGTATGGGATACTCAGTGAGGTTCGAATTCACTACTCAGTCAGAACTGTTCTAACAAGACGAGCTTGCTAAGAATTACACCACGTCGAGTTATCCCTAGTGATTTTTTAAGCGTAGCTTAGATATGGTACAAGGTCGGAATTATGGAGCACCCAGTAAGAATCAAACTCAGTAGTAATTGATGTAGCAAGACAAGCTTGCTAACAATAGAGTGGACGTTGTTATGAGGAGGTAATGTTGATTTTTGTGAGGTCTCTTACGACAAAACGTTCTTCTCTAAAATTCCCCGGTGGAAACGTTCACTGAATCGCTCGTGGTTAAAATTTGTTATTTTATCTTTTATAATAAATTTAAAAACACACACACACACAGAAAGTCAAAATTATTTTAGTATTTTTTATAGTTATATGTTTCATTTCAATAATCTCCCATAAACAATATAAAGAATTAGACAAGGTACTTGCTTTCTCTTTGGAAATTCTTCAACTAAAATTAGACTAAAAACCAATTCTTAGAAACACCCATTCGAAAAAAATGAGGAAAGTCTTTTTTTCTGCAGCAAAAATCATTTCTATTTTTTCAGTTGAAAGAAATAAAATACGAATTCGCAATAAAAACACATCTACTTTACTTGAAAAAAGTTTCACTGACTAACTTCATCGATGTATTGTGTTTATTCAGGACGTAGGCAATCATAGCTCTCCACAATTTCCTGTTATGAACTATTATAAATGTTGTATTTTTGTTGTTTCTCCTAAACCTAGTTCCACTTTCTATTTACCCAACCTTGATCGGTAGACTATTTACATTATTCGAACTATTGTCCTCATCTTTGTTGCCATATTTATTACGACGTTTCGGACTCTTTCAGTATCTGTCTATATTTCTGAGATGAGGTATTATGTACACTATTTACATTATTCGGACTATTGTCCTCATCTTTGTTGCCATATTTATTACGACGTTTCGGACTCTTTCAGTATCTGTCTATATTTCTGAGATGAGGTATTATGTACACTATTTACATTATTCGGACTATTGGACTCATCTTTGTTGCCATATTTATTACAACGTTTCGGCCTTTCAGTATCTGTCTATATTTCTGAGATGAGGTATTATGTACACTATTTACATTATTCGGACTATTGGACTCATCTTTGTTGCCATATTTATTACAACGTTTCGGCCTTTCAGTATCTGTCTATATTTCTGAGATGAGGTATTATGTACACTATTTACATTATTCGGACTATTGGACTCATCTTTGTTGCCATATTTATTACAACGTTTCGGCCTTTCAGTATCTGTCTATATTTCTGAGATGAGGTATTATGTACACTATTTACATTATTCGGACTATTGTCCTCATCTTTGTTGACATATTTATTACAACGTTTCGGCCTTTCAGTATCTGTCTATATTTCTAAGATGAGGTATTATGTACACTATTTACATTATTCGGACTATTGTCCTCATCTTTGTTGCCATATTTATTACAACGTTTCGGCCTTTCAGTATCTGTCTATATTTCTGAGATGAGGTATTATGTCCACTATTTACATTATTCGAACTATTGTCCTCATCTTTGTCGCCATGTTTACCACAACGTTTCGGCCGTTGTACGCTCCGGCCTTCTTCAGGTGCTTGGAATAATACCTCATCTTAGAAATATAGACAGATACTCGCTCGTTAGGTTTATGCATTGTTTTCATCTTTCCCTCTTGCCATCAATATGTCCTGTGGGTATCAAATTTCCCGAGCATTCTTTCGTAATTATGTGCCCTTTTTGTCTCCATTTTCTATACAAGTTTGTGGTTGCTCATATGTTCGGTCCATAGTAGCCCCAGGATCCTCCTGTAGGACTACATTTTTGTTGGATTTATGATATGCATTAGTGTAGGAGCTGTTAGAAAGTTTTAACACTGGGCTGCAATGAAACAAAGCATTTGGAACAATATATTAAGTTTTAATAAAGTAGACATCCAGAGATGGTAGCTGGAGAGGGGCAATTATAGGATACTTTAATACATCTTATTATTATTATTCTCCTCCACCTGTTCCTCCTCCTCCTCCTCCTCCTCTTTCTTCTTCTTCTTTATGCCTTGTCCCGACAGAGGGTTGGAATGTCGAACTGAACCTTTTATTTCGCTCGCAGGAGTAGACTAATCTAGTTCAACGTGCCATGTTTAATGGATGTCACATATCAGTTTATCTCCTGTTTATTCCCCATTCCAAATTCTACACTCAAGCACCATAGCACAGCGGATAAAGTTGTTGGTTAGATCCAGTGACAAACCCAAAGAGTGTGAGTTCAATACCTGGTTAAATCAGTGGAGAACTTTCAGAGGGAAATTAACAGGCGATAACTGATAACTGACATCCATTAGATATAGCACGTGAAACTAGAACAGTTTATCTCAGTGAGCGAAATAAAGGGTTCAGTTCGACACTCCAGCCACCTGAAGAAAGCCGGAGCGTACAACGGCCGAAACGTTGTAATAAATATGGAAACAAAAATGAGGACAATATCCCGAACGTTTTAAATAGTGTATTTTTGTTATCACTCCTAAACCTTGTTGCAACATCCATTTACTCAAGATCATTCTTCGTATTCTATGCGTCGTATCCCTTCAGGATGTTGGCGATCATGGTTCTCCACAATTTCCTGTCCTTTGTAGCTTTTAATAATTTTTGTTATTTTGTTATCTCTCCTAAACCTTTACCAGCAGTCCATTTACTCAAGGTCATTCTTCTTCTATGTGCCGTGTTAGTGATACTGTCTCTCCCTAATTTCCTGTCTTTGTAATTCTTAATAAATTTGTCTGTTAATTATCTCTCCTAAACCTGGTTCCGCCATCCATTTACTCAAGCTGTGAGTTTCAAATTTTCCAAGCCCCCTTTCCTCATTTTGTGTCCAAGATATTTCATCTGTTTTTTTCTCATGTTAAGTGTAAGTGCTCTTTTTGTCTTCATTTTCTCTAAAACTTCATAATTGTCCCTATATTCTTCTTCTTCTTCTTCTTCTTCTTCTTCTTCTTCTCTCCTCCTCTGCTCTTCTTCTTCTTCTTGTTCTTTTTTTTCCCGACAGGATGTTGGCGATCATAGCTTTCCTGAAACTTCGTAGTTCTTAATATATTTTCTTAAACCTCTGCTCCGTCATCCAGATTTTTGAAGATACCATTCCTCATTATGTACCCTGGAAATGTCATCTATCTCTTTCGGATGTTATACATGTTCTTTTTTTTTTTTTTTTCTATTTTCTCTAAAAATTTGCCATTGTTCGGTGCATGGTAGCCTCAGCATTCTTCTGTAGAAATGCATTTGTGTTACTTCAAGTCTCTACTTCATCTGTTCGGAGATTGTCCTGTATTCACTATTATATAGGAAGGCTAATATAACAGTTCAGTACACTTTTTTTTGTAAAGATTTTTTGTTTGTTTCTTAATACTCTGCTTAGAGTTTTGAAGACATCTTTTACCATTCCAATTCTCCTTTGGAGTTCAGTGTCGCAGTTTTCGTCCTTTATTAGAACACTTCCCAGATATTTAAATTGTTGCATTCGTTTGTTTTTAGTATCTTCGACCAAGTTGTTTTTAATATCGTCTGCTTCTTACAGTTATTTTTTCCCGCTCAAATAGTATCATAGCAGCCGATCACGCCACTATCATTTTTCTAAGCATATTTTTTTTTTAAATTAATTTAACAAGTCTACAGTTTTTTTTTGTTTTTTTTTTAAATAACATCTCCAGTAAAAAACAAAAAATCAAACAATAGATCAATAATGCATTTTTCTATCAGATTCCTAACGTTAAATATCAAAGAGAGGGAAATATTCTTTTTTATTATTGTGTCTCACGCAAAGACAAATAATTTCTTTTCAGTAGAAGTTCAATATTTACTACAAAATTTGTATTTAAGTTTTTAAAATAATCTTTGAAACTAAAATTGTTTGTTCTCATTAAAATAATCAGTGAGCTGTCGATGTATTTCTGACAATGAGCCAATGGCGTGAAATAGAAACAGAAAAATGAAATCAATTGTCTCAAAGAAAATAAAAACAGGACAAAACTGTGACTTTTATTCGCAGATTGCTTAATTTGATTATTCTGTCCTGGAAAACCAACAATGTTTCATTTTCTACGCTAATTCGTAAAGTGATATCCGATAGCACTGAGGTCAGATAAATTATTCCATCTTCCTTATTCATGGCGTGCCAAAAGGCAAATGTCGAGGAATCTAGCCAATTTCTGTTTTCTAACACACGTTCGCATAGAGATCCCACAAACAAAAATAGATCATTTCGAATCCCTTTCCTGTAAGAACGCTTCTTGCCCGACACGGTCAAATACAAACTCGTAATCGATAGTAAAAAAAAAATTGGACGTTTTTAACAAAAGGTTTGGTTTGGTTTGGTTTGTTTGTCGAGTGACAGGACGCAAAGAGTGTGAGTTCAATACCCGGTTAAGGCAGTGGAGAACTTTCAGAGGGAAAATTAACAGGAGATAACTGATAACTGGCATCCATTAAACATGGCACGTGGAACTAGAACAGTTTACCCCAGTGAGCGAAATAAAGGGTTCATTTCGATATTCCAACGTAGTAATAAAAATGGCGACAAAAATGAGGACAATAGTCCGAATAATGTAAATAATGTACATAATACCTCATGTCAGAAATATAGACAGATATTTTAAACAGATTGAATTAAAATTGCTGGACTTTATCAGTATGTGTTTTATTCTTATTTGCATACTAGAGTATCTTGGATTGATTTCTTTTGTTTTATAGAACCTATAAATCTTATTTAATGCCGATAAGATTTTTAACGCTAGTAATATTTTTCAATAATGTATTGCTGGTAATAATTTTTCCTCAAAAATTTTATTGCTGGTATTACGACCTATTTTTACATTTTCATAGTGTTTTGTCCCCAGTTTTGGACTTAATTATTTTCCCATAGTTGGAACACTAACAGGCGCTACCACCCCAGATCAAGGTGGCCCTTGGAATAATAGCAATTAAGAGGTAGTTCCACGCTACTCAAAACCTCCTGATCAGAGGCCTTGCTGTTGGACGTAGTTTATCGTCTTACCCAGGACGCTTTAACAAAAGGAGAAAAAGAAAAAAAAATACAGCTATAGTAAATAAGAATAAGAAAATGACAGAACAAATGTTTTTAATTATATGAAAACAGCTGACTGGTTTTCTTCTCTCTCTCTCTCTCTATCTCTCTCTCTCTCAGCAAATGTCGATCGTGGAAGATAAAATCCAGACTATCCTCAAAAAGTAACAACATTTAAAATGTAAATATTTGAGTAACTACATGTCCCAGGCAAACAAAATTAAAGCATTCTCTAACGCCTCAGTGATTATCTGTTTAAATTTCTCTAAACTTTTAGGAAGAGATATAGTTCCGGCTGTACTAATCTATTCAGCCGTTGCCGGAAGTCCCGCCTGTCCAGATTCAACTTACAGTATCCAGCTATTGTAGGCTTAGCTCCTGGCACCTAACGCCAGGTACAGACAAATCTATGGACTGAATAGCCTAACCAGCGGAACGTGGAACAACTTATAAAATCTATGTCGTTACAACTTCAAAATGCGAATTTCCAAACTCAAAATGAGAAAACCCAAAATGTAACACAAGAATAGTGTTTATTGATATAAGTGTACAAGTTTAAGACTCGACATCGTTCAAATTTAATATTAGTAGAAGTATTCTTTAGATTTTTCCTTTGATTCGAAGGCATAGTATTGATGCTATTAAGGAATCTTCAAGGATGCCTTCCAATTTGTCCAATCGAAAATCCTTTTTCGGTGTCACTGATGGAATTACTGAATTTAGGTTCTCACCCATATTTTCAGCCAATTTCATTTTTATGAGGGCCTTAAAAGAGACCAAAGGTTTTCTGTTTTATTAAGTATAGGGCTGTACGGTGCCATTCGGAGAAAATGATTGTGTTCAAATTCTGGATCGAGTAAAACTCTCTCAATGTTGAAGTGGAATGGGGCTCTCTCAATGGCAATAACTGTTGGTTGCTAATAGATTTTATAGGACCTTCTGCGAGTATTCCATTATCCAATTTCCAGCCGCTTCCTTATAGTAGGAACCTCGATGAAATTCATGATGCATTAACCCCTCTGCACCCAATTAGATTAATATTTGCATCTTTAGAAGCCGCTGAAGATATACTGCATCTTTCGCCTCTTAATGATCGAACTTGATTTCTCCTAATATGCAGGTTGAAATTTGTTTCGTCCATAAATAGGATGGGGGAATTGTCAGCTTGATAATCCAGCAAACTTTGGAAATATTCTTTTCTCTTTTCCTTTTCGTTTTTCTGAATTTCTCCTGCAACTTGAGGACAGATGATTCTTCGATTCTGCTCAATCTAATCAGCCAAAAAATTGTAGCAAAATCTTTGAAATCTTCGAATGCCTATAACCTCTTCTTGTATCTATTTTATGACCTATCTTTATGAACTGGATGTTTTAATTCCCAAACGTCTTGCTGAGGATTTCCAATATCCATCATTTTCGGAAACAAAAAAAAAAAAAAATTTCCTTTGCTTTCCATGGATCTCAGATTTTCTTATGTGTGTCTTTTGGGTCATTGTTGGTAGGTGATGAATTGGATGAGTATAGCTTTTTTCAGTTTGCAACGTATTACTTGAATATATAGTGTTCAACGACTTTGAAACACTTTGATTAAAATTAAAGTTTATATATATAATAATTTATTAGGTTGGTGCAAAAATAATGACGTAATAATGTCGTTTTTTGATGTTAAAAACTGGCATTATTACGTCATTATTTTTGCACCAACCTAATAGTAATTTATCGAGTCTAGAAAAATCCTCAATTGAATGCAGAAAGCACTGGACGGTGGTTTCGTCCAATATTTGAGACTAATCAGCAACGCGCCTCCACCGCCGAGATTTGAACGCGGACCGATTATCATATGCTGCAAGCGACATACCAACTGTACCAACGAGCCTCAATGACGAAGCGGTAACTAATTAGACTCGATATAGCGTCCTTCTTCACAAATTCCGTGGTGTAACTCATCAGAGATTCCCTAACCCAACGGATTGTGCCCCCCACGAGCCACGTCTTCTATCCCCAAGCCGCTCCATCTAAAGCATTAGAAGCCGGTTCAAGCAAGGATATACAAGTAAAAGAAATTATTAGGAGGATTTGAAATAATTATAATTTAGTAATTCATCGAGTCTCTAAGAATCCTCAACAGAATACAGAAAGCACTGAACGGTGCTTTCGTCCTATATTTGGGAGTCTAAATTAGTTACCTCTTTACAGCTGGTATGTCGCTTGCGGTCAGGGTTTGATTCCCGGTAGTAGACGCGCGAAATAAGACGAAACGGCCGTCCAATGCTTTCTGCATTCCGTTGAGGTTTATTCTCGACTCGATGAATTACTTAATTATGATTATTTCAAATCCTCTTAATAATTTCTATCACACACACACTAGCAGCATGGCCCGGCGTTGCCCGTCCTTGATTCAAAAATCGTACGGCTCATACAGCAATCGCTATCACTTGACTTAAAATATTTTTGCCCTTCCTTGCCTTTAAAGGAGTGCCCTTTGCCGTGCTGATGTTGCTACATGCCTTACTTCTTGCCAATCTCACACTACGAATTTTTTCTAAGCTCTATACTAAACATTAAATCTGTTACGAAAAAGAACTAAACAAAATGAACACAAAACGATCAGCTTTAAAAAAGGACTCGTAACTGGAAAAACCGAATGAAAAAAGAATGTTAACAACAAATACTTTTTCACACCCAACCCAGTTCTGCGGAATCAGAATCAACGTTGAGTTTAAGCAAGGGAATGAGCCAATTGGAGGAAAGTGACATGCAGATTTAAATTTCTCCCAATTGTGACGAATGCAGCTATCGATTTTTTTTTGCATGCTAGCATGCTAGCTAACATTCGTGTCAGTCAGCTGTTGGCTCTCACGCTGGCCAATAGAATCTTACTGCCTATTTGTAGCAGCCAGTTATAGACTCTCACTCTGGTCAGCAGAAAATGGCCGCAAACTACATGAAAACTGCCGTAGAAGCATGAAAAAAATCGATTATTTCCACTATCGATGGGAGTTGGGAAATGCAAACTTGGTCTTGGCCTTTCCGCTAACTTGGAGCATGTGCTTGTGAATTTTGGGGCAAATCCGTCATAAATTGCGGCCGTGCATTCGTTACACACACACACACACACACACACACACGCACGCACGTACACACACACACTTCTTGCCTTTTATAGAGATACACAGGGTGTCAATAAAGTTCGTGTGCACTTTAAATTTATAAATTATTTAAAGTTCACAGGAACTTTATGGACGCACTCTGTGTGTTTGTATGTATGTATATGTATATATATATATATATATATATATATATATATATATATATATATATATATATATGTCTTTGTGCGCAAGTGAACGCTATTCACTAAAAATATAATAAATGTACTAAGCAAGTGGATCAGACCCAGTTTATTTAGAAGATGCGACATATCAATTGTTAGAACGCACAGAAAAATGAATAGTGAATGATTATTATTAGTTTATAGTTGTAATTTGAATTTGCATCTTTGTTTTATTGTGTTTTCTTTGGGTTTTCTTATTTTGAACTTGTAATGGTATAAACCTGTCCTTTCTCATAGCCTCATAGACAAATTACAAGGTGTAAATTTACGTAATCTTGGTGGCCATTTCAACAGCGCACTGTCATTAATACTGGCAAGTACGATTCATTTTCCTGCGAGATTCTCAGCGAGATTCTCAGCGAGATATGACCGCACTAAAATGCTGGAGAATGCTACGCAAAACATACTACAGCGTGTTTGGCGGGAACTGGACTACCGACTTGACGTGCGTCGTGTCACACGGGCGTTGCATATACTGAACATCTGTGAAGCTTTGTTAAATCAGTTATAAAATCTACATCCTTTTGAATCTCTCTCTCTCATATATATATATATATATACAGTAGCGGCCATAATATAAGGAACGGAAACAACAAAGACATAAATATGTGTATTACTTAAAAAGTAATGCATGATTAGCAATGAAAATATTTTCCTCCTACTTGCTTCCTGAGAGTGGAACTCCCTTCCTCTTAGTTGCTTACCTGATAGATATAATCTTCAAATATTCAAATTTAATGTCAATCGACATCTTCTGATAACATGATCCTGAACCCCGTCCATCGTTATATCCTTTCCTCAAACGCCCCTCCATCTCTCATTCTCTGTAACCCCCTGCATGCTAGTGTCATTCCCGCCTTGCTTGGGGTGAAATGCTTAATATATATATATATATATATATATATATATATATATATAAAATATAGTTTTAATGTATGCTATATTTATGGGATACAGTGCTCAATATCAGAGATAGAGCGTATGCAAATATAAATATAAAAGTGAACAGTAAATTCAACACTCAGAGGCGACAGACTGTTTCATGATCAATGCAATCATCAGGCCAGGTTTTTTTTCTCGACTATTTATATATTCTCGTCATGTGGTGCATTATATTATAACGGATATTTTGACAGGAGTGGTTATATATATATATATATATATATATATATATATATATATATATATATATATATATATATATAACCACTCTTAGCAAAATAACCGTTAGAATATACTACCCACAATGCACCACTGACGAGTATATATAAATAGTCTAGGAAAAAAAACACCCTGGCACGATGATTGCATTTAGCATGAAGCATTCTATATATATAATTGTATACTAATATTCATATCTACTTATACGATACATTGATCCCAACCTAGGTTGACTCTTTTTAATGCAAAATAATTTCAAGAAAGACAGAATCTGATTTTGTCAACACTGAAAGCCTATCTTCGGGGCAGGTTGAGGCGCATTAACAATTTTTTAACTGAGATGTTCTGAGACCCCAGATTCTAATGTAATGGAACGTTCTCCTGTAAAATTTCAAGACAGCCTTTCCAAATCAATGCTGACAGATGGTGGGCACTTATCTTCTCTGATGTTTGTTAGACAAGCCTTTCTTTCATGCAACCAGTCAAGTGTCGTCCACGTGATACCCTCCATTATAAATCAAGCAGGTTCATCAGCTGAGGACATTGCCCAGTTTTTCATTACTGTATCTGTCTATATCTCTGAGATGAGGCATTATGATTACTAGCATTATTTACGTTATTCGGACGGTTACCTTCATCTTTATTGAACTTATAACTCTTTGGGGTCTAGTCACTAAGTAAAAACGTTGGTTATATCCAGTGACTAGGCCCAAAAGAGTTGTGAGTTCAATACCAGGTCACAGCTGTGGTGAACCACAAACTTGGAGAACGGAGTTAAAGGGAGATAACTGAGACACCCGGAAGAGGCATGGCACGTGGAACTAGAACAATTTACCCCGGCGGGCGAAATAAAGTGTTCAATTTGAAATTCCAATCACTTGAAGAAGGTCGGAGTGAACAACGGCCGAAACGTTGTGAAGATAGCAATGAAGTTGAGGATAACAGTCGGAATAATGTCAATAATGCAAGTTTTCATTATTGATTTCACATTTTACAAAGGAGAGAAAATTCTTGAAATAGCGCCATGAAAGCAAAATTTCCTTACATGATCTCTTTTGGCTTCTGTCACCTTCAACGTATTCCTCTATTGAAACTATGAAACATAGGTATTAGGTTGGTGCAAAAATAATGACGTAATAATGTCGTTTTTGACGTTAAAAAACGACATTATTACGTCATTATTTTTGTATCAACCTAATACCATTTATGGAATCATTCCTAGAACTCGTGTTCCAGAATATCTTTCAATAATGTAGTATCGTTTTTTCTGTATATCAGGGATGTTAACAAACCATTGTTCTTTCAATTTTGGAGGAAAAAGCCTTAAAATCGTCAGGGGTTAAATCAATTGAATAAAGTGAATGGCCAGCTTCTGTAATGGATATATTTACAAGGTATTCACGAAATCTTAACGCACCACTTTTCTTATTCCAGACCCCAATGTCAAAAACTATCACGTTATTTCCCCAGTCATTTTCATATCTTCAGGTTAATCTCAGATCTGAGCGCGCCAAGGTTCTCACTCTGTCCACACATGCATCTATTCTTTGTGTTTATAGCTGTCCCCTTCTTACACCACCTTGCATATTTGACTGCCGTTCCTTAAATCGACAGTGCCATTTAGAAATACTTCATTTATTCATAGCATATACACAATAACATTTATCTTAGTTCGCTACCGCATATTTCTTTCACTCATCGCTAGGCAGCGATTGACTCATCCACTCGGTCTCAAGAAAACTGAAGTTGTACATGTGCAGACGTGCTCAAATATTTGTTAAACTCTCCAGCTAATAAAATGACATTGCTGTAACGTTATACACTGGTTGGCAAATCGTTTACTTTTTTCCGTAAATTCCCTACAACGTGAGCGTATCTCTTTATGGTTACGCAGCAAATACGCTAGATTGTAAAATCACATTAACAAAATGGCAGATTTGGCCAATATCTTCACTGGAAAATCTGTAACTTGTAAGGGAAGGAAACTGAAAGGAAGTGGTATGAACACCACTCAGACCCGGTTAGGGAGATGGGACCTGTTAAAATGTTATGGCTCTACACAATGCACACTGACAGAACAATTAAAGCCAACCGCCCACACATTGTTATTAGAGATCGCACACAAAAAGGTGCCTCCTTATTGATATGGCAGTCCCTGCAGACTGCAATGTATCTTTGAAAATATTCAAAAAGCTGTCAAAATACAAGGACCTTGAAATCGAAATCTCAGAAATGTGGAAAATGGGAACATCAACAATCCCTGTTGTAGTTGGAGCCCTAGTATTGGTTGGAAAAGATTCCAGTAGAGTAATTGAAGGGACCCCTGGAAGCCCATGCCTTAAAGAAATACAAAAAAATGTTCTCACGAGTACAGCCCACACCTTACGAAGGGTTTTGTCTATGTAAATATTTTTTTTTTCAGTGTAAAATGTCATGATGCCATTTCTAACATTAGATCACTGGGCGGGACCCGGAAAGAAACGTGTACACATCAGAAATCAAAGGAAATAATAATAATAATAATAATAATAATAATAATAATAATAATAATAATAATAATAATAAATCCCTGAAAAACATTAGAAAGTTCATTCTTCATCGATATTTTTTACCTTCTATACATATTGTCATGTGAACGAAATGCATTTAAATGTTAAAATTGAGCAGAATAAAATCTCTGAGAGGCAGAATTTGGCAATGTTGTCATAACGTTGTAACAAATTTACGGAGAAGCGGTCAGTCTAGAGCCAAGGAAATTGTTGATTGTTACGTTACAGTAACGTCGCCAGAAAATAACATAACTCCTAACCAAAATACAACGTCTCTGAAACGTTGCCAAGACATTCTTGCTTGCTTGGAGATTATCGACACGGGGCGGCCATTCAAAGAATTAAATCATCTGGCCTCGAATATTTGCGCGCTTTAGTGAGAAACTTGGGAAAGATATTCGAATAATCTAGAACACATACTGGCGGCAATTTACTAAATATACAAAAATAGAATGATGTGTAAAACAAGCATGTCTTCTCACTGGAATTATTCAAGCTACAGCGAGATTATTCTGAGAGAATTAACAGCATATACATCTGGATTTTTCTTTTTTATATGCACTTTTCATTGGCGTAATCTTTTTTCATAGTGCGTGTTTGTGTGCGTGTGTGCGTGTCGAATGTCGTGATTATTTGTCCTTTTTGTCGTTTCTTGGGGGGGGGGTGTACAATCACTCCTTAATTTTGTCACTCTTTTTCTTTTTTTCCCTTTTTTTCATACAGTTATAGCCATTTTGATCTCCGGTGTTCTAGACATACACTGCCGTTACATAAATACACATCTATCTATCTATCTATCTATTTATTGCCATTCACAGACAGTTTCGCTGTATGGCTAGACATCCGACTGCCTCAAGGCGGGATCGAAACTATTTGGCATCAGTAGTTAGAGAGGAAGGCGAATTTTTGCGTATTTATTCTTTGAATAAACACCCACCCCAGTGACCGAGAGGACTCAATTCACAGAAGAGTTTTGCATTATCAGTAGTAGTAGTCACTGTTTACAAATTCGCGCATTCTTTCCGGAGTGCTAGACCGAAATTAATTGTTCTGAGGCGTATATATTGTCATGCACAGACAGACTGTTTCGCTGTTTCCCAGATCATCAGTGTGGCTAGACATCCGATTACCTCAAACCGGGATATATATATATATATATATATATATATATATATATATATATATATATATATATATATATATATATATATATAGTCGACTCTCCCGTCGAGTTCGGCGTATGAGGGTCAAGCAGATCAGTTCCCAGGAAACTGACAGCCCGACAACGACACATGAGATTTGATTATAGTGGTGAAGGTTTCGTGCAGGACCAGCCAAACTTTTTGAAGGGCCGAATACAGAGACCTGGTGCACTAAGTGCCACAGGGTCCCCAAACGACCCTCCGCAGGTTTTGAATTCAGAGTTGTCCTTCTCCTAGAACAGTTGCCATCCGAGGCTATAGAAATCAGTCTGCCCTGCTATTTACCCACAGCTGGAGGGAGAAGAAGAGGATTCACACATTTCCCAAGGGTATTAGCACGTAAGTAAATGCAATGGATTCGACTGGAATTCGAGCTCGGCTCTGCGATTCCTCAATCCATTACTCCACCGTCCCTCATATATATATATATATATATATATATATATATATATATATATATATATATATATATTGTCGCCGCGACATTCTGAATCCCTGTAGGGTTTATGATTCAATAATGGTGTGCACAATTTTAACTATATAAGATATGCAGATGATAAGGTGTTGATAGCCGAAAGAGAAAGGAAACTACATGTTATCTTACAGAAGGTAGAGAATAAAAGCGAAAATAACAAAATAAACCTTAAGTTTAAGAATACAGAATGCATGGTTGTTAGCAAAATGAACAGCTCAACATGCAAATTAAAAATTAAAGATGCCAATATTAAATAATATATAACAATTTAAATATCTGGGAAGGCTTTTAACACAGGAGGGAAAGCGCGAAACTGAAATCCAAAGGTGAATTATGATGACGAAAGATGCCTTCCGAAAGCTAAGCAAAATATTAAGAAACTGGAAAATTTAAATAGAAACTGTAAAGGATTACTGAACTGTTACCTATCATCCGCCCTTCTCTATGATAGGGAATGCTGGACAATCTCCTCCAAGACGAAGAAACTTGAATTAAAAAAAATGTCGTCCTACAGAAGGATGTTGAGACTAATGTTGACCGAAGATAGAGACAATTATGAAGTTTTAGAGAAAATGAAGACAAAAAGAGCACTTACAGTTAACATCAGAAAGAAACAGTTGAAATATCTTGGACACATAATGAGAAAAGAGGGCTTGGAAAATTTGAAACTCACAGGACATATTGGAGACAAGAGGGACAGGGGAAAATAGCAGAAAACTTACCTAGAGAGCTTGAGTAAATGAATGGCGGAACTAGGTTTAGGAAAGATAATTAACAGGCAAATTTATTAAGAGTTACAAAGACAGGAAATTGTGGAGAGCCTTATCACCAACACGGCACATAGTAGAAGATGTATGGCGGAAAAAGGTTTAGGAGATCTAAAAAGAAGAGGCGTTTGATGTGAACCATGATCGCGAAGAAGAAGAAGAAGTGGAGGAAGAGGGGGAGGTGAATAAGTAGAAGAACCACAAGAAGGAGGAGGAAGAGGAGATTAAGAAGGAGTTAGAAAAAAGAAAGAAGAAGGCGGCGGAGGAGGAGAGTAAAAGAAGGAAGAGGATCAGAAGAAGAAGAAGGAGGAGGAGGGGAAGTAATAACAATATAACAGATTAATTAAACGTTTCATTGGCTCCTGTCTCGTTGCGAATTCTAGATCTCCGAATACATTGTTCTAAAGACTGTTTCATTTCAGATCAGTGTTAAAACTTTCTAACAATTTGTTCACTAATGCACAGCATAAATGCAACTTCCGTCTTTTATGGCATGAATAGCAAAATAAATAAATAAAAATAAAAAAAATGTTTTGGCTGGCAGCCAGTCTAAGAGAAAGAAAAATCTTAACTTAAAACCAGACTATCTTACTCCGGATACAACTGACGGCAGTATACGTTAGGCCTTAAACAGCATCAGATGCCGGAAGTTGTAAGATGAAGTCAATTAGTATTCATTTATCTCTGGTATTCCTTTCATCTTATTCCTTCTGTTTTCATAAATATTCAGTCTTGATAGATGAAACATTGCCAAACTTAATTAATGTTTTATGGACATTTCCTTCATGTTATATATATATATATATATATATATATATATATATATATATATATATATATATATATATATATTGTGTATATTTAAGCAGCATTTTTTCATTGATGCATGTTTCATTAAATAATATAGACAAGTTTTGTCTATTTTAAGTAAATTCCTTTCATATTGTCTGATAAGCTTAATAACATTGTCATTGAAAGATGAAAGAAAATCACCATATTAGTACATGTTTAAATCTAATCTAAGTTTTCGGCTTACATAAGCCATACTTAATACTTCTCGTTTTCACTTTCGCGTGGTCATGCGTGACGTCATGAGCTGCGACGCGATTTTCGCTTCCGCGTTTCTTATACACGAGTTTGTCGTTGCTTTGAAATTTTTCATGCAAAAGGGCGGGATATCATTGTTGTTTCGTTCGTGTATTGTTTGATATATTGAAGTGTAATTGTTATCCTTGATAATGGCTTATGTAAGCCGAAAGCTTAGATTGCATTAAACATGTATCAATATGTTGATTTCCTTTCAATGATAATGTCATTAAGCATATCAGACAAGATGAAAGGAACTTACTTAAAATAAATAGACAAAAACAACTTTTCTATATTATTTAATGAAACATGCATCAATATATATATATATAAATATATATATATATATATATACGTTTTTTTTACAACTCTCCAATTGTTATTCTAAGAACTATACTGTTTATTTAGTGATCAAAATACTTTCCAGCCCAATAGATAACTATCTACCTATAAATCTATCTGCAGGAATCATAGACAATTTGACGCTGAAAAGATCTACGAGACATTCGTTGATAATTCAAAGTAGTCGGAACTCGATGTCTGGTTTTTCGTGATTTTTTTTTTGTATGGAAGAGTAATCATATAATTCCTCACCCGACCAATCACAAACGAAGAATTAAGCGGTAAATGTTGGAGTCATGTTTATGGGAGCGTCTTGAACGAGACATGAAGTGTGCGTTCTTCGTCGCCTCTAGTTGTTCGAGTTCAAGTAGTCACCAGCCAAATAAAAAAACAAAAAAACAAGAGATTTTCCTCAGACACCTGTCGTTTCCACCGAGTTTGGCTTTCATTGATGTCAACTGGGAAAAGATCAGATCGATTTTTTTTCTTCCGTCTTCATCGCTGGTTTTCATCGCAACTTTGGGTCAAATTATATTATCTCCCGCGAAAGTTAAGAATTCAGAAATTGAGATTAAAAACTAGTAAAATGTCAGTAATAATAATAATAATTTATATTTTGTCACAAAGATTAGGGAACTAGAGCATGATGAAGCCGATAAGTACCTAGGAATTAGCGAAGGAGATGGCATGCAACACCCCAAAATGAAGGAGAAAATAAGAAAGGAGTACTACAAGCGTATACGTCTGGTACTAAATACAGATCTAAACTAAAAAAGAAAAAAAAGCAGAATATCAGCCATAAACACCTTGGCTGTCCCTGTGGTGCCATACAGTTTCAACATCCTTAAGTGGACCATAGCTGACATTAAGTGAATGGACGCCAAAACGATAAAGCTTCTCACTTGCTACCGCATGCATCACCACAAAGCTGATGTTGACCGTCTGTATGTGCCCAGATCCGAAGGGGGCAGAGAATTAGTTCAACTAGAACTGTTCTACAAAACTACAAGAATTGGCATCCAAATATACTTGGAAACTACAGAAGATTGGATGATGGTATGTGTCAAGGAACATGAAAGTAGTAAGCGTCTTTAATCCGTAATAAAGGAACCCAGCAAATTCAAAATGGAGTTTCAAATGGGCACAGAAATACAAGTAAAGCACAATACACCGGCTGAAGCTGCAAAATAGTTAAATAGAAAGCAAAGACAAATGCAACCGACCAGATACAGGAACAATGGCAAGGTAAACCGCTTCATGGCCAATACTCGGCCCGTACCAAACAAGCTGACGTAGACAAAACCCGTACTCATCAGTGGCTACGTAGTGCAGGGTTGAAAGCTGAAACTGAAGGCTTTATCCTTGCTGCATAGGACTAATGCTTGCTAACTAGGAATTATTAAGCACATATACTAAAATATTGTGTTAGCCAAAAATGGAGATTCTGGGATAAATATCCAGAAACAATTGATCATCTTGTATCAGGTTGCACGATATTGGCACCCACTGAATATAAAACCCGACATGATAGATTGGGCCAATATCTGTACTGGAAAATTTGCAACTTCTACGGGAAGGAAACTGAAAGAAACTGGTATGAACATCACCCAGACCCGGTTACAGAGCATGGACCTGTTAAAATGTTATGGCTCTACACAATGCACACTGACAGAGCAATTAAAGCCAACCGCCCAGACATTGTTATTAGAGATCGCACACAAAAAGGTGCCTCCTTATTGATATGGCAGTCCCTGCAGACTGCAATGTATCTTTGAAAATATTCAAAAAGCTGTCAAAATACAAGGACCTTGAAATCGAAATCTAAAAAATGTGGCACATGGGAACATCAACAATCCCTGTTATAGTCGGAGCCCTAGGATTGGTTGGACAAGATTCCAGTAGACTAATTGAAGAGATCCCTGGAAGCCCATGCCTTAAAGAAATACAAAAAATTGTTCTCACGAGTACAGCCCACACCTTACGAAGTGTTTTGTCTATGTAAATATTTTCTTTTTCAGTGGAAAACGTTATGATGCCATTTCTAACGTTAGGTCCCTGGGCGGAACCCGGAAAGAAATGAGTACACATCAGATATCAAAGGAAATAAAATAATAATAATAATAATAATAATAAGAAGAAGAAGAAGAAGAAGAAGAAGAAGAAGAAACATTAAAGACTATTATGTCTACTACTATTAGGTAAAAGCAAGTTATCGGTGTAAAAAGCTAACGTGATCGCAGTTCAGATGTTGGTTTTCGAACTTGGGAAAAGAATGAATTGCTTCTTCAACAATATCTTAAATCTCAAGGGAAAATGTGGACCGTAAACTTGGATGTAAGTTAGTATCAAGAAAATCTACTCTGAATTCAAAATCATGTTCATGCGAAACTATACTAGTACCTTTTCCAAGAAATCATTTGGCATTTCGCAATTAATAAAAAAGTAAACCCAGACTCGAACGAACATGGCATTAAAACTATAAAAGGTAGCAAGCAAACAGTGAGTTGTATAATCAAATGAAGAATATATCAGAATACGAAAAAGAGTTATTCTCAATGATAAAAAATATTAAATGTAATCACCACACTAACGACCTACAACATAAATTGCGAAAAGACATTGAGAAAATTAAGAAATCCGATAAGATAATTATCAAATCTGATAAGACTGGGACTCATTACATCGACGCGGAATTATACTATAATGCCATCAATAGAGATGTCCATAAATTTGATAAAAAAGCTGCTGAGAAATGGGAAAAAATATCAACCGTGATGCCAAGGCAACAGCGACCGAGTTGAAAATAGACAGAATACCAAAGTTACACAAACAACAGGCGTTCATCATGATTAAAGGCCACAAGAACACATGGCACAGTGGCGTTGGTTAAGTCCAGTGACACGATCCAAAGAGTGTGAGTTCAATACCTAGTTAAAGCAGTGGAGAACTTTCAGAGGGGAATTAACAGGAGATCACCGATAACTGACATCCATTAAACATGGCACGTGGAACCAGAATTGTGTTCCCCAGTGAGCGAAATAGAAAGTTCAGTTCGACATTCTAACCACCTGAAGAAGGCCGGAGCGTACAATGGCCGAAACGTTGTAATAAATATGGCGACAAAGATAAGGACAATAGTCCGAATAATGTAAATAATTGCCACAAGGAGGATTTTATAAATAAGCCCCTCCCCCCAATATCGACTGCTTAGTCCATCCAAAAAAGAAAAAAAAAAGAAAATAAAATCCCATCGGTATTATCAGCAAAACTATTATGGAAAGAGCGTACATGTATACTAAAAAGGCTTTAGGTATCAACCGGTGGCTGAATATAGTCAAAGCCATTGAATGATTCAGTAATATAAAGAAAGAAAAATGCACATTTATTACAGTTTGATTTCTACCCATCCATTACGGAAAATCTTCTGATGGCCGCTATTAATTTAGGAAAAAAACTACTGCCATATTTCTGACGAAAATATAAGAAAGCTACAAAAGCCGATTTTATTCCACGACGGAACTCTTTGGACAAAAAGAAATAACCCAGATTTTTGTGTATCCATCAGAACACATAATTCTGCGGAAGTATATGAAATCTGATAAGACTGGTAACCATTACTGCATCGATGCAGAATTATTTGGCGATGCCATCAATACAGAAGCAAGTAAATTCTATAAAAAGTGACTGAAAATTGGGAAAAAAGCTATTAACCATGACTCCAAAGGAATAGCGACTGAACTAGAAATAGATGATAAAATCCCAAAACTGCACAAACAAAATGCATCTGTCACGATTAAATACCAAAATTAGAATTTCCTAAATAACCCCCAATACCGACTGCTTAATCCGTCCCCAAAATAACGTCAGTGTTAACAGAAAAACCATTATAGTAATTTACCGACTCTCTCAGCTATAAGTAGCAGCAAGTACTGCCTTTTGGAGAGGGAAGTTTACAGCAGTCAGCTCTGACAGTCAGGCCGAACATTCTTGCTGTAACACTCTCGTTTGTATATGTTTGTATGACTGTTTCTGTTAATATATTTGTTTAACTCAAGTCCTCTCTTTGTGTCTTTATTTCTGGCCCTAACATGGCAACAACAAAAACCATTACGGAAAGATTGTGTAAATATACTAAAGAGGCTTTAGGTATCAACCAGTGGCGAAATACAGCCGATGCTATTGAATGATTCAGTAATATAAGTAAGAGAGAAGAATGCACATTTTTGCACTTTGATATCTGTGACTTTTACCCATTCAGAACAGCTACTGATGACCGCTATTATTTTAGCAAAGAGCTACTGCCATATTTCTGATCAAGTAGTTAAAATAATTAGAAAGGCACAGAAATGGATACTATTTCACGACTGAAGTTTATGGACTAAAATAAATAACCCAGACTTTTGCATATCGATGGGAGCACATGATTCTGCGGAAGCAGGCGAACGTATAGGTATACTGTTGCTATGGGGAATCAGATTTATCTCTGAAAAAACCCAAAAAAACAACGGAATATACTGAGACGACAGGATAATTCTTTTTTGTAAATTGAGACCAAAACAAGCGGACCAGATGAGAAAGGACCCAACTAAATACTTTAAGGACCATAAAATGAATATTACCACCTATACTAACGCTAAAGTGATTAAATTCTCAGCCTTTACATTAGACCTGAGTAAAGGCCTATATAAATCATACACTAAGGAATCATATAACCACGGGTATATCGACAGAAAATCCAACCACCATAAAAAGATCTTTGACAACTTAAACCAGTCAGTACAATTTAGGTCCCTCAAGGGCACATGGCACAGTCGATAAAGGCATTAGTTAGATCCGGTGACACGACCCAAAGAGTTTGAGTTCAATACCCGCTTAAGGCAGTGGAGAACTTTCACAGGGAAATTAACAGGAGATTACTGATATCCATTAAACATGGCACGTGCAACTAGAACAATTTACCCCAGTGAGTGAAATAAAGGGTTTAGTTCGACATTCCAACCACCTGAAGAAGGCCGGAGCGCACAATGGCCGAAACGTTGTGATCAATATGGCGACGAAGATGAGGACAATAGTCCGAATAATGTAAATAATGTACATAATACCTCATCTCAGAAATATAGACAGATACAATTTAGGTCATCGGCCAAATCCAGTAGCAAAGAAATATTTGACGATAATAAAACTAAATATAGTAAAGATCTAGAAAAAAGCATCCATAAAGTGAAATTAGTGTAGAAAGAAGCAACAATAAAAGTAACAATAAACTCACCTTACAATAGTAATGTCCAAACTAATGTAGTTAGAAATTTTTTAGATTTAATTCACAAAAACTTTAGTCAGTTTGTAGACCGAAAAGTAGGTTTATTCTTCAATTGGGTTTCCTAGTTAAATAAAATAACTGCGTGAAAATTTGGAGTAATACGTTAAATCACGTATAGTCTTTTTTAAAAATAATAATTATATTTTTAATAGTTATTAGATAATAATAAGTCATTTTTTTCCGGCCCGAAAAAGAATGAAAATCTCAAAAAACAACTTAAAGTAAATATATCCTGATGTAATGTATGTAAAGAAATTATTTTACGATATCAATCGATATATTCCTTAATTATTTAGAATTAAAGAGAAATTTCTTCCATAAAATTTACTTGGAATACAAAATTAATAATTAATACTAAGGACAGAAAAAGAAGTTTTATTGTTCCACTGGGTTTCATAGTTTAACACACTGTGTGAATATTTGAAGAAGTACTTTAAAACATGTGTAGTCTTTTTCGAAATATTAAGCATGTCTTTTTTGTTTCATGCTCGTATTTATTTCAAAATACATGACGGCAGAAAAATAAGTATTTATCTGTTTATTTCTTTACCATCAAGTTATGCGACACATATAGCTTCTTCACCTTTCAGTATTTCTTTATAAAAAATTATGATGTAATGTGGTAAATTGTATAAATATATGTTGTTATTCATATTTCCATTTATTTAATATTAATTTATTTAATAATAATTTATTTAATAATATAGTTATCATGTATTATGAATTTTTATTTTTCCCATACATAATAGGTGGTATATAATATGCAAGTTTTTGTTTATATACGTGAATTGATATGAAAATATGTATCGAAAAGAAAGGCTGAATTTCCTATTAAAAATGCCGTAAAAAGAGAGACAAGCAATAACATAGAGACGATCAGTAGCTCGCCGATCTGTTGACCTCTGTTCTCTCAGCAATACATTTTTGAAAAAAAAAAAAAAATACCAGCAATACTTTTTTTGGAAAAAATATTACCAACAGTAAAAATCTCGTCGGAATTATTAGGTTGGTGCAAAAATAATGACGTAATAATGTCGTTTTTTTACGTTAAAAAATACGTCAAAAAACGACATTATTACGCCATTATTTTTGCACCAACCTAATAAATAACCCATTGAAGTTGATATGCCATAAAAGAAAATAAACCAAACCAAACCAAACCAAACCAAACCAAACCAAACAACTTTTCGCCTTTCTATAGAAGGCCTGAAGTTAAGAATGGTTAAATTCACATATTTATGGGTAATTATTTTGTGGATAAAATTTACAATGAATATATTTATTTTAATTTTTGTTTGAATTTCTGGGACAAGTCGTTATCATTATTTGCTCTATTTAAATTCGGACTATTGTCCTCATCTTTGTTGTTGTTATTCAATCATGTCAGCCGCTGTGCCCCTCCGACAAGCATCAGATGTGTCAATCCAATTAACCTACGGGGAATTACCAAATAAAGCCTTTATTTAATTTATGGAAGCAGAAAGTTCGCGTTTCTCGTTCCAATGGCTCCGTTCTAATTTTGAAACTGTTCAGTTATTGGTCGCCATTTTTTCAATAACAGAGTAAGACTAAAAATATGAACGAGACAACTTATCTCCAAACAATGCAAAAGGAACGGGAACAGCCAACCCTTGTAGAATAAAAAAAAGTGTAAATAGCGTAAATAGCGCCAACATTTATTTTAGTTCGTATGTCCAGAGGACAGATCTGCAATGTGGTTAGCCCTGATTTGACATCTCGTTTACAGTCGCTCTCTCACAGACGAGCCGCCAACTCCCTCTCTCTCTTATCTACTAATACTTTCACGGTAACTGCTATTTTCGCTAGTTCCCAAACTTCATGAATTTAAACGTGCCAGTATGTCGGCATCTCAGTCCCACCCTTTCACTGTCGAAAAAGTGAAATGTAGCTGTCTCTTCTACTCCAATAGCTCCATGTCTCGTACTTACCATGTTTAGAACTCCCTCTTACTTGCTTCCCTGATAGCTATAATCTTCAATTATCCAAATGCAATATCAATCGACATCTTCAGGTACCTTGTTCTAATTCCCAGTCCTTCTCTTCATCCTTTCCTCTTTTGCGCCTCTTTACTCTTGCTCCCACTCTCTGTAACCCCTTGCGTGCTAGTGGCGCTCCCGTCTTGATTGGGGTGAAAAGCTTAAAAAAAAAATGTTTGAAGGTCAAAATATCGAATATGAAATTACCTGTCGCCTAAATGCAAAAATGAAATTACGTTTTCTCGTAAATTAAAAAAGACGTTATAATATTTGGTTTCCAGTGAATTGGAAAGAATTATCAGTTAAATGGATATTATTTAAATTCAAACCATTGTATTCCTTTTGCTGTTGTTATCACATTTCGGCCGCTGTGCCCTTCAGCCTTCATCACGTGCATATTTCGACCCGGGTAGCCTACAGTAAATTCCGAACTGAACCCTTTATTTAATCCATAAGGACATACCATTTTTCACACTGCCCATGTCTGGGCGATATATAGTATCTTTCTTATCCTTGGTACTGCTCAGTTATTGCTCTCCACCTTTCCACTGAATGCAAGTATTCACTGTCCGTTCCGAGGATCAAACTCACATTTAGTAGGTCACTAAATTCACGAACCAACGCTTTTAGACAATTGTGCCGCGGAACAATTCTCTTAAACCTAAAACCCTGTCTGCTGCTGTGTGCAGCTAATTTTTGGCAAGCTTGAATGCACTCACCGAAGATTTTCTCTTGGGTTACAGCTGCTGCTACTGCTGATATTTGTCTTTCTTTCACTATTAGCCGCCCACACTTTGTATTTATTTCTATTCTAGGCTTACTAAAGTCCTACTAGGTCGATTCTATTAGAAGACTATTTCTTCAGTGCCTTTACTTTTCATGTATCTTTAGGGGCTCATGACTAACTTTTTCCTCCATACATGATCAGCCGGTACTGATTTCATTGTCTCACTCTTCAATATGTCTTTTCGATGTTCTTCAAATCTTATTTCTAGTGGAGCCGATTCTCTTTTATATTATTTGCCACAACTGCAGGAGATGCAGTACACGCAGTTCTTGGTCATGTCCTTTCGCGTGTTTTAATCAATAGAGATTCCTCCCTAAAGTGGTGCCTCTTTTGAACATGATGAGGACAATAGTCCAAATGTAAATAATGAATGTATAATATCTGTAAGTAAGATGAATTTGCATTGCAAGGATAAAATTCAGAGCTGCTTATCTTGTGATGTTGTTTCTAAGGGATAATAACAAATAGCAGAGACATTTTTATTATGAGAGAGATTTTGAAGAGAAGTTAGATAGGTTTGGTTTATTGGCATATCAAAACATAGGTTATTTAATCCGTAAGACGTGGGCAAATGTTGATTAATGAGTAAAAGAAACTATAAAAATATTCTATATTAAAACTTTTATATTAAAAATGTAAAGAGAAATGCTAAAACGAACAAATGGCAGTGTCCAAAATGTGAACAGTTTTTTAAAAGTATTATAATCCATGAAGTATTCCATACACAATTGAGTTGTACATGGTTTGCACCGAGTTCAACCTCTTTTCTCGCAAGAAGTATGTTTACAGACATCGTACTGTCTCTTGTGTGCTCTCCCATATTTATTTGTGACAACAACCCCAGGAAACAACGTAACTTCGTGAATCCTACTGCATAGCAATCTTATGATTCTTAGAAACGTTATTCACTTACTTGATCACTATCCAGATTACTTCGGAAGTGTGCTGGTCAAACTCGCTGCCTCCGGACAGACAGTATCCCTAGACGAGGCTATGCCGAATGGCAGAGTCTCGTCTCGGGATATAGCTACCGGACCCCGTTTTTCACGGAGTCTACGGGGAATTCTTGGCAGAGCCTACGGGCTCGGATACCCCACATTAAATTCGGCCTTCTGCCACATCTGACCGCATGGGGCGGTTGGTAGATATCATGCAGTTAGAGATTCGTCTCCTGCTATGCTGGTCAAACTCTCTGCCTCCGGCCAGAGAAGATCCCGAAACGAGGCTATGGCGAAGAGCATAGCCTCGTCTAGGGTGACAGTTACTCAACCCCGTTTTTTACGTGGTCTACGGAGAATTCTTGGCCGGGCCTACGGGCTATTGATATCCCACAATAAAATCGGTCTTGTGCCACATCCGATCGTAGGGGTGGTTAGTGAATATCTCACTTACTTGAAGGAACGACCAATACATTTAATAGACATGAAATATTTATTCTTTTTAATAAAACCTGCTTTCAAGAACTATAATGTATACTGTCGGAAATAATGAAGAATTGACTTACATGAGTAGAGCGACGATGTCGACCACTGAATCCTAAGACGCGAACGCCTCATTCTCATGCGCTCTAGTAGCCTTCCATTTGGATTGGCGGAAGAGGTGAGGGCAGAGGTATGTTATAGAAACCCCTGCACCTCATACTCGAGGACTTTTTGGCCGACAGCGAAACAAGTTGTTATTATTGTTCCTGTCTGTTTAATAATTGGGTCGCAAAGGAAGGACGTTTTCTTTTTCAACCCTGTCATTCACCAACTATGGCCATGGTGGTCTTTTCAGTTGAATTCATTTTCGAAAATACTATATTATACAATATTATAACTTAACTGATTTAAAATATTGCTTTTTCGCTAGACAGTTCTAACCATGTTTCAAAAATGGAAGCTAAAAGCTTTGAATTTAATTTTGTAATTGAATTTAAAAAAAATTACAGACATTAGTTCCATTTCATCCTCAAGCGAATTTTGGAGTAATTTATTTTTAAAATTACAGGGCACTGCAAAATTCTACTTCACGTTTCCAAGGATACAGAGAAATCCATTCATCAAAATAAGTGATCGTTGCGTGTTCATTATAGCTGTATTTTTTTGCATCAGTTATTAGTTACGTTTTGGTAGGGGTAGTGATGTATTTTTCAATGAATTCTGACATCCGTTAAATGCATGTCGTCTGAATTTTTTTTTTTTAAATTATAGTTAACGGCAAAAATTCTTACGGCGTTTTTTTCTATTTGTATACTTAAAAATTTTGGGGAGGTGTTTAGGTTAGAATACGTTTTATTTAACTAAGATTTTAAAATATTTTCACTTTTAATTTTTAATATACTATATTTCTTTTTAAAATAAGTAAATGTATCAGAATTACTTACAGTATGTAAAATTATTAAGTATGAGTATGTATATTACCAGGTCACAATTTAAAAAAAAAAATATTTAAATAAAAAAAAGATGAATTTGTACGGTTACAATGTAATAAATTATAACCATGGAATATTAGTGTTTGAGCCTTTTTTTATTTTATATATATATATATATATATATATATATATATATATATATATATATATATATATATATATATATAGTTAATGTAACAAATCCGTAGGTATATAATCCTAGTAATATAAAATGTTAAAACTGATCCACAGAAGAAGCTCAATGTATTTATTATTACAAAGCAAATAATTAATAAACAATAAAACCCAAAATCACCTCATATGGGGAATAGTCTATTTCGGTAGACGAAAACACTAGTCGTCTGTCTCATCAACCCCGGTGTGAATTGAGTTCAGGTCAGAAATAGAAATTTAACTGTGAAAGCTATACATATATATATATATATATATATATATATATATATATATATATATATATATATATATATATATATATATATATTTCTATCTGTCTATATATCTATCTGTCTCTCTCTCTCTATATATATATATATATATGTATATATATATATATGTGTGTGTGTGTGTGTGTGTGTAAAAATCCTAGTAAATCAGAAACTACCTAACAAGGTTACACCTAACGGATTTTCAGGGTGAACTGGTTGAAGAAGAAAAGTCAAAGTTACGTTTTTATTGGTAAAAAAAAAAACCAGTAAAAACTAGAGTTGATCATAAAACCATAAAACGCTATAAAAAAATAAATAAAATATAAACATAAATTTCTATTGTTTTATTTCAGTTTATATAATGCCATGACACCGACACTAATACAGGATTTGTTCAGTGCAAGAGAGATATTAGGTTGGTGCAAAAATAATGACGGTTTTTGACGTATTTCTTAACGTCAAAAACCGTCATTATTTTTGTACCAACCTAATATAAGGTTTTCCATTAATTATCATTGGTTACGCTAAGACCAAATGAACTGACACATAATATTGTTTACAATATATTGTTATGATTGTTCTATTTAATTATTACTTACTATTGTTAATCGCTTATTGTGTCTAAAGTTCTACGGAAAGAACGAATCTTCGTCTCATAATTTATCTTCTAGTATATTGAACCATTTTATTATTAATTTTGTAATTAATGTATTTTTGTGTCTAATAAGATCTACCGTAAAAACGAATCTTCTATCATTTAATTTTTATTCCAGGAGGTATATTTATTATCTTACTCATTGTATTTGCTTTATTTATATTTTAGATGTTTTGAAAGCATTAAAAAAAAATTTAAAAGGAAATAAAAAATAGAATTTCTAGGTTCTACAATAAGAGTGAATATTCTTTTCATCACATAACATTTTACGTATATATTATTTGAACTTTATGCTTTTAGCAAACTATATACTGGGTGAAGCACTTGGAGAAGTCACGATCGAATCATTAATTCAGTGTTAAAATGGGAATGTCGTCATATTATATTGAAAGGATTTCTGAGGTGGACGACAGTGTGACCATCAGACTAGTTAAATTCGTACGTTTTATAATAAAATGAACAGAAATACATTTTATAGCAAAATGACTAACAATACTGTTTTTATAGGAAATTGGTCAACAATAAGCTTTATAATAAAATGAGCAATAATACATTTTTATAGGAAATTGATCAACAATAGATTTTGTGGCAAAATGACAATCAATGCATTTTATAGTAAAATTGAGAAAATTTCATATATTGTCAAAAAAATAAATAAATAAATAAATAAAAATAAAAAATAAAATAGAGACAAATTGCTATGATTAATCTCATTTCTTGTAAAGAGAAACAAGTTTTCACTCCTAGTAAAAATGATGCTTGCTAAATAATTATAATTTAATTATGAAATAATGTCATTCTCTTGAATTAATTATAAATTTTGAATGTTCCTTTTAAGACATCGACATGAAATAATTCATTCGGGTTGGTTAGAAAATCGACCAGACCATAAATGGCTTGGTCAGAGGTAGACATTTATATGAAAATCATTCATGGAGACCATCTTGTTCAGAAATGTTAAGACTATCAGATCAAGGATTAAAAATGACTATAAGTTAATGAATCCGTTATCTCTTAAAGAGAACATTTCATCAAACCCGATAGACTGGCGCTACACAATCTCAAACCAAGAGCTTTTACCAAATAACGAAAACATTATCACCAAAAGGAACAACAACAAAATATGGGTAACTAGCAGGAAATTAATTCTATAACGAAGATGCTGACTTTGTAGACAAGCTTCAAAAAAGGTTACGAAGAACAATTCTCTCGTGACTATAAAGAGCGATAAAATGTATTAAATGGATATCGGGGTTTAGGAGAGTAACAAAGTATACAAAATTTATTAAGAGATATACAGGAAAGGAAGTTGTGGAGAGCCATGATCACCAACAGCCTAAAGAGGCGCAGAATATAGAAGAAGAAGAAGAACAGAAACAACAAGTCTGTTTTGATATTTACATAATTAGTGAAGTAATCGTTTTTAAGATTTTGTGAGCAACGCCGGAATCTTAGAGAAAATACAAACCAAAAAGACACTTATAATTAACAACAGGAACAAACAGTTGAAATTTATAATGCGGAAAGAGGGTATGGAAAATTTGACACTCAAAAGACATACTGAAGGCAATGAAGACAATGGAAAACACGCATAATCTACTAGGCAAGCTTGAGTAAATGGTTGATGAATTAGAGTTTAAGAGAGATAACAAAAGACAATTTTTATTAAGCGCTACAAAAGAAAGGAAGTTGTGGAGAGCAATGATCACATAGAAGAATATCTGCATTCTTCGTGAAATAACGTCTCATGTCAGAATTTAAGAGTCTTACATTTCATCACTTTTTCTTCTATGCGCCGCGTCTCTTTAGTACATTGGTGCTTAGTCTTTTATTCTCGCTTTCTTCTACCACCACGGATGTCTTGTAGTTTCCTTTTCGAGTAGGTCATCAATACAATGTCATCTGCGTATCTTAATTGTTAAGATTAGGCCCAAGGATAATAAATTCTGGTAGGGTCTCCAGTTCCCATAGGATAGCCATGCTGTGGAAGTTGAGTAAATCTGGTGAGAAGACGCATCTACTTATCTCACGCCCCTTTCTATTTCTGTATAGCTACTCGATTTAGCCTCTATCCATATGCAGGCGGTCTAATCTCAGTCTCAGTTCTGAATTGTTCTGACATTTTTTCTAAACATATTTAATTTTCCCGGCATTTCAAATAGATCCTTGTGGTGTACCTTGTGAAATAAATTTTCATAATCTTTAAAACATAACTGTACACCTCTCTACATCTGTATTACTCTCGTTGATATCATTCTGATCTTGAATATCGCTTTTCTTTTTTCAGTGTCTTCGACAAAGCCACACCGCTCCTATTCTATTTCCGTTCGAATTCTTCTTTCCGCTCTATTAATCAGAATTCGCATCATTAGTTGTTTATGTGGCTCATTAAACTGATTGTCTGATGTAGTTCGAATTCATCTACACCTGGTCTATGGGTAATGTTATGAAGATGGATTTAGTAAAGTCTTCCGGTATGTGGAAACTGTTGTATATTTCATTTATTCCTTCTGTGATCTATGTAGATTATGAAATCGTCTAAGGCTGGGAGCCTTTTTGCGATAATCCCATCAAATCCAGACGTTTTATTCCTGATCATCTTCTCCAGTGTTGCTCATACTCCATCTTTTAGTATTTCTGGTCCTGCTGTATTTTCCAGTCTGTGTTTCCATCTCGCAGCCTGAAACATTTCTTTGGCGTATTTGCTCCACATTTGCAGTATTTTTGTTCTTTTTCTGTTATCAGTAATTCTTTCTTTGACTTTTGTTTGACACACCTTTTAATTCTTTTATTCTGTTGTGCATAATTATTGTGTGTTTTTCATTCTCTCTAATTATGTACACTTTTCAGTGACCTATTACTCTTTATCCTGCCTACATTGATTTTTAATTTCTGTGTTCTTTTCCATTCCTCGGCATTGTTTGTTGTCACTTTTTCATCGTCGCTAGATTTTCTTCTGTCATCCATTCATTCCTTTCTTGTTTAATTTTCTTTGGGATAATCTCATTCTCCGACGTCACTAGTGTTTCCAATCAGCATATTTCACTTTGATGCAGTAATCTCGTTCAGGTTATTCTCGTTTATAATTCTGTTTTTGTACGTCTCTTTGCAACTTGGATCCTTTGAGATTCTGTCATATTGCAAGTTAGCTGCAACTTTGTCTTTTTTTTGTTTCTATAAGTTTATTCTTATGTCTAAAGTAATACTGGAAACAAGTAAGCTTATTTCCCGAAAAAAAAAACGTTTTAAGAATTTCACTCAGAAGAAACGGTAACTATTTCGTTACTGACTGCTGAATATTCCCAGTATAGAGGCTGCTAAGCAAACCGTTATCATTTCATTCACGGTTTATAGTATGATGACATTTTCAACGAGTCTATATTTATTAAATGTCAACTCTTATTAAAATAACGGATTCTACTTGTGTCTCTGTAGTTTATTTCCTTCCAGGTTGTGTAGGAAGAATGATCAGTAACTTACAATGAGTCTATTAAACGACGAAGCCGTATAAAATAAATTGGGCTGATTTCCATACCTCTGCACATCCATACAAATTCAATGTCTTATATTGACACGGGTGTGATTGAGGTGATTGTAGTGATAGCGATATTAATTAGGTAAGCCGTCTTTTAGACGAGGTGGGTAACCATCTATGTCAGCTGTCATTTTAAAATAAATTAGAATCCCTTAAACTGCGAGCGCGTTTCTCACTGGGTGTTTTGTGTTTAGTCATTAACAAAGAAAACCTGATAGTATGCCTGCGTTGTATCTGAGATAGTTACATTCTTTCCACAAATGCCAGAGATAGGGGTTCGATTCCGAGTAAAGGTTTGTTTGTTTTTTTAAATCGGGAGCTCATTTTCCTCACAAATGAAGAACAGGCTTGAAGCATGAGAAATAGGATTCTACAGAAGGATGCTGTGAATAGCAGGGACTGAATCCGTGACAGAGTCCGCGAGGAGCGACGAAGTATTATAGAAAATGGGAACAAGATTACTTAGAATCAAAAAGAGTTAGTTGAAATTTCTAAGGTACATAATGAGGAAAGAAGGCTTGGGAAATTTTATACTCACAGGGCAGACTAAAGATATTAGTTACAGAGTAAAAAAAAAACACGCTTAAACCACCTAATAAGCTTAAATAGAATAATCGTGGAAGTATGTTTAGGAGAGTTTAACAAAAAGACATAATGAAGGGAAGAGGGACAGAAGAAAAACAATGGAGCTACGAAGGACAGGAAATTGTGGAGAGCCATATTTTCTAACTCCCTGAAGGAAAATATTAGATAAAGAAGGCACTTCCACCTGGTGTATTGATGCAATAAAATCTTCCCACTTTGAAATGACATTGTGCGTAATAGGTGAAACTAAATATGCACTGAGAAAGAATAAGTAAAAAAGAAACATATTTCTTGAAAATGCCTTGTGGTTGAATTAGATTTTAATCATTTTACCCCAAGAAAGGCAATAAAGCCACTAAGACAAGGGGGTAGCGAGTGTGAAAGAATGAGAAAAAGAGAAACCATATTAAGGGGCGAGAAAAATAAAAGAGAAGGAATCAAGAAGACAGTGGATAACGATTGGAATTACATTTGATTTTTTGAATACCAAAGTTAGCCAGAAAAGCAAGGAACCGGAAAAGCGTTCCATTGACGAAGTTCGAGAAAAGAAACTATTCACATAGAACTTACGGTTATATCTTGCCAATTCAAAATTGATAAAATGATCTGACCTTAATTGAAGCTAGTGATACCGGGACAAGGCCAGTAATATTGTAGATTCTTCGATGGCTTTATATCAAGAATCTCTAAATATGTAGCAGGAGCACTAGGCCATAAATAGAAGCATTATTCGAATCTTGGACGAATGGTAGACCTATAAATATGTAAGATAGATTCTGGAGAGAACATTTGTCTAGCACGACACAGTGAACCAAATTTCGTAGCAGTTGACTGAATATAATCTGCCTACTTCATTCCAGCAGAGAAGGCTTTCCTGGAGGCTATCGTTAGCCATGCCGACAGATAGCAGAAAAAGTTATCTCATAATTAATAGAAAACAGTTCTTTTTGGAGGCCTTAAAAATCAAGAAGTAATTTCAGTTAACTAGAGATTTTAGATCACTTTTGATATCAGCTACCAATTTCATCTTATTGAAACCGAACAGCTCTACTATTAAGATAGGATAATAACTTATCATTAGCGTAGATAGCGACGGCATGTCTTCTCTTCATGACAGAAAATTATGTTCGTACCAAGATAAAATTTATGATATTCCAATTCTGATTTTACTTGAAAGATTGGCGTAGAACAATTTTTAGTCATGTTTGTATCACACTAGGGTAAGCTTAGTCAATATCAGAAATGGCGTAGTTTTAGCATTGTTAGTTGCATTAGCAAGAATTGATTAAAATGGATGCCATCAGGAAACAAAAAAAAAATCCAGTTTCTTTTTTATAATTCACATTCAGAACTGCTTTTGTTTACAGTTTTTAAGGCCTTTTAAAACTTTTGGAATGTTCGCTACTAATATTAGCAGTGACAAAAACTTTATTCCCGGAAAGTAGCTTTCACTATTTTCGTCGTTAAAATTTATAGAAATTGTCAAATCAATTTCTTCCTCATTTATGGGGTTTAATTCTTCGTAGACAGAATTTGTTACGATTGCGCTTCTAAATTTAAATGCGAACAGAAAAAAAAAAATATCGATTCTATTTTTTGATCGCTGCATTTGAACAAATGGCCAAGAAAGACGAGAAAAAAAAAGAGGAAACAAAGAGAAAAATATTCGAAAATCTTTCGCTTATTGCAAAAACGAAATAAAAAATCTTAACGTGTACAGAAAATATCAAGAATCAATGAAATGGAAACAATTGATCTTTGCTTATATTTATTTATCTCGGGATGTCACTCTCATTCCCTTCAAAGAGATCTATCTATCTGGTTATTTCTTGTACGTGCATATCTATCTATCTATCTATCTATCTATCTATCTATCTAATCTATCTATTTCAGTCACTTCATTATCTCTCTCTATATCAATCCATCCATCCATCTCTCTATTTCTCTGTTGCAGTCTCTTCACTATCTATCTATCTATCTATCTATCTATCTATCTATCTATCTATCTATCTATCACTTTCAGTCTGTTCTTATCTAAGTTCAATTCAGTTGCTTACACACACGTGTTTGGTTGTTTGATTATATTCTTAGTATAACATGAACATATTCCTGTAGATTGATATTTTTGGAGATGAATGCATACTCGATGGGATATATATATATATATATATATATATATATATATATATATATATATATATATATATATATATATATATTCGACGAGATTTGTATATATATATATATATATATATCCTCAAGTATGCATTCATCTCCGAATATATCAATTTAAATTGATGAATACTCGAAGGTATTTGTAATTACACACACACACATATATATATATATATATATATATATATATATATATATATATATATATATATATATATATGTATATATATATATATATCGAACCACGGAGAATCGTTCGATTGGCAAGGTCGATTTTGCTACCTTTAAACTTTAATCTTCCATGAATCTCTTTAAAGGCCGTGAAATCGACCATGCACGATTCTCCGTGGCTCGATCGGTTAAGGCACGTCAGGCTAAATGACGGTTCCGTATGAGATACATGTTCGATTCCTGTCGGAGAACGAATATTTTGTATGAAAATCTCTCGGACATTCAGGCCGTCAAATGTTATTAATACTGTTTATTATAAAGAGAGCATTTACTTAAATATTTGTATCTATAAAAAGAATGTATAAACATAAAAAATGTCTTAAAATAATTGTCGGACTTTGTCCATTTTATAATGTGATCCATACATATATATATATATATATATATATATATATATATATATATATATATATATATATATGCATGTATGTATGTATATATGTATGTGTGTAAGAGAGAGAGAGAGAGACAGAGAGAGACAGAGACAGAGACAGAGACAGAGACAGATACAGAGTGACTGTCTACGTCGTGCTGACCGTATTTAATCGGGTTGACGTCTTAAATAGGACAGCCTGTTAACTCGATCTATTTGCAGATATTAAAAATGATGTGAATACGTTAACCTGTTGTTAAATGAAAGATCATCTCTGAGATAAGCCCTGCTGCCAAGTCAGGATTGAACTCGTTACAGAGAGTTAATCGCTTAACCTATGACGTCAGAATCCATAACAAGCAAATGCAATGACGAAGCAACCATTTTCTGATAGAAGTGATTACATGAGGATATGTTTCACGAAAATATTGTCAATATTCTTGACTGAATTGTCAAACAGCTAAAAAAGAATATTTTCAGTGATTCTGAGCCGGAATGGAGATTTAAATCACATCGGGCAAATAAAGGCGTTAAAAACAGAAAGAAAACCGTAAGTAAATGAATACAAATATAAAAAAAAATAAATAAAAACAGAATTAAATATGGCGGAGTGGCAAACGCTGTTTCTTCAAATTTTGACAGCTGCGGCATATCGAGTTGTAAACACGACAAAAATATCCCAATGTTCTTCAATTTATACAAAAGAAACGAGGATGTAAAACTCATTGATCGCTGCTTTCTTCTTGGTTTACATGAAAATAGAAACTTCTTCAGTGACTAAATCTTTGTGTATTAAAAAATATATATACGGAAAAATTCAGAAGACATACAAAAATATAACGTTAAGCTACTCTTGTAGCCCATCTCTAGTAAGTTCTATCATAACTGCAATTTCTGTCGTAGCTCATTGCCAATCTGTTAAACATTTGAAGCATAGCTAAACCGGCCGATCGAAAACCTACGATTTGCAGCCTATCATGTGAACTCTGGCTGAACTCAAAGGATACACTAAAATTAACCATAGAATAACAGCATCTTGCAAAAAGTGTAAAGCTAATTAATACTGACAAGAAAAAAGATAAGGGAACCCCACATATGTTTAAATCGGCAAAACCAGCTGATTAGAGTAAATATCTAGAAGAAGAGTGATTTTACAGTATTAGCGTGTGCGCACACACACGCACACACATACACATACAAAGGAATGCACGTGCATGTACGAAAAGACAGGCAAAAGTTTTTCTCTCTTTCCAGAATACTTTTCATTTCACAGTAGGAACAGAACCAACCCAAGTTGTCAGATATGAACTGGGGACGGCAAAAAGAAGCCGGTACGGAAAGCTTTTCAATCCTTTCACCCCTATCAAGGCAATGAAGTCACTAAAACGCAAGATGTTACTGAGTGTTAGAGAATATGAGAAAAATGTCTTAAGGAGAGAGGATAATAAACGAATAGGAATTAAGAAGACTGAAGATAACGATTGACATTACATTGACATTTTTGAAGATCTAAGTTAACGGGTAAGCAACAAGCCAGACAAGAGAAGGGCGATTGAAAAAACTGTTAGCATCGACCTTATGGTTACATCTAGCCATCTCAACTTTAAAGATATCGGATCGTACTGCCAATTTAGTCAGTTCTGTCAGTTATGTGCCATACGTGATACATGCTTAGACGATCATGTATCTTTCGATACATGACTGACGAGGTAGATTTTTTCCCGAAGTAGGTTTCCATTTCTGCGGTAGACCAGTTGCCATCCAATGCTATAGAACACCGGTCTGTCCTGCTATTTACCTTTAGCTAGGGGGAGAAGAAGAGGATTCATACCTTTCCCAAGTCTCAATCAGTAAGATGTGCCATGCGTGATATACGCTTAGGTGATCATGTATCGAAAGGTACATGACTGACGAGGTAGATGTTTTCCCCCGCAGTAGGTTGCTATTTTTTCTGGGGTAGACCAGTTGCCATCCAAGGCTATAGAATCCGGTCTGTCCTGCTATTTACACATGTCTGGGGGGGGTGAACAATAGGATTCATACCTTTTCTAAGAGTATTAGTACGTAAGTGAATGTAATAGATTCGACTGGAATTTTGAACTCGCCAATCTAGTACTACACTAACCTAAGTACCATAGAGGAAATTTCATCAAAACAATTACCATGAAAATATTTATAGAAAAACCACAGGGAAGCTACCTTACTGAAGCCGAGATACCAGGTCAGGACTAGTAATATTGCAGATTCTTCTTTATATTTTATCAAGTATCTCTAAATATATAGCTGGAGCACCAGAATATATGTAGCAGCAATAATCAAGGCATGGACGAATTTTAACTTTCTGTGTAGTGTCATAACAGACAAAATAACGTATGCCTCGGAAATAATTAAAGATGCCTTTCAGAAATTAAGCAAAGTATTAAGCATAGAAATAACGAATGTAAGTTATGGGCTAATTTAGAATTTATAAAGTATATTGCATCAGAGAAGTCAGGTGCATCAGAGCGTTAACCTGGAATCTCTTCATAGACGCCAGGTACATATTTGTTACCTCACAATATAAATAAGTTATCGACCCAGCTGCGCTTAGGATATGCAGACGTGTGATAAACAGGATGGCAGAATTATATATAAAATGGATTATATATAAAGAGTAAAAAAATGGCAGGATGTTATTGAAGGAACCCCCATTGTCATATATTCTGCGTGAGATATTTAGTCTTGTGTTCTTAGAAGTCTTTTCAACGATAAAGTTACACAACCAAGGTTCTTGACGTCATCCCTGTCTTTACGATCTGATGCGAAATCAGGACCATCAATAAGAACTTTTACTATCCGCTTATTCTCTTAAAGGAGAAACTTCGCCAATACCACCACTGCCATCACGAAATTGTTACGAAAATGCCTTTTGTTTCCGCTTCCGCTTTACCGTTCAAATTGACGACTATACCAATTTGAAGTCATTTTTAAGAAATATCAACTCCATGACCAGCTAGATTTTAGAATTCCTCTGGTCGATCGATCGATAATTTGCCTCCATCAATGAGCGTTTTGCATTTTATAATTCTAACAAGACAAGAGTTTATTGTCATGTATCAAGCAATAAAAATGAATAGTCAGGATGCTTCATAGTTACGATATTTGAATATTTCTAAGTGTCACCAAAGCTATCGATTTCTCGCTAGATGTATTGATATATTAGCAGCATCTAAAAAAAAATTGTGCTTGTATATATATATATATATATATATATATATATATATATATATATATATATATATATATATATATTATGAAATAGACAAAGTCCGACAATTATTTTAAGACATTTTTTAATGTTTATACACTCTTTTTATAGATACAGATCGTTAAGTAAATGCTCTGTTTATAATAAACAGTATTAATGACATTTACCGGCCAAAATGTCCGTGAAAGTTTCGTGTGTGTGTGTGTGTGTGTGTGTGAGAGAGAGAGAGAGAGAGAGAGAGAGAGAGAGAGTGTATGTGTGTGTGTGTGTGTGTGTGTGTGTGTGTCTATTCCGCTTAATCACTCTATTCCACCTCATTACCAGGAGTACGTGTATATATGAATGTCTTTTGTGAAGACGAAAAGTCTAACTCATTCCCTGACGATACCGGCGAAAAGGTAGAAAAGAGAAGGTTGGTTTGCCTGTAAAATTTTATATCTTATGAAAACTCAAATATATATATATATATATATATATATATATATATATATATATATATATATATATATATATAGTGAGAGAGAGAGAGAGAGAATGAGAAGAAACGAGAACTAAAGAAATACGGAAGACTTGATATATATATATATATATATATATATATATATATATATATTGATAATATTAGTGGTCAATATATATATATATATATATATATATATATATATATATATATATATATATATATAAATTTCCAAGAGGATAGAATCCAGGTAAAACTCAATGTCCAGGACAGAGCAAGAATATCTTTAAAACTTCTCTCTGTTAAATTTTAATCCCCACATTCACCTTTAGGCCTTCCTGTTCTTCTTTCTTCTGTTACAGCTCTCTCTAAAGCTATATATATATATATATATATATATATATATATATATATATATATATATATATATATATCCGGGTACGATGAGAATGAATAGAATACAATTCTAACATTCGTAAAATTTAATTTAACAGAGGGCTCAATACACAGTAGGGCAATCTTATTAATTTTAGGATATTGCACCGAAAACATTTAAAATTCGCTACACAATTGCAGTCGTGTTTCGATGCGTATCAGTGCATCTCATCAGACGATTGATATTTCTGGCGAGTGAACGATTTATTTAGATTTAAAAGGAAATACAACCTCTTTTTACGAAAAAATAGAAAGAAAAATGTAGATTATAAAATTTGTATTTTTACTCTGATCAACCACACTAATATGACCTACGTTAAGTTTAAAGTAAGCTAAGAAGCAAAAATTAACAAATTATTTTTTATAAATGGGTCATGACCGATAGATTGGCAGATAACGGCAGCCAGCCATACACTAAAGCAGATACATATGGATGCATAAATTATACAAACCAGCCAATGCAGTTTCCTAAAAAAATCAAAGGTGTTTAGAGAGGTAATTTAACAAAATGCTAAACAACTTATATGCTTTGTGAATTTTCTTCATAAAATAATTTTTGTAGTTGATAAATAAATGCCTTCTTTAAGAAACTAGTAAATAATTTAAGCATATAGAATTATTTGGTAAATTAATATGCAACTTGTAGAATAACAAGACAATAAACAGCACTTACCGGTGTAAGAGTCCCAGCTAGCGTCCAGCTGGCAGACAAAAATAAAGCAGGTTGTAACTTAATACAAACCCTGCAAACTAACTGATGAATCAAGCTGGTATTTATATAGAAATACCTCCACTCAGGTACCAGCAGCCAATCACAGCCCAAGCAATGGACTATCCCACTTTAGCACAATGAGATGCTCCATTGCACCATAAATAGGTCTCTTCCTCAAGGTTGGATTATTTTTTACCTCAGCTTGCTCCACAACTGAGTGTTTATCTTGATCACGTGATTGTTCGACATGGCGCTGCGAACAGGATTATTGACACCCGAAAATTGGGAACTCTTCTTCATTGAAGCAGGCATATCCACTGACTCGGCCAAAACTCATGCAACAAGGTTTGCGGATGAGAAGCTGACAATCGAGAGCCTTCAAATGCTGGATCGATCTATGCTTAAGGAGCTGGGAGTCACTTTAATTGGAGAAGCTCTGTGTATCATCAAGCAGGCTAAGGAATCCACCACCCAGACAACCCGTATTCAGGCACTAGCAGCCAAGCCTCCTCATCTCAATCTCGAGATGACACCACAGCAATTCAGGAAGTTCCGAATTGACTGGGATGTCTTTACCAAGATGACGAATATGCCAAGCTCCCAAGCTAATATTCACTTATACAATTGTGCTGATGAAGCTGTGCAAAATGCCATAATCAACACACACCCTGACTTCTTTACCACTGATCCAGATAAGCTACTTGACATGGTAGAAGCATTGGTCACCCAGAGGTCAAGTCCTATTGTCCATCGCCTTGCTTTTGCCTCCATGTTTCAGGATGCGGATGAGCCAATACAAAGTTACCTTGTCCGCCTCAGAGCCATAGCCGTTGATTGTAACTTTACCTGCCCCTCGTGTGAGCATGACCTGTCTGATATATACATCAAGGACCAGATCATCCGTGGAATAGCAAATGACACACTCCAGGCTGACCTACTGGCCAAAGCTGGGGCACTTAAATCCCTTGAGCAAAATATCCGTCATGCTGAGGCATTCGAATCAGCATTGCGAGACCAAACCTCAATGGCCGGCGCTTCAGATACAGCTGCTGCTCGGCTATCAACATACCGCAGACAGAAGGGTACACCACAAGCTAACGAGGGGATCCGTACCAGCACCTATGGCAACTGCAATGTTAAACCAAACCAGCAGGCTTGCTTAGGTTGTGGCAGCCACCAGCATAGCACCTCAGGAACTGGATCCCGCCGGCTAAAATGCCCAGCATGGGGACAAACATGTAGTAACTGTGGGAAGCCCAATCACCTATCGAGGGTATGCCGGGCAAAGAAACTAGCTCAAGCGGTCAGGAAAAGCCCAGAGGCTAATGAAGCTGCCATGGACACACTTATTGCCCACATCACATTCAATCAAACGACAGGCACGTATACATCTAAAGACACATGCCAGGTAAGGGAAATTGATGCGTATGTTGTTCCGTTCTCACCAAAACCGGATCCCAGACAAGTTAAGAATATCCCCAGAAATCACAGCACTAGGATGACGATCTTTCCTGACAGTGGGGCCACCATATGTCTCGGGGGACTTAAGCACCTTCTGAATATGGGGCTCACTATCAACAACCTCATTCCATCAAAAAAAGTCGTTCGAGCTGTGGGAGGCTTTACACTTGTCTGTCAGGGTTGGCTCCCTGTGGAATTCATCGTCCAAGGAAGAACAACTAAACAAGCCCTATACATATGCAAAAAGATTCAGCGGCTATACTTCAGCAAAGTAGCCTGCATTGATGTAGGGATACTGTCCAAAGACTTTCCTAAGCCGACGACTACAATATTACCCCAAACAGCAATGCAACACCTGCCCTTTACAAGCACACATAAAAAATCGAACGCAAGCACTAAACAATGCAAAGTCGAGGGACAACTTCCAACGCGTCCCAAAAAACTCCCTTTTTCCCCAACAGAACAAAACATTGATAGACTCAAGAATTGGCTATTGAATCAATTCGCCGAAACGGCGTTCAAGAACAATGGTGAATTCCCACCAATGTCTGGCCCCAATGCACATATACACCTCAAAGAAGGAGCAGTCCCCAAAGCCAGACATAACCCAATTCCTGTGCCTTTTCACTTCAAAGAGCCCGTAAGACAGGCCCTTTGGGAAGATGTGAAAAGGGGCATCATAACCCCAGTACCCGTCGGCATGCCCACTGATTGGTGTAGCACTATGGTAATTACTGCCAAGAAAAATGGCAAACCACGAAGAACCATAGACTACCAACACCTGAATTCATAGTGCAAACGGGAAACACACCATACAGGGTCACCATTCCAGCTAGCACTGCAAGTGCCACCTAAACAAAAGAAAACGGTGTTGGATGCTGTTGATGGATATCACTCCATCCCCTTAGATAAAGAGTCCCAGCCACTCACCACCTTCATTACAGAATGGGGAAGGTTCATGTACCTGAGGATGCCACAAGGTTACCTAGCATCTGGAGATGCCTACACCCGAAGGTATGATGAAGTAATAAAAGACATCCCCCGCAAAGTAAAAATCGTAGATGACACCCTACTCTATGACTCTGACATTGAAGGAGCCTTTTTTCACACCTTCGATTTCCTCCTTCATTGTGCAAAAAACGGCATCATACTAAATAGAGAAAAATTCCAATTTTGCCAAGACACAGTGCAGTTTGGTGGCCTCCAGATAACATCCTCTGGTGTAACCCCTTCTAAATCCATGCTGGAGGCAATATTAAGCTTCCCAATACCAAAAACGCTCACCGATGCCAGATCATGGTTTGGTCTGGTCAACCAAGTCGCTTGGGCATACTCACTGAGCCCAGTCATGCTTCCATTTCGTGATCTCGTAAAACGAGACTCTCACTTTACATGGAATAAAAGCCTCGAGGATGCATTTCAGCAGTCAAAGAAGGTAATAGTTGACTTAGTCCGAAAAGGCATCGCAACATTTCAAAAAGAACGAATAACCTGCCTTGCCCCAGATTGGAACAAAGAAGGAATGGGCTTCCTACTTCTACAGAAGTATTGCTCATGCACCACTGACAAAGCTCCAGTTTGCTGCCCTGAAGGTTGGCGCCTGATATTTGCTGGTAGCAGATTCTGCATTGATGCTGAACGCAGATATGCACCTATTGAAGGCGAGGCAGCAGCAATTGCATGGGCATTGGAAAAGTGTCGCATTTTTGTAATGGGTTGCCCGAATCTCATAGTGGTTACAGATCATGAACCACTAAAAGGATTATTCGGAGATAGAGACCTTAGTAAAATCCAAAACCCCCGATTATTCAGGTTAAAGGAGAAAACACTCAGGTACAGATTCACCATTCAGTACTGCCCTGGGAAATGGCACAGAGCCTCTGATGCTGTCTCACGTAACCCAGCAGACATATCACAAGCACTCCTAAATGTATTCACTGCTGAACCCTCTCAATCAGACATCATAGAGTCTGACAACATGGATGACTGGGTCAAATCAACAACCCTATTAGCAACATTCGGTGCAAACGACAACCTGGAGCTCATCTCACCAGACGTTATCTGTGCGGCGGGACACAGCGACCCGCAGTACAAAAAATTAATTGAAGTAATACAAAATGGATTCCAAAGGACGCGCATCCTCACTGCACCTGAAATCCGTGAATACTGGGAAGTGAGGCACCGCCTAAGTGTTGACGACGGATTAGTGCTCTTAGATCAAAGAATTGTTATCCCCATCTCACAACGCGCAAAAGTATTACATAGCCTACATTCTGCACACCAAGGTGAAGTTGGCATGAAGGCACGTGCCAATGAATCTGTTTATTGGCCCGGGATGAATGCTTCAATTCGTAACATTAGAGCAGGTTGTACGTTTTGCTCAAAAAATGCCCCGAGTCAACCAAAAGAGCCAATCAATCTGACACCATCTCCTGATTGGCCATTTCAGCAAATCGTCATGGACATCTTCCATGTTGGGAACCATGGTTACTTAGCATGCGCTGACAGGTTAACAGGCTGGCTGAATCTATACCACTTGAGCCACGGAGAAGCAACTGCCTCAAGAATTATTTCGATTTGCCGGGACATATTTCAAACCTACGGCGCTCCTGAGGAACTCAGCAGTGATGGTGGGCCACCCTTCACATCTCTTCCATTCAAGCAATTTTTAAAAGACTGGGCTGTTAAACACAGGTTATCATCTGCTGGTTACCCACAATCCAATGGTCGTGCAGAGCTCGCTGTCAAAACGGCCAAGAGAATCGTAAATGGCAACACAGGAGCACAAGGATCATTGGACAATAACCGTGCAGCAAGAGCCATCCTCCAATACAGGAATACGCCCATTCAAAACATTGGGCTATCCCCTGCTCAACTACTACTCCACCGCCGACTACGTGACTACATACCATCCCACCCCACACTCTATAAGCCACACGCGAATTGGATAACCGCAGCCCAAAATCGCGAGTTAAGTCTGTCCCGGCGGAACGCTCGTCTCATAGAGCAATACAACAGAACAGCACACACCTTAAATCCCCTTCAAAAAGGACAAATAGTGGCACTACAACGACCCGCCGATGGGACACAACAGGTCAGGTCATTGAAACCCTCCCCAACCACCAATACCGTATCAGAATTGACGGATCAGGTAGAATTACCTTACGAAATCGCCGATTTCTCAGGAAACTGGATACACCAACAATCCCAGTTTCAAGACCTAGTGCCTTACCCGATACCCCTACACCAGTGCCACAAACATTCGACGCTGGAATAACATCAAACACTGCTCAGCCGTCTACAATAACACGGACAAAACCCCCTCGGGCATTGTCCAGACTACTTCCACACAACCAGCCAGGTTTAAAGGAACTCATCCCTCCCCAAAGGCCACTACCGACACGCGATGGGGGGGAAGGAGATGTAGAATAACAAGACAATAAACAGCACTTACCGGTGTAAGAGTCCCAGCTAGCGTCCAGCTGGCAGACAAAAATAAAGCAGGTTGTAACTTAATACAAACCCTGCAAACTAACTGATGAATCAAGCTGGTATTTATATAGAAATACCTCCACTCAGGTACCAGCAGCCAATCACAGCCCAAGCAATGGACTATCCCACTTTAGCACAATGAGATGCTCCATTGCACCATAAATAGCTCTCTTCCTCAAGGTTGGATTATTTTTTTACCTCAGCTTGCTCCACAACTGAGTGTTTATCTTGATCACGTGATTGTTCGATGTTAAATAAAGATCCTTCATATCAGATGTTAAGAACACTAACCAATGAATGTAAAATGACAGAATTATCAACCAAATACCAATACATCTTTACAAGATGTTACTAATACAACCGCTAATTATTCCCAAACTGTATTAAATCCAGATACATCTTACAAGTAGAAAGATAATCCAGATATAGTACAACGTAATACAACTAAAATATAGGAAAGTGCATTATCAAATTCCAAAGTTTAACTAAAATTGTAAGATAAAAGATAAACTATGCTTACAATTTACAGTTAACTCCTTTCATTTAATAATGAATCTGATTTCGAGTTTTTCATGTAAACAGAGAAAACAGGGTTTATATAAAGATTTAATTGTCCTTGCCATTTTTACAATTTACGATTTCACCCTAGGTAGGCGTCTTATTACCATCTTTTAAACTCCAAAAATATTCAGAAAGTTAATAAATTTGGATCTAGTCATTCGCCCAGTGAATAAAGACGTTGGTTAGATCCAGTGACAAGACTCAAAGACTTGTGAGTTCAATACCAATCTACAGCAGTAAGTAACCAAAACTTGGAGTGTTGAGTTAAAGGGAAATAACCGAGAAATCCCCAAGAGACATGGTACATGGAACTAGAACAATCTACCCCGGTGGACGAAAATAAAGGGTTCGATTCGAAAATTCAATCACCTGAAGAAGCGTACAGCGACCGAAACGTTGTGAACACGGCAATGAAAATGAGGATAACAGGCCGAATAATGTAAATAAAGCAAGTAATTTCATCTCAGAGATAAAGACAAATGTCTTTTCTTTGTTTACGATAAAATCTCCAAAAAAAGATTCAGTGTACGTGTGTGCGCACAAATCGTGTGTGGGTGAATCTAGGTTGTTATCTGTCGGGTCATTGTCTTCTAAAGACTTCTGTGAGGGGTAGTAATACGAATGCACTTTAGGCTGAGTACCTGTAAGTACACGGGAAAGTTGCTTTAATAGCCTCTAATTTATAAATCTTGAAAAAAAATAATCGCTATTCTCTCGGCTGGATGTGAGCTACATTATCAATAAATTCGCTCGATTTTCACTAATGTTTACGAATCGATTATCGTGATATCAGTTGTTTTTTTTAGTTTTTTCGCTTGTCGCATTTCGTCTATTGACGTTGGTTCCTGTTTTTGCTACTTAAGGGTGCCAAAAAGAACATTTCACGCTAAGAAGCACGCGACATTGTACACATCTTATGAAAAGTGATGTTAAAATGTAGATAAGATTTTCCTTGGCAGAGAACCTATTCACAGAGGGGGGACCAGAAATGATTGAAAGTTCAAAGAGATAGCTTGTTGGAGCTAGGGGGTTGTTATGGACTGGTGGGGAGGAGGAGCTGCCATCGTTACCAGAGGCAGACGTCTGGTTCACAAATAATGATTATAGAAAATAGACAAAATGTGTGATTTTAGGAGGGCTTTGGATGATTTTAACATCCTTCTCAAGAGACCGCTTTAAGGACCTAATTCTAAAATGAAGCTTTTCAGGTGAGACGGTTTTAAAATGATCCCATTTACAATGATGAAAGGGATTACTTTAACATCTCGCCTAAGTTTGCTTTCGTGTGAAGTTTATTTGACTTCAATATACATTAGACCTTAGGCCCAATCAGCTTTCCAAGTCTTTTAAATATTCGAAATCCAGGCGTGAATTTCTATGCTTTACATTGGCACCAAACTAAAAATACAGAAAACGATATCTAGATCCTTACGGATTTTTTTTAATGAGGAACTATTCTGTTATTTTGAATAATATATATATATATATATATATATATATATATATATATATATTGAACAATAAAAATATTAAAAAATTAAAAAATCAAAATCTTCAGACACACTGGGTTGTATATTAATATTCTTTCGTTTTTATTATTATTTCATTTAGATTCCTCAACTAGTTTCAGCCAACATGGCCATCACCAGGAGAAAAATAATTTTCTGCTTGCTGGTAGCAGTGAACAACAGAAATGAATGTCTTGATGGAGAAAATGAACTTTTGTCTGTAGTTTTCATTTGTTTTTTTTTTACTTTTTTAATTTTTTTTCAGATGAATTTTGGTAAGTCTTTGTGTTGGTCAAGCAGTCTCTTTTAAGTTGTTATTTGAGATAAGAGCTGGATGGATTCATGCTGCTCTGAATTCCCTTGGTCATTTTGACAGTTTTATTGGTTTCTGGAAAGTGGGTGTGTCTCTGTTAAGCGTGTGTGTTATTTGGTTCTTAGAGAGTGAGTTAGTATGATGTGTGTAAGCGTGTATATTACTATGGGTGTGCATTATCATTTGGCTCATTAGGGAGTAAATGAATATGATGTGTGTGTATATACGTGTAGGTGTGTGTATAAGTGTGAGGCCTCAACACCTCCGTAAGCATGTCTGTCTTGTGTGGGTGAGAAATGTGGGTAGGTTTTGATTTGTAGGGTTATATATATATATATATATATATATATATATATATATATATATATATATATATAATATAATAAAAAAGGCTTAAACACTAAAATTCCATGGTTATAATTTATTAAATTGGAATCATAATCACGATCCAATTCATCAGACCTATAAATTTAAAAAGAAATCGGAAAACATAACTCCAGATATGAAAAAATAAAATTTTACTGAGAGTGTATGTGTGGGAGTGTGAAACAAGTGTAAGAGGGAAATGCATGAAAGCTCTAGAAAGAGGGTGCAACAGTAGAAAGAAGAACAGAAAGACCTAAAGGCGGAGAGATCATTTTTAAAGAGTGGAGTTAAATAACGGTTTAAATGAGTGAGAGACAAATAAATATTAATTATTTTCCGATACATAAATCACTACCGATTCGCTGACTTAAAATTAAGAAACAGACGCCGGATTCTATCCTCTTAGGAAATTATATATATATATATATATATATATATATATATATATATATATATATATATATATATATATTGACCACTAGTATTATATATCTATCTATCTATCTCTCTCTCTCTCTCTCTCTATATATATATATATATATATATATATAGATATATATAGATGTCATTTTCTCCTCTCGCATTTGAGGTGTTCATAGAATCGCACAGCCAGATTACACGCACATGATTTGATAAGAAGAATGAAGGCTTGTGCAGAACCAATTACAATTTTAGAACGAAGAGAATACAGAAAATTGATGCATTTTCGGATTTTGAATTCAGTGTTTCCCTTCTTCTAGATCAAACAAGGTTAAAAAGCCTAGTCTACGCCACTGTTTAATCTATACATTTTCCAATGTTTTTTAAACGAACTCGAACAGAATTCGACCTTGGCTCTCCGATATCTCACTCAGATTCTCTATTACACCAGCTGCACACCCATATATATATATATATATATATATATATATATATATATATATATATATATATATATATATATATATGGGTGTGTGTGTGGGGGGCGTTTTTAACGGTACAAAAACGTATTATGGCATTAAAGGCAAGAATTTTTTTACTATAGGCCATGATAAATTTTAAAACAAAAATACAAACACAGGTCGAACGGGTTCGTCCCCTCTCGTCAGAACTGTAAACGGGAAAACAAAACATCTGTCGCGGATGACGTGAATGAATAGACAGGGAAAAAATATAATAATAAAATTTATAACACCAAAGATGCTAGAGGCAGAGCACAGCAAGCCCAAGCAAACAGTCTCTGTGTTTACAAAGCTTCTATAGCGGATCACTTGATAAATAATCTAACCTGTGTTATGGATTTTAGTGTGAGCTGTTTTTCTGTTCTGGCCAAAACACACTCGTTATTCCATCTGAAGGTGTTTGAGACGCTGTTCATTAGGTCCAGGTGACCCGCTCTTTGTAAACAAAGAGATTGTTTGCTTGGGCTTGCGGTGCTGTGTCTCTAGCATCTTTGATGTTATAACTGTTATTATTATATTTTCTCCTTGTCCATTCATTGGTAGATATCCTGCAGATGGAGATTCATTGTGGAAGTCACTTGACTCACTTCTAGCAGTTGATTACTACTTCTACTGCCGCTGGCGAATCTTATATGTGTTGTTCGTGTCGTAAATATTATCGTTCATTACCAACCTTCGTTTGTTTATTCTATTCAAGAACCTTCCCTAGTTCACAAAATTCACTTTAATAAAAATTCTCTTAAAAATAAAATATACTTTTCTAAGACTTTATTTGAGGAAGATTAACTGATTCAAAATATCATTAATCTGAATTAAAAAAGCTATTACTTATTTTATTTTAAGATATCGCAGAAAAATCTCATTTAGTATGGAGGAGGATGCTTTTATGGTATGTTGAAACTTTTATCCATGGCATAGCGAGATTGATTTAAGGGGAAATACTTGTAAGTAAAATTACATGACGAATACAATGTAAGCAACTTCTTTTAGATATTTTGAAATAGCCAGTAATCTTAAACATTTCAAATATTATAAACATTCCGATATTTTTATCCCAGTTATAAAAAGGGTAACAAGTAGGTTAAAAGAACAAAAGAGTTTCAACTGTGAAAACAGATTTCACTAATAACATGACCGCTTTTCAATTTTTTAAAGTCCCTATTTTGACGAAAATCAGTTAACAAATTTAGTGATTTGCATTCTACGTCCTTCAGGTTAGCGTGAGCTACCGATTAAATCTATGCTAGGAGAAATTTCGCTTGAAAGCATGAAATTGGTTTCGACTGAACGTATGTTCTTCCTGGACAAGTGGCAAAGCGTGCCGGGCTAAACGTTAGTTCCCTTTGCCTCGACGCAGCTTTGATTTCTGCCGAAGAGTGCAAGTTGTTCTTTAATAAGATTTCTTGAGCTTTCAAACCGATAGATGAAAATAATACATTGTTAGATAAATAAACGGAGCGTCTATTCAAACACGCATATCTACTAAAAAATAACGTTTAAAGTTATAAAAATCTCTCGAATTAATAACAATTCCATTCTAAATTTATATATATATATATATATATATATATATATATATATATATATATATATAAATTCATACATATATACAGGGGTTATACTGTAATGTATATAGTTATGAAGTAGATATATTGCAATGAAAAACAAAATATCTATCCTCAACATGTCCCTCCCCCACAAAAAAAAGAAGTCCGTGGGCGTGATATCCAGTGAATATATTGTATACGTACTTTTGCAGCTAACCACATACACGCACACATACATATATGCACACACGCGCGCGCACACACACACACACACACACACACACACATATATATATATATATATATATATATATATATATATATATATATATATAACATGTATGTATATTCGTATTTTCGCAAGTAATAGACGTTTTTCAACTGATATCAAAATATGGTATATGTATCGGATAACGCTTCCTGACAGAGAAACCTAAATAATAATAATAATAATAATAATAATAATAATAATAATAATAATAATAATAATAATCCACATTCTTGGATCCTTAAGACTTTGGAAATGTACATGTGGTATTAAACTTTCTTAAGCACAGCATGGGGATGTGGAACACAAAACTATACCTTAGGCACACCGGGGGCACTGCCATATCCAACCGTCTGAATATCCGACGTGGAATCTTTCAAGGAGACTCTCTGTCACCCCTTCTGTTTTGTTTATCCTTAACCCCTCTTACACATGAACTGAACAACAGTAGCTATGGTTACAAAATAAATAAGAAAATATTCAATCACCTACTATACATGGATGATCTGAAACTCTTTGCCAAAGACGACAATGAGTTGAAAGGCCTCCTCAATATTGTAAAATACTTTAGTGACGACATAGGTATGGACTTCAGATTAGATAAATGTGCAAAAGTAACATTCAAGAAATAGAATTACAGAAACACCCTCAATAGATTTAGATTTTGTCACAAAGATTAGGGAATTGGAGCATGAAGAAGCTTATAAGTACCTAGGAATTAGCGAAGGAGATGGCATACAACACCCCCAAATGAAAGAAAAAATAAGAAAAGAGTACTATAGGCGTGTACGTCTTATACTAAATACTGAAATAAACTCAAAAAATAGAATATCAGCTATAAACACATTGGCTGTCCCAGTGGTGCATTACAGCTTTAATGTCCTTAACTGGACCATAGCTGAAATTAAGCGAATGGACGCCAAAACGAGAAAGCTTCTCACTTGCCATCGCATGCATCATCCCAAAGCTGATGTTGATCGTCTGTATGTGCCCAGATCCGAAGGAGGCAGAGGATTAGTTCAACTAGAACTGTCCTACAAAACTACAACAATTGGCCTCCAAAGATACTTGGAAACTACAGAAGACTGGATGATGGTATGCGTCAAGGAACATGAAAGTAGTAAGCATCTTTACTCCGTAATGAAAGAAGCCAACAAATTCAAAATGGAGCTTCAAATGGGCGTAGAGATGCAACTACAGCACAATACACCGGCTGAAACTGCAAAATACTTGAAAAAGACACCAAAGACGAATGCAACAGACCAGATACAGAAGCGATGGCAAGATAAACCGCTTCATGGCCAATACTCTGCCCGTATCAAACAAGCTGATGTAGACAAAACCCGTACCCATCAGTGGCTACGCAGTGCAGGGTTGAAAGCGGAAACTGAAGGTTTTATCCTTGCTGCGCAGGACCAATGCTTGTTAACTAGGAATTATCAAGCACATATACTAAAATATTGTGTCAGCCCAAAATGCAGATTCTGTGATAAATATCCAGAAACGATTGATCATCTTGTATCAGGTTGCACGATGCTGGCACCCACTGAATATAAAACCCGACATGACAGAGTGGGCCAATATCTGCACTGGAAAATCTGCAACTTCTACGGGAAGGAAACTGAAAGAAACTGGTATCAACACCACCCAGACCCGGTTACGGAGATAGGACCTGTTACAATTCTATGGGACTACACAATTCACACTGACAGAACAATCAAAGCCAACCGCCCAGATATTGTTATTAAAGACCACAAACAAAAACGTTGCCTCCTTATTGCCTCCTGACTGCAATGTATCTTTGAAGATATTCAAAAAGCTGTCAAAATACAAGGACCTTGAAATAGAAATCTCGAAAATGTGGCATATGGGAACATCAACAATCCGCGTTGTAGTTGGAGCCCTAGGACTGGTTGGAAAAGATTGCAGTAGACTAATTGCAGGGATTCCTGGAAGCCCATCCCTCAAGGAGATACAAAAAATTGTTCTGACAAGTACAGCCCACACTTTAAGAAGGGCTTTATCTATGTAATTTTTATTTTATTTTATTTTATTTTATTTTTTTTGTCAGTGAAAAGTGTCATGATGCCATTTCTAACCTTAGGTCTCTGGGTGTGTCCCGGAAAGAAATGTGTAAACGCCAGAAAGCAAAGAAAATAAAAATAATAATAATAATAATATTAATTTTATTTTTTATCCTTATATTTTTTTTAAAAAATCCGCACTTCCAGCGGAAGTTTTTGTAAGTAAATTCGGTTTTTATCTAAGCATAATGTATCTTTATCGATGTGCCTATATGTGTGTGTGCGTGTATATATATATATATATATATATATATATATATATATATATATATATATATATATATATATATATAATAAAAAAGGCTCAAACACTAATATTCCATATTAGTGTTTAAGGCTTTTATTCTTACTCTGTCCTGGACATTGAGTTGTACCTGGATTCTATCTTCTTGGGAATTGATATAGATATACATATATATATATATATATATATATATATATATATATATATATATATGTGTGTGTGTGTGTGTGTGTGTGTATGTGTATATGTATGTATTTTATATATATATATGTATGTATATATATATGTATGTATATTGACCACTAATATTATATATATATATATAATGTATCTGTTGATTTGTGTGTGTGTGCACGAATGCGCATATGTAAGAATCGTAATGGCTGATTACCTATTTTTATCCTCTATCTTCTGTTCATAGATGGCTGGATTTTTTTTTACAAACTTTTGGGGGTGAGAATCTTACTTTTTAGGGTCCCGTATTATGATGAGGGTCAGAAACTACTCGAGATGTAAAGTCTATTGTATTTTTTCTTTATTTAATGAATTCCTTAGTGACTTTTCGCTAACGCGGGTGGGTGAACCGCCCTATAAAGTTTTTCTCTCTTATTGCCATGGACCAATAGAACCCTTTAGTTTTTGGACGACACCACTCTCTATGTGTATGTGTATATGTATATCTGTATATCGGTGTGTGTATGTACGTGTATGCGCATGGCTAACTATAGTATTAGCTGATTACTTACTTTTCGTTTCTTTTTCCTTTTTTTTTTGTGATACCCCCAATTTGTGCCCACCTCAGACCTTTCATCTGGTAGGGCCCATCGCGACTTATGCTAAGTTAAAACTTATTATAGTCAATACCATTTGCATATTCCTATGTTACTTTCCTTAATACAGTACTAGATGAACTTTTGAACCCTGCCCATCTTAATATATGACCCCGCCCCCATTTCACTCTTTTGTCCTTGTCGGCAGTCATCCTATAGCTGATATCTTGAACAAAATGACCCCTCAATGCTTACAAACAAATATTCATGCAGGATCGGCCGTCACTCGGATCAACTCTGCGGTAAGAAATCCACTAATTAAAAGAAAGCAAGCGAAATGGTCTCGCGAAGAGCATCAATAAGTCATAACATTCTTTTTAACCGCACTCGAGAATCCACAAAAAACATCACGGATCAAACATACTAAATATGGAGAACTATGGCAGGGACACTGTGCGAAATAAAAGACTCCCAAATGAGAAAATAGATCAGATAAAACTAAATCTAAGACAGAATATAATAACCAATCACTCAAACCGTAAAGAGATGAGACAGGAAATAAATAATATGAAAGAGGATGAGGTAAAAACTAAAATAAATGAGGTAAGAATATCTCAGGAAATAAAACTGAAGAATCTACCTGAGACATAGACAATTGCACTTATTCAGATTATGACACTGAAGATGAGTCAAACAACATTGCGGCAAAATTCCTTGAAAACAACAGAGGTGAAATCACTGAAGCGAAAAACCACATCATTCAAATACTCAGCAGAGTAACTCGCACGCAAATGACAGGCAAATGTCAGCTGCCAAAAATTAATATGAGAAAGTCAAATAAATATATTGTGCTAATATAGAACGCTGCACTACACAGACTGTTAACGGACAAACCACTGGAAAACATCACAGAAGTAAATAATGTCATCTACGCAACTGCTTTAGCCGATACTGGGAAGCTTGGTGTCATGACAATGAAAAGATCAAAGAACAGACAAAAAGAGGCAACTTGGAAGGCAAAACTGAAGAGAGAAATAAAGGAAATCAGATGTGTGTTATCGGTACTAAAGAAACCCAAATGTCTCACCACATAAATACAGAAAGATCAAGCAGAGATATAAAATTAAATTGCTAAATGACATTCCACCAATCAAGGAAATAATAAAACAGAAACTGTAGTTAAAGGCACAGAGAACAAGATGATACTAAAAGCCTTAAAAGGTCTAACGCCATAATAAGATATCCCAAACGGACCTTAAGAAATTTTATAGGGAAATTGGAAAAGCAGTTATCGATATCAAAAAGTCACCATCTATTGAAAAAGTGCAGAAATTTTAGGAGAATATTTGGAGCTGACCAAAGGAATATAATACCAATGCTGAGTGGATCCAACGAGAAGAAGAATGAACAATTGATAAATCTCTCCAAGAATTTGAAAATATAGCTAAGACCAATGTTAAGTAATTTTTCACGAAATTCCAAAAATGGAAATCCTCCGGAAATGAAAATATACCCAATTTTTGGCTCATTATCTGACATCGGTCCATAAAACCCTTGCGCAAATTTTATCCATGCTTATTAGTACCCTCAATGGCGTTCCAGAATGGATCAGGGAAGGTATTACAATATCTGAAGCCAAAACATTGGCGAAACAAATGATCCGAAAAATTATCGGCCAATATGATGTCCTTCCAGCACGTAGAAATTAATCATGTCTGTCCTGACAAACTGTACGTAAGAAGAAAACAAGATTCTTCACCTGGAACAGAAGGGATGCAGGAGAGGTTCATATGGTTCCAAAGACCAACTACTGATAAACAAAATGATCCTGAAAAACTGCGGGAAAATAAATAGAAATCTCAGGTAGAGTTTGGATAGATTACCGAGAAGTTTTTGATAGGCTGCCACACTCGTGGATCCTGAAGACAAATGTACAAAGTCTCCTCGGTGATAGTAAATCTCTTTAAGCACAGCATGGGAATGTGGAAAATTACATTATACTTAAATCATACCAAAGGCACTGCCACTTCCAATCGACTGAATATCCGACGAGGAATCTTTCAGGATTTCCTGCCACCCCTTCTGTTTTGTGTGTCCTTAATCCCCCCTTACGCATGAAATAAACAAAAATAGCTATGGATACAAAGTAAACAAGAAATTGTTCTATCTCCTATTCTACATGAATGGTTTCAAACACTTTGCAAAAGACGACACTGAGTTGAAGGCCCTTCTCAATACTGTCAGAACCACCGCAAGGTAATTTTACGCAGTCCTGTGAAGTTTTGTTGAAATCGGTTGAAAAATGTAGGAAATCCGATCCAATATATAAACGTACAGACATACACACACACACACAATCTGCGTTTTATAATAAGTAAGATTATACAGTACACACCTTATGAAAGTCTTTACTTATGTAAAATATATGTGATCTTAGGTGTTTTTTCTCTCTGAAAAATGCTCAGGAGAAAATACCATGATGCCATTTCTGACCTTAGGTCTCTGATTAGGACCCGGAAAGAAATGAGGCTACATTAAAAATAAAATATAATAATAATAATAATAATAATAATAATAATAATAATAATAAGAAGAAGAAGAAGAAGAAGAAGAAGAAGAAGAAGAAGTAAAAAGTGTGGGAAAAAGAAACGTGTGAGAAACTACATGATTTGTTGTAAATCATTGCTGGACATTGGGAAGGGTGACGTTTTAATCCCCAGGAGAGGAATTATAATCTCCTTTTTTCTGACCGAGTGACATTTGAGGTCACTCCTTCATAAAACGAAACTTGTTATTCTCTGACAAATCGTTAAAATCTTTTTCGCGTTCTTCAGCCATTACAAATCGGCTTCGGCGAAGGAAAAGACGAGCTTTCAATGATAAATTCGAGTGAACGAGAAAATTTACGAAAACTTTTTATTTTAAAGCTCCAAAGAACATTTTATCAAGGAAAAATAAGGATTATAAAGGTAAATTATATAATTCCAAAATATAAAGCTCAATAAACTTATTTTGATAAAGTTATAAGAATAAATATACAACATTCGAAAAAAAAATAGATGAGCCAAAACATCAGAACGATTAAATAAATCCATAAAATTTAATAATTATTTTGCATTATTGAACATTTTTTAGGGTAAGAATATAAAATTGAGTATTACTGTCTCTTGCATTGTAAACATGGCGAAAAAAATCTGTGACGTCACTGGAACTTAGACAGCTGATAGTCAAGTTACGTAATGATGATAAACTCTCGATTGGGGATATATCAAAGACTGTAGGGAAATCTAAGTGTTATTCATAGTATTTTAAGAAAACTAGGAAACTGGGTCATATGAAGCCAAGAAACCACCTGGCAGGCCAAGGAAAACTACTGCAAGGGAAGACAGTTGGATTGGTAATGAATAATAAAAAAAAAAAGATCGATTTGCGACAGCAACCGCTATCCCTAAAAGAACTAATGCTAACTAAAATGTTCTATGAAGCTTTAAAATAAAAATTTATTTCACATTTAGACTTTTTATTAACATCGTTCTGGTCTTTATGCTCGCTAGTGTATATATATTATGAAATGGAGAAAGTCCGGCAATTATTTTAAGACATTTTTATGTTTATAAATAATTTATCTATAAAAAAAGAATGTATAAACATAAAAATGTCTTAAAAGAATTGTCGGATATGAATTCAGATATGAATGTACGTGAGAGATTCATGAAAAATTGTAATTTAAAAACAGTAAAATCGATCTTGCTAACCGAAACGCTCCTCTGTGGCGAAATCTGAAAAAGGACGTCAGGCTATAAGACGGTTCTGTATAGGATACAAGTTCGGTTGCTGTCGGAGGACGCATATTTTCTATGAAAATTTCTCGGACATTCGGGCCGGTAAATGTTGTTAATACTGTTCATTATAAACAGAGCATTTACTTAAATATTTGTATCTATAAAAAAGAATGTATAAACATAAAAATGTTTATATATATATATATATATATATATATATATATACACGCTTTTTCGAAAAAAACTGGAGGATTTCCTAAAATGGAATTTTTGAAAATACCTAACTTAAGTAATGTAAGATAAAATACTAGTTGAATTCTATCACATCTAATATATACTCTTCTGCCAGAAAAGAGAAAAAGATCGACGGATCATTGGTTTAATTTTTCTTGTGTTCGTATAATTATTTTTTTTCTGGATATAAAATGTGTAATAATTGTCCAAATTGTATATCCGAGCGCTTTCGGCTACTCTTTTAGCAATTATCAAGAAGGCTTTGTATTTTTATTTTCAACTGAATATGTGGATTTTTATTTGTGTATCTAGAATTGATTAAAAAATATTTTTGATGGAGAAGGAATCGTTGCTACAAATTCTGCAGGTTTCTAGTGGCGCTACACCGAGCAGACCTTGAATTTTCACCTATCCCAATATATTCTGACAGGGGAGAGCTCGTATCGAGCGCCTATTGGACTTAAACTCAACATAAGAATTCAAGTGGAACTCGTACACACGATCCATCGCTCAAGATACTGGGAAAATCGTCGGTTTCTAGTACCTTACTCCTCCTCCTCCTCCTCCTCATTATCATCATCATCATCATCATCATCATCATCATCATCATAATCCTCCTATCCTCTACTTTTCAGTCACAGTCAGTTAAGTGCCATACATGACAATTCCTATCCATTATCCATTATACCAAGCGTACATACAAGCGTATAGCACCGGGTTTTCCCAAGAGTTACTAATCATTCTGCGGTAGAGAGGTTGGCAATATAGGCTATAAGTTCCAGTCTATCCTGCTGTTCGACCCATTGCAGGAGGGAGAAAAGGTGGATTCATCCAAGGGTAAGTGAAGTAAGGAACCCAACTAGAATTCGAATTCGTCTCTTTGATTTCTAGTTCCGAGCCGTTATCCAATACTTCACGCTGCACATCGTCATATTATTCGTAGTATAGAAAGATTTTATGCGTGAAAGCAAGAAACGATTCAATATGATAAATGAATGTCTCTACAATGGCACCCGTTATTCGGTTGAACTGCATTCTGTATTTTCAAAAAAAAAAAAAAAAGAAATTAAAAAAAAAACTACCCACTGTACAAAAAGGCAGGGTTCTTCTGATTTTTCTCATTAATAGTTCATCAAATACAAGACCCAAGGTTCACAAATGCAGAAGGTTACTGAAGTCTGTAAGGGAGGAAGGAAGAAAAGAGTATGATGACTCTAAGTTCATGATACAGTTCTTGGTTGATTTTATTGAGTGTGAGCTCTTCTTTTTTTATATTAGTGCTTCCATTATTTTTAGTCACTGTATTTGTGTGTTGAGGATGAAGTTTGGTAGGAACCATGTGTCTTTAGATGAATCACAGAGAGGTGTAATGTAAGTCTTTTTGATAGACATTTATTGGTATTGTCGCCCTGCAGCTTCCCCAGTCGTGCAAGACGTCCGATACCTCGGCTGAAAGATGAAGTAATCGTTTCGATGCAGGTTCTGCCTTATCCCACGTTGTGATTTACTTTGATCATAAGGTGGCCAAGATCGAATCGTCGTCATGTATCTTCGTATTAGACTAGTCCAAGCAGGCGAAGACGCAAAGAAAGAAAATAACACTTGAATAAATAAAAAAAAGTAATTCATATCAAATCCTTCGTACAGTAATTCCTTAGTTGTTGTTAAATCCAAGAGTTCGTATTCAAACAGTTATCGACCCAACCCGCTTCTAATTCGGACGTGACACTTTGTTGACTTGGTAAAGTTTGTTTTACTGATTTGGCACTAGGCTGATTTCGGAGGTTGTCTTCTGCAGATAATCACATGGGGAGTCTCGCGTCCGGTGGGTGGAACTCTCTCTCACTTATAGTACACAAATAATTTAATTTTCTCGTTCTGGTCGAATATGGTTGTGTATTTCTTTATAATGTTTCTCTCTATATACGGTGGCATTATCAACTTGGGTGAGGTGAAATCTTGATATATATATATATATATATATATATATATATATATATATATATATATATATATACATATATATATAAAGAAATAGAGAGAGAGAGAGAGAGAGAGAGAAAGAGATACAAAGATACCACTATTAATACTATGCCCCTGCACCCGAAACATTCTTTTAACACGATATTTTATACACACACACACACACATATACATATACGTATATGTAGACATACATGTATATATATATAGATATACGTATATACATATATATATATATATGTATATATATATATATGTAAGATATTATTAAAAAGAATATTAATAAACATATTTATATGTACATATATTTATGTCTAAAATATCCTATTAAAATAGGATATATATATATATATATATATATATATATATATATATATATATATATATATATATATATATGAACGCATTCACCCCCATCTTACGAAAGAATCTACACTTGCTGCACGTTTACGTTCGTATCAAATTAAATATATATATATATATATATATATATATATATATATATATATATATATATATCGTTTTATAGGCCTATGGGAGAGGAGAGTGGTGCGGTGTAAAAGAGAGATTGATAGTATTTTTCTGCAAAAATATCTCCATTTCAAAAAAGTATTGTATTCATTTTAAAGGATGTAATTTTTAGTCTACGCTTTTGCGTGCACAAGAAAATAGACCACATTAGAGAGTGAGAGAAAGAGAGGAAGAGAATATGTGTGTGTGTGTGTGAGTCTATTGCAGAAAATATTTATACGTCTAATAAAAAGAAATTCTTCCATTAATATTCAAGTATAAGTTGTATGGCGCTGTGTGCTGACAATGTCTAAGAATAGTGTTTGGAAATAGGAATTTCTTTGCCTGTGCGTGTGTAAAAATCCCTACTTAGGCTTACGTGTGTACCTGTTCTTCAATGGTGGTGCCATCTCCTCATTTAGACGAATGAGCAAGAGCGTAGGGCGCGAAAAAAGATCTCTAAACCGTGACTCATCGTGCGGGGGATATTTAACAATTATTATGCGGCGAATGCAATATCAGAAGATCCCAAGAGTGAGGGCGTCGAAGGCGAATTCCGAAACGATTCCTAAACGTTCTTGGTAATTTCATTAAATATCTCTTTGCAAATTATGAAATGGAAGAAATATGCATGAATTATGTGATCGATTCAAGGCTTTGCTCTTCCGTTGCTTGAGGCAAAAAAGAAAAAAAAAATCTAATTCAATCCTATTCAGTCTTCTATTATACATGATAGCCGTATTACTACTAATATTGCAGTGACGACAAAGACCTTTCTGTAGTAGAACGTTCGGATGAAAGAAAAAAAAAATTCTATCTTTGATATTAGATCCCTTCATACATTAAGACGAGTAACTGTTGACTGTGGTTTAGTGGTGAAGCAAAGAGCAAAAATAAGTAAGGTTCTCACCTTAATACAATGGTTAATAATCCATTTTGCGCTTAGTTAGTTTGAGTCAAGAATTATCTAACTGCTTACACACACAGAGGGGTATCCTACGCAGAAAAGGAACTACACCTGTGTACTGTACTTATATCTACCTGTTTTACTTTTGTGCAAACCAAACCTATATCTACTTTTGGGATTATCTTGCAAACCAAACCTATGTTTACTATTACGTTGGTGCAAAAATAATGACGTAATAATGTAGTTTTTTGACGTATTTTTTAACGTCAAAAAACGACATTATTACGTCATTATTTTTGCACCAACCTAATATTTTAACTCCCGAGTAAACAACAGCATGGGTCTACATTTTTACCTCTCCTGTTAAGACATTTTGCAAACCAACACAACTTTGTAAGTCAAGTGTAAACCAAAAATCTGTCGACATTTTTGACATTTTTTAAACTAAATCTATGTCTATGTTTTTACTTCGCGTGTAAACCAAACCTATGCTTTAAAATTTTAATTCTCGTACAAATCAAACGTAAGTCTACAATTTTATTTCTCGTGTAAACCAAACCTATTTACACTATTTTAATTCTCTTGCAAACCAAACGTATGTCAACCATTTTATTTCTCGTGTACACCAAGCCTATGTTTACCATTTTAATTCTCTTGCAAACCAAACATATACTCACCATTTTACTTTGTCATGTAAACCAAACCTATGTTTATCTTTTTTGAAAGTTGCATAAACCAAACTCATTTTTAATTTTTTGCTTGCTGTCTGCAAAATATCCCATGTCTACTATTTGACTCTAATGAAAACCGACGCCATATTTATCTTTCTATCGTTTGTCAAGAAGAACAGAATTTGAGATTAAATATCGATTTGCTGTAAAACATACCAAATCAAAGTAAATCAACCACTTTACCTTTTACAAGCCTCCGAATAATTCTTACAAACTTGTCTCGATCGTCATTACAGCCTCACCTGATTTAAGCGCTTATCTGTTTCACATTATCCAAGCCAAAGTAATATATAGAATATAGAGCCGATTTTCGAATTCTTTTATTTATGTTTTCTATTAAGTACCCCTCTGTACTGCGTAAAGTTTCAGAAATAAATTAGAAATAATTACAAATGTTTCAAAATTGTCATTAAGGGTACATGAAGCCGGCCGACAGGGACTCATTACACATTTATAATGCCTGAAATAGTAGTCAAATAGAAATATTGACCAGTTCGTTCAGCGAACAGGGTCCTTATAAGGGAGCCTGGTCGTTAAGTAAGGAGTAACTGCATCTATACTATTATTTAAATATGCTTGTCTGAAATACTAGTGTACATTATTTACTCGGATCAAAAGGTAAAACTGGCTTTACGAATCCTACCAAATCAGAGTCGTAATTCAATTCGATATTACAGACAAGTTACTTTAGACCCTGTGTTCCGATGTCTTTCAGCTAAAATGTTCAGAATATCAGAAAAAGAAAACGTCAGGACGCCAAAACGAGGTTTGAAAGTTAGCTATACATGCACATCTTTTAATCCCTAATCAGCAGGAATCGCGTATTTAAATGATTTTTTCAAAATTATTAGAACACATGGTTCTCCACAACTCCACAACTAGCTATTACCAGATTTGTCTTTTCATTATCCCTCCTAACCCCTTTTCTGTCGTTCATTTAAACAAGCTCGTTAAGCTTGTACTTAACATCAGGAAGAGGCAGATGAAATTTCTGGGACGCGTACTGATACTCACAGGCCGAAAAGAAGGAAAGAGAGACAAGGCAATGCATGACATACCTGGCGGGCTTAAGCAAGTGGATAACATAACGTGATCTGGGGAGGTGGCAGGGCGACGAAACTCATTGATAGATACAAGGAATGGAGTAAGTGGAGAGCCATAATCGCTTACGTCCTGAAGGGACACGGCGCATAAAAAGAAAAAGAGTCGAGTCATTAAGGAGTCTGTCATACTGCAATTATGGCATACGTCCATATTATCTTCAAACACCGGTTACCATACGCTCGCCAAAGTTAAGTAACATTGAGCCTGGTCAGTACCTAGTTGGGTGACTGCTTGGGATTTCTGTCAGCTTGGATGTGCGGGTGGTCTAATGGTCAATAGCACGGAATTGTTAATCGGAGAGCCGAGTTCCAATACCAGTTGAACTCGTTATATTCAGTTACGCGCAAATACACTTGGAAATGCTAGGATCTCATTTCTTCTCCCCCAGTCATGGGTTAAATAGTAAGAATTGTAGCACTAAACCATTATCTCCACAAAAAACTAAAATTATTTTCTGGCTTTAAATAATCTGCAAAGGGGTGATAAGCCGTACAAAACGAATAACTAAATCAATCGTAAGTAAAACACTGACAGAATAATGGTGTTTGTCTCAAATAAATAAAAACTGAAATTATTATTATTTTAAACACATTAAACGATGTTCACTTACAATCGTCTTGTAAATGTTTTCAGCATGCCAAAAAATGTCCGGTATCCATCTCCCAGACAATTTGACAGATCGAGATAATCCCAAAATCTTTTCGCAAGTGGTACGGTCAAATGACACACACTCGTACCCTCTTACTATAAATGCGGAGAGCTGATTGTATCATTATCGGCCTGATGATAAGATTGCGACGAGGTTAAACGAGATTAAGTTTAAGATATAATAAATATCAATCTTATTGACAATATTGCTATCATTTTGTTGGCTTTTTATTCTTCCAATTTCATCTCATACCATAACAATGTAATCACAATTTAACAAATATTCAATAAAAAATTCGTGAATATTACTCGTTTACTTTTTTGCTAGACATTGAATAATGACACTTTGTGTCTTTAACGTGCTTTGACAGACCTCTCAACCACCGGATGATTATCCTCGCTTTTGTATATAAATATGCGCAACAAAATAAACCATACATTGCCTTGATAAATTCCCTCCGAGGACTAAACGCGTCGTCTAAGAATATTTTTCCTCTTGTTTGTTTTTATTCATATATATATATATATACTTAAACATGAAAACAATAAACAAAAACTAAAAATTCTTGAAGCTATATACATAAAACAGTTGAAACCTAATCTGAATAAAATAAACTACGAAATCTCTACAAATATTCTTAAATGCCTATAATTGGTAACAGAAGCCAGTGGCTTATATCAACGGCTTCCCATACTTAATACTTCTCGTTTTCACTCTCGCGTGGTCATATGTGACGTCATGAGCTGCTTCCAGCGTCTTATATGCACGAGTTTGTCGTTGCTTGGAAATCTTCCGTGTAAACAGAAACAGACTATCATCGCTGTTTTGTCCGTGTATTGCTTAATATATTGTAATTGTGTTATAGTGTAGCACACCTATTCTATTGTTAATAGACTGTCCCACCTATAATAAGTAGGAGTAGTAAGAGTAACGTGTGAGTTGGTCAGTCTTTCGAAAAACTTACTCCTCCTAACAAATTGTCATCTTTGATAATGGCTTATGTAAGCCGAAAGCTTAGATAGGATTAAAAAATATGTATCAATATTGTGATTTTCTTTCTTCGTTTAATGATAAAGTTATTAAGCTTGTCAGTGGATATGAAAAGAATTTACATAAAATAAATAGACAACACTTGTCTATATTATTTAATGAAACATGCATCAATATATATATATATATATATATATATATATATATATATATATATATATATATATTTAATTGGATTGATGTGAGTTTGTGAACCTGGGTTTCATGCTATTTGCGATCGTCAGACAGACTGTTTGGGAATGCTGCAAGCTTGGATTTGTCTGGCGATCGCAAATAGCGTGAAACCCAGGTTCACAAACTCACATCAATCCAACTAAATATGTTTGCTCTCTCACTGATATTGAGCACTTTCCAATAAGTACCGCGCATATATAATATATAGATAATATATATATAAAATTGCATATATTTGTATACATACACATTATATATATATATATATATATATATATATATATATATATATATATATATATATATATATATATATATATATACAGGGTGTCCATAAAGTTCATGTGTACATTAAAAAATTTATAACTTTATTTGTATTTGCGATAGAAATAATCTTTAAAAAATGTTATAAAGTTTAATGTACCTAGTTTTAGGTATATCTAAAATAATTAATGTCATTTCAGGCATTACAGTAAATCAGTTGGCAAATTGTTTCCGTGAACTGCAAAATCGTATTACCTTTTGTATTGCTAATGATGGAGGACATGTGGAAACTTTAAAAAAAATCAATAAAACCTTAAAAATATAAATTTACTTCTTTCTAATCCTTTTTACAAATTATTTCTGTCGCAAATATAAATAAAGTTATAATTTTTTAAAATTCACACGAACTTTATGGACATCCTTTATATATATATATATATATATATATATATATATATATATATATTTATTTATATCACTTACAATCGTCTTGTAAATGTTTTCAACATAAAGAAAAGGTGTCTGTACTTGTACTAATTTGACAGGTCTGGCTAATCCCAAAATTTTTTCACAGGTGGTACGGACACGTGTCACACACACACACACACACACACACGTACACACACTCTTACTGTCAATGTGGAGAGTTGATTGTATCATTATCGATCTGATGATAAGATGGCGACGAGATTAAACAATTCGACTTAAATGATACTATGAACATTAGTCTAGTGTTACGTTTTCGTAACCAAAAAAACATATTCTCACTACTATTAAGAATGGACAATGTTATGATACATCAATATCTCTAGTTACCTATAATTCTATGGCTTGCATTGCGACTAACACAGACTCGAATAATAGAAACGTTTGACGACCCGCATCGTATATGAATACACGGCTAATGACTGCTTCTCGGAAGCCCAACTCAGGTTGATTCTTCAATGATATTATATCGACTGCTTACCAGTAGTGGATATATTTACATGAGCAAATGAACGGTGTGTGGTGCCGTGTAGGAGTGGTACACCCGTGAATATTTTTCCTCTGTACTTCATTGGAAGTGAAGAAGATGACAGTTATGTCGTCTGACCCAATTTTCGCTTAAAGAAGCGCTCTAAAAATGGAGGTAAGGTTACTAATATGTAGAGTGAATCAGTTAGATATCAAGCAATCAGTCGACATATATATATATATATATATATATATATATATATATATATATATATATATGTGTGTGTGTGTGTGTGTAAATGGATATATACATATGAACAGACTTAGAAAGATAAATGTGAAGACACTGAGATAGATACGAACAAACATTATATATATATATATATATATATATATATATATATATATATATATATATGTGTGTGTGTGTGTGTGTGTGTGTGAACAAACCGAGATAGATATATATGAACATGCATAGATAGATAGATATAAACGCACACAAACACACACACACATATATATATAGAGAGAGAGAGAGAGAGAAAGAGAGAGAGAGAGGACGGATAAATAGATAGACAGAAAGAGACAGACAGACGGAGAGATATTAACATATCTAGATAAAAAGATATGGGCAGATCTAGATAGATAGATAGATAGATAGATAGATAGATAGATAGATAAATATAGAGAGCTAGTTAAACGGAGATAGATATGAATAAGCCAAGGTAGGTATGAAGTGGCGATATCCAATACGCACAGAATAAGATAGGTAAATGCATACGAAAAGAACTAGATAGATAGATAGATATCCCACTACAAAACATTTCACTAGACAGAGATTTGAACCCTAGACCCGTGGCATTGATTTAGATTCACCTGGT